>JANRMT010062854.1:37090601-37141292 GCA_026402145.1 Polypterus bichir lapradei
ACTGTTTACTGTATTGAACGTTCTGTTTCTTGATTACTTGCACCTGTATGCCTAAAAAAGGAGAAATTCTAGCCAGTTGGAAGTTTTCTAAAGTGAAGGACGGGTCTGATTTTTGAAAAGGCGCGCACAGCTCATGCATGAATTTTATGAAGCAGTAGTTTAAAGGCAGTGTACCTTTTTAGTAAAAGATGCACACAGAGGTCTTCTTCAGTGTACTTTTAAAGGAGCATTTAAGGCAACTGTTATTTTTACTACTATCTCTTATATAATTCTTTATACAGTTATTATTTAAAAAAAAAACCTGAAAAATTGTTTTTAATTAAGTTTTTTTAGTTTGAGTTGCTTCAAGAAATTAAATGACTGAAAGTAATATTCTTATTTCTACTGGATTAGTTGTATTTTCATGTTTGCGTCTTTAATAGTACTTTGAGTATTACAGATGACAGACTGGGTTTACTTTAAACTCCCTTTGAATTCTGAAAAATAAATATGGTTAATGTTTGCCAAACATGGAAATAGCTCAGATGGAAGAATTACGACATATGTTTCATGGAGTACACAGTCACAAACAATCAAAAATACATTTTATTGCAATATCACAGTGCATGTAGAAAATTAATAAGATCAGCCCCACAACTGCTAGGTTTTTTAATCAAAGAACTGAGTTAAGAGGTTAGAAAAGCAAGCCTCTAAATTGTTGTGATTGTCTGGTATTTCTTGTCATAGGCCTTCCTCTCTGGATGCACATGTGTTTGGACTTCTGGCTCCCCTCTTGAAGATGAAACTTCCGAGCAATAAACTGCAGCAGCATCTCAAGTCTCTGGACAACTTGTGCCACTTTTGCACCAACATACTCACTCTATACTTTCCACCAGAAGGAGCTGGTAGGAATTTTGCATTCAGTATTGGAAGAGTAATGTTGGCATAGATAGTAAATGTATCATTAGAGTGTTATTTCAGTTTTCTTCTGTAGGTAATAAGGAGAGATGTTTATAAGAAAAAGGAATAAGGCATTTTATAAACAAAAATCAGGTCTTTGAATTACTAAGGGAGCCTAGCAAACTGGAAGTGGCAAGAAATGTGAATGTAAGCAGCATGTTAAGAATGGCAGATACTTTATTTTGTGAATCATGGATTATGTCATTGTTGTTACCTGTGTAAACTGATAGTTTTAACAAAGTAATTGATACTGTACAGGGCGCCATTCAATTATCCCTAAAAGTACAGTACCTGTACAAATATCTGTTTAGCACACTGCTTGAAAGTTTGTTGACCCTTATTGTTGGTCTTTAAATGTTACATTGGTAATTTCAGATACTCTTAATCAGTACTAGTGAGGTTATATTCACACCTTTCTTTATTTTGTTTAGAGGAAATGAACTATGCAATGAAAAAGAAATGTGTCATTAGAATTAGATCTTGTAATTTAATCACAAGGTTTACGAATTCAGTCAACATAGAAGGTTTAACTTGGAGCAAAAAAAATGAGGAAACAGGTTAAAAATTTTGAGAAGTTCATCACCCAGATTCAGTTGAGGAGACTGTTTATGAGTAACTACAGTGACTGTAACTACTTGTGGATATCCTTAAAAATTATACTTCAAAGCAGTATGAAGATGCATAGAGGATGTCAAACTCTGAAGAAAGGTCTTTATATCTTCCATGAGTCGTCTTGCTGCTTTTTAAGATAATTTATCAAGATGTCCACGTTCATTCATAAACAGTGCAATATAATCTGAATAGCAGTGGTATTCATGGTTTGATATAAATGTAAAATCTTTTGATCTCATCATATCATTAATAGTTTGCAAAAGGACATTTGTATGATCGTATGGATTTACTGAAGAATGTTGTCTGGTTGGATGAGTCAAAAATGAAACTTTCTGAATGCAACAAAAAATGGCACATTTCTTTCTATGGCCAACATAACAGTGTCCACATTGATGAGAATTGTGTTGATAGTGTCATCATTTTGGGGTCTAAGTAAAGTAGTCACAGTTTAATTTGCTGAAGGACACTGTCAATCCCTCTGTCTCTAAGTTAAAGCTTAACCAAAAGTAATCTTTCATTTTGAACATCAGCATAATCATTCCAGGCAGCTCCACCCATGGATTGATTACAAAGAAGAAAGTTAATGTTCTGGAATGGCCAAGTGATATTTGAAAACAAAGACTAATAGGAATCCCTTGGCCACACTTACAGTGGGCTGTTAATGCAGCATTGCCAAAGAAGTCTGACCTATTCAAGCAGTATAGGAAAAAATGGGGAACCTTTCTCAAAGCAGATAAGAGAAAGTGATTAGCTGCGATAGGATGTGATTGCGTTTATAGCTAATAAAAAATGTGATTTCACATTTCAATTTAAAGGTTCACTCACTGTCGCAAACTAACTAAATGTTATTGCCTTTTTTATTGCAAGAAATGTTTGCATTAAACAATATATAGTATTTTTGTGAATAACTGCTTTGTTAAAGAAATTAAGACTACTTTCAGTTACAGCAGGTATAAATATAATATGAGAAAGTTTGTCAATGGTCTATGCAGAGCTGTGGCTAAGGAAATGTAAAGGAACGATGAGATGCCCAAGTTTTCAAGGTTTGTGTTTTGGTTCGAACATTAAAAAGGGATTTTTAAACCTAATTAGAAATGCATTTCTTTTTGTTTCCTGGTTTAGAAAATCACTGGTCATGAATAGAGTAAATGCTGGCAATATGAACATATTTTTCTTGTTCACCAGTTGTCCTCTAATGAATTTAAAATTCATTTCTTTTTCATTTATCCAGATGGTCCATCAAGAAAAGCATCAAGCCCTCACGGTGGTGAACACTCCGATTTTGACAATGAACCACATAAACGTCGTAACCAAATCCTTTCTGTGTTGGTGGCATTGGGTGCCATGCTGAGCTATGCCTTTTTAACTGGAATTGTATCAGTGCATCGAGTAGCTTCACACCACGCAGTGCAAAAAACAGAAGCAGTACATATTGGGGAAGATGAAGTAAATGGCGAGGATGAGTGAAAGTGCTGGGGCTTGACTTGGAGATCGTATATAAGGGGTTCATTATAAACTGAAGAGTCAGTACAGCTCTGTTTTCATACAAAGTTACACCAATGTATTTGCCATCTTTATTTTTGTAAGGCTGATTTAGGAACAGGGTGCTATTTTTGAAATACAGATGCACATAATACTGTATGCTAGTTTAATCATGAAGGTGACAACAACAGTGCATGTTTTGTAAAGAAACAGAATCTGTATACTACAAGAAGAAGAACAAGCACAGTTATCTGTGTCCTGTATTCTAAGAAGAACAATGATAAGTGTTCTTGTTAGATACAATATGCTTGAAAATAAGATACTACATGATTACAAAGAGCTTTCATTAATCATCAGAAGGGTATGTAAATATTTTTTTCTGATATGTGCATTGACATGTGCATAATGTCTTTCTGTGATCTGTTGAAGAGCAAAAGGGGTCTTCCAGTTCTGTTTAGGTGGTGAGGTCTTCAACTAGGCCTTCCTCTGCTGGTTTATTAGTGGCAACATTAAATACAAATTTCTTTTTTTTGCTGAAATAACAATTCCATGCCATTTTCTCTGAACTCCTTCATATGGTACAGGTATAAACTAAGGCATAATTTTTTATCAATTGTATTAGAAAGGGACCCTTGTTAATGTTTCTTTAAAATATCTGTATAAAATATTTCACCCTTGCAAATTTTCTGTAATTTTTCTTTAATAAATTGTAGCTAGAGTGATTTTACAAAACAAATATAAAAATGATAATGTGATGGGAATCAGATTTTTCATGCTGTCAGCAGGTTCTGACATTAAAATGTTCATCATCATAAAACTGGTATATGGCCGTGTTACTGTAACAATAAATATTGAGCAAATACATCCTGTATACTTAAATGAATAAACCCAGAATCAGTATACTCTACTGTGTGTTTTCTTCCCAAGTTGGAAGCTGCTTTTTGATAGGCAAAGGTTACAATAATAGATCTAAAAAAAATAAGAATACAAGTTGTATCCCCTGATAGCGCTGATGACATTTCTATGGTAATGTATACAGAGAAATCCTTAAGTCATTGGTCTGTCACCTACTTTCCAGTCACGTATAGCGACATTTAAAGAAAAATCCCAGTGTCATTTATATAATATGTATACTGGATGTTTAACAGTTATTTTCTGTTCATCTTGTACCTGTCAATGATGCACTTTTCTGGATTCGTACATTCGTTTCATCGTACAGTGATCCCCCGCTATATCGTGGTTCAGCAATCGTGGCCCCACTATATCACGGAAAAATTCAGTAAGTATATCCTACCTGTAGTGTACTTTGCAGCCAATTCATAACAAAGCATACGGTTTTCAGCAGTCACTACGGTAGGCAAATAGTTTCGCGTTACAGTACCCAGATGATTTCTTACAAGGCCCGTTATTGGCTGAAAGAGGAGACTCAACCAATCAGCGCGGGATTTTCATTCATCTCTTGGACTCTGATTGGCTGCTGCTAACGAGGTGTAATCTTGCAAGAATAGCGAACGTGGATCCCCGACACATCTCAGTTCTCTGCGTATCGTGTACTTTGCTTGTGGTCCGATTGTTGTGAGCAAACTTTTTGTGAACTTTTCATTTTGTTTTAAGCCCTACGATGGCTTCCAAGCATCCTGCATCTTCTAAGCCTTCTGGTAGTAGTAAGCCTAAGCACCAGAGGAAGATCTTGGCCATTCAGGAGAAGGTAAAACTCCTGGATATGCTTCGGGAAGGAAAGCGTTACGCAGACGTCACTCACCATTACAAGTTTACATGTGTTTAAAGCATGTGGGAGGGGTATTTTAAGGCTTAAACTATAAAAAAAAATGTTTATTTATATGGTCTTTCTATATTGCGGATTTTCACCTATCGCTAATGGGTCTTGAACGTAACTTTTGCAATAGGCGGGGGATCATGGTATATCAAAATTTAGTGTACTGGTATGTCACTTTATTGGGAGCTAGTAATTATCTTAGTGCCCTAGACTTTGAGAATAATGCATTTTTTGGGATTTTCTTAAATTGTGGCCAGAAAGATAAATAGAAAATAGTAAGATTGATACGTTTTGGCACGCAGTTTACTGATGTGACATTTTGGAGCCAGAGACAACAACATTTATTTATATAGCACATTCTTATACAAATGATGTAGCTCAAAGTGCTTTACAGGATAAAGAAAGAGAAAGAAGACAAAATAAATAAGAAAATAGAATTAAGGAACACAAATTAACATAGAGTAAAAGTAAGGTCCGATGGCCAGGCAGGACAGAAAAAACACAAAATACCTCCAGACGGCTGGAGAAAAAAAAAAATTGCAGGGATTCCAAGGCCACGAGACCGCCCAGCCCCCTCTAGGCATTCTACCTAACATAAATGACCTCAATCAGTCCTGATTGTATTCAGGGTTCTCATGGAAGGACTTGATGATGATGGTCATGTGGACTTCTGGCCTTTAATCCATCAATGTAGGTACATCACGGTGCTTTGATCGGGTGGTGGTGGTGCAGATCTCCACCACAGAAAACCAGAAAAAGAACAGCAGAGAAAGTAGGGGTTAGTACAGATTTCGGAGCCACCATGAATGATAATGATAATTAATTGAATATATCAGAATTAAACTAAAATGAAGCTATGAGAAAGCCATGTTAAAATAATGTGTTTTCAGCAGTGTTTTAAAGTGCTCCACAGTAAGCCTAGTAATTCCTATTGACAGACTATTCCAGATTTTTGGTGCATAACAGCAAAAGGCTGCCTCACCACTTATTTTAAGTTTAGCTCTTGGAATTAAAAGCAGACACTCATTTGAAGATTTAAGGTTTCGATTTGGAGTGTAAGGTGAAAGACATTCTGAAATATATGATGGAGCGAGATTATTTAAGGCTTTGTAAACTATAAGCAGTATTTTAAATTAATTGTAAATGATACAGGTAACCAATGTAGTGACATCAAAACTAGAGAGATGTGTTTGGATTTCCTTTTCCTAGTTAAGATTCTAGCAGCTGCATTCTGCACTAGTTGCAATAGATTGATATCTTTTTTTGGGTAGTCCTGAGAGGAGTGTGTTACAGTAATCTAGCCGACTGAAAACAAAAGCGTGAACTAATTTCTCAGCATATTGCAGTGTTATAAGAGGTCTAACTTTTGCTATATTTCTTGAATGAAAAATTGCTGTCCTGGTAATCTGATTAATGTGTGATTTAAAGTTCAGGTCAGAGTCAATAGTTACCCCTAAATTCTTTACCTCCGTCTTGACTTTTATTCCTAATGGATCAAGTTTATTTCTAATACCCTCATTATGTCCATTTTTGCCAATCACTAAAATTTCTGTTTTCTCCTTATTTAGTTTGAGAAAATTACTGCTCATCCATTTAGAAACACAAGTAAGACATTGTGTCAGTGAATCAAGAGAGTCTGGGTCATCAGACGCTATTGATAAATACAGTTGTGTGTCATCAGCATAGCTGTGGTAGTTTGCAAGATAATTAGAATTACTGGAAGCATGTAAATCGAAAAGAGCAGCGGACCCAGGATAGAGCCTTGTGGAACACCATAGAATATCATGTGCTTTGAAGTATAATTACCACAACTAACAAAGAATTTTCTACCTGCCAAGTAAGACTCAAATCAATTTAAGACACTACCAGAGAGGCCCACCCATTGACTAAGGTGATTTCTAAGAATATTATGGTCAATGGTATAAAATGTGGCACTCAGATCTAAGAGGATGAGAACAGATAAACCGCCTCTGTCTGTATTTACCCGCAAGTCAGAAGGTCAGTTGAATATACAGTGGCTTGCAAAAGTATTCGGCCCCCTTGAACTTTTCCACATTTTGTCACATTACAGCCACAAACATGAATCAATTTCATTGGAATTCCACGTGAAAGACCAATACAAAGTGGTGTACACTTGAGAAGTGGAACGAAAATCATACATGATTCCAAACATTTTTTTACAAATAAATAATTGCAAAGTGGGGTGTGCGTAATTATTCAGCCCCCTTTGGTCTGAGTGCAGTCAGTTGCCCATAGACATTGCCTGATGAGTGCTAATGACTAAATAGAGTGCACCTGTGTGTAATCTAATGTCAGTACAAATACAGCTGCTCTGTGATGGCCTCAGAGGTTGTCTAAGAGAATATTGGGAGCAACAACACCATGAAGTTCAAAGAACACCCCAGACAGGTCAGGGATAAAGTTATTGAGAAATTTAAAGCAGGCTTAGGCTACAAAAAGATTTCCAAAGACTTGAACATACCACGGAGCACTGTTCAAGCGATCATTCAGAAATGGAAGGAGTATGGCACAACTGTAAACCTACCAAGACAAGGCCGTCCACCTAAACTCACAGGCCGAACAAGGAGAGCGCTGATCAGAAATGCAGCCAAGAGGCCCATGGTGACTCTGGACGAGCTGCAGAGATCTACAGCTCAGGTGGGGGAATCTGTCCATAGGACAACTATTAGTCGTGCACTGCACAAAGTTGGCCTTTAAGGAAGAGTGGCAAGAAGAAAGCCATTGTTAACAGAAAACCATAACAAGTCCCGTTTGCAGTTTGCCACAAGCCATGTGGGGGACACAGCAAACGTGGAAGAAGGTGCTCTGGTCAGATGAGACCAAAATGGAACTTTTTGGCCAAAATGCAAAACGCTATGTGTGGCGGAAAACTAACACTGCACATCACTCTGAACACACCATCCCCACTGTCAAATATGGTGGTGGCAGCATCATGCTCTGGGGGTGCTTCTCTTCAGCAGGGACAGGGAAGCTGGTCAGAGTTGATGGGAAGATGGATGGAGCCAAATACAGGGCAATCTTGGAAGAAAACCTCTTGGAGTCTGCAAAAGACTTGAGACTGGGGCGGAGGTTCACCTTCCAGCAGGACAACGACCCTAAACATAAAGCCAGGGCAACAATGGAATGGTTTAAAACAAAACATATCCATGTGTTAGAATGGCCCAGTCAAAGTCCAGATCTAAATCCAATCGAGAATCTGTGGCAAGATCTGAAAACTGCTGTTCACAAACGCTGTCCATCTAATCTGACTGAGCTGGAGCTGTTTTGCAAAGAAGAATGGGCAAGGATTTCAGTCTCTAGATGTGCAAAGCTGGTGGAGACATACCCTAAAAGACTGGCAGCTGTGATTGCAGCAAAAGGTGGTTCTACAAAGTATTGACTCAGGGGGCTGAATAATTACGCACACCCCACTTTTCAGTTATTTATTTGTAAAAAATGTTTGGACTCATGTATGATTTTCGTTCCACTTCTCACGTGTACACCACTTTGTATTGGTCTTTCACGTGGAATTCCAATAAAGTTGATTCATGTTTGTGGCTGTAATGTGACAAAATGTGGAAAAGTTCAAGGGGGCCGAATACTTTTGCAAGCCACTGTAGTCTGTAGAAACTTTATTTTTGAGGATTCGAATAGATTATTATAGAATATAAGACCCCACTGTGTTTATTGTTATGTAGATTTATGTAGTGTCCTATTATATTTTCATTCATTCATACGTATAATTCAAGGCGATCCCTTGTTGTTTTCAGTCTGCAATATGCCTTGGTCTGGTGGACACCTTGCTTTTGCTGTCGAAGCATTCTACAAAAACAACAAATCCATCATCACTACGCAATGAGCCTTCTGAACACACTTTAGCATTCCTCCTAACGGTGACATCCCAAATCGGAAAACAATTCTTCATTTGGTGGCTAAATTTAAACAGACAAGTGCAACATTGAACAGAAAATATCCAGGCCATCCTTGGACTGTACGAATGCCTGAAAACATCCAACCTGTAAGAGCGTCAATTTTGCAGTCTCCTAGACATTCAGCACACAAACATTCTTTTTATGAACTTCATCAGAGACTCCTGCACAATGAGCTTGTTACAGTTTGGTGTACTGTTGCAGAATTTGGCATTGTCGGCTCTTACTTTTTGAGGGGGGAGCAATGTCACCGTCACTTCAGACTGTTACATTGACATGCTACAGAACTTTTTTGCGGCCCCAACCAGAAGAAATGGATGTGGTGGATACCTGGTTTCAACAGGATAGAGCAACAGCTCATATGACGCGGAGATTCATGCGAATTTTGCGGGTATTCAGAAAGCATCTTGAAGAGTGTATAGCTAATAATGGCAACCACCTTGAAGACATCATTTTTTAAAACACAGTGAAAAAAATCTATTTTGTATACCTTTTCTTGTGTCGTAATGAAATTTATTTTATCTTGTAGCTTTTTGTAGAATAAATGTTAGAAATGTGGTACTTCTTTTATAATATATAATATAAATATATATATTTCACTATTAAGTTGTGCATTTTTCACACTGATACTTATAGAGAGTAAACAAATCATTTTTAATGATCTTTTCTTGAACTGCAGTATATTCAAAGGCATTTACTGTACTGTTGTTATGACATTTAATTACAAGTAAAGATTAAGTATTTACTTTAGGGTTTTTGTTATATGGTCATAGCTGTCATATGTATTGAAGTGCAGAGTATTGTGAAATGCTTACTTGCATATGCTAATCAACATGCAACATGTTTCCACTCTCTGGCCATACAGTATGAAGAAAACCACTGAACGTTTTATTTGCCAGACAGCATCAGTTAAATTTCCCCTTTGGACACTCGTGGCTTTCCGCTTGCCTGTCCCTAAATATCATTTACCTGTTAAGCTGTTTTTTTAATTTTTGCTGTTCTCTTTTCTAGTAATTTAAAACCAAATTCTTGCAAACCCCTTTTATAGTTCTGTATCATTTCTGTTAGAAGCATACATAAAACAACAAAGAGGCCTTTTTAGTACTTTAATTGTTTTTAGTCAGTGAATAGTTACAATGTCCCAATATAAAATAATTGGTCTAGATATCTAAAATGGAGGAAGTTTGGTCCGACCAGATTTTCATTTGTATTATTGGGTAGTAAGTATACAAGCAATAGAATTTTGGTGAGTCTTAACATCTTTGATCTTGTACTTCAAGTGATTACTATAGGAAACAAATCAGAAAACCATGGAATCTGATATCATTTTCCAGAAGGTTATAGTTACAGTAAAATCCCTGTGGTTTGTAATTCATTCAGAATCTGGCACATATTTGGAAGATATTCTGTATCCATATCATTATTGCCGATACCTTGGACAAAAGCAAATCATACATTCCCCTCATTTGAACTAACATTTAATTTCTGGTAGGAGCAAAGCATTGAAACCATTAGAGACTTAAAGGAGACACACTGCATCGTTCAGTCAGCTG
Organism: Polypterus bichir lapradei; assembly: GCA_026402145.1. NCBI lineage: Eukaryota > Metazoa > Chordata > Cladistia > Polypteriformes > Polypteridae > Polypterus > Polypterus bichir. The sequence continues at coordinate 37,100,894 of JANRMT010062854.1, forward strand.
AATAAGAAGTGTAGTTTAGTGCAGAAGTGTCTCTTTCGTTGGTTTCAATTTGACCCATTTTAACATACCATGACCCATTTGACTGCTATAGTCATTTTTCTAAATACCATTTCAGACGGTAGGCTCTTTAAATCCACTAGATGAATGTTGGGAGGAAAATCATAATTACTCAATCAATTTTCTTGTATTAGTGTTAGATCAAGATAAATAAAATTTAAAAACACACTGTAAAATAGGGACTGGAAAATAACAAGTAACCCACAATAAAATGTTATTCTGAAATATGCAATAATATTTTTTTAAGAGCTTTGCAGTGCATTAAGTTTGTGATTCGCTTTTTTCATTTGACTGAAGTTAGTGTTGAAAGCATATCCTTATAGGCAAAAAATGTTACACCTAATCACCCTTGACTCAGGCCATACCACTTCATTTCTGCAGTACTGGAAATTCAAGTGTCTCAGCAGTTTCCATAGTAAGACTGGGAATATGAAATTACTGTGCACAACACACATATTAGTCCATAAATGGACCTTTCTGCTTCATAAGTCCTTTTATGAGGTGAACCTTTATGATTGTAGAAAAGCTGTCAGCCAGTAAATGACATTACAATATTTCCTGTTAAAATGTTATTTGAATGAGCAGGACATAAATGTACTTTAAATAGGTATAGTTTTCTCAGTAAATCATTAATTATTTTATACATCATCATCACTTGTTGGATGTTATTCAGTTCTCAAGTAATGTTGCATGTTACGTGTTATTCAGTAATGGGCATGAGGGGTCTTCTGTCAGTTCAGAAAAAAAGACATTGGACTTATTTTCTTCTGCTTAAAGACCTTAGTTGCAGCTCATATGGAGATTCATTTTTAAATTTTAGACAGGATGGGAGCAAACCACCACTGCTGACAAAGCAGTGAATTTGTTGAGCATTTTTAGCTGAAATTTCTTCCTACTCTAAGTTGCTCTTTCATTCCATCACTGTTGGTGAATTTAAATCTATCTTTCTAAATATTTTTCAAACTGTGCTTACACAGGAGACGTCCCAGACCTCAGCAAACAGTTGGCACAAACCTGATCTCCCATTCTACCTGTTACAGTCTTCCTTATCTCTGTGGCATATCAGAATCCACAGCATGCATTCTCTCTGGTTCAGGCATTAAAGTAGCGCATAAATTGGGAAATACTCTGCGGACAGTTCTTTTTAATGCTATGAACAAGAAATCTGCAGCAGAAACATGAAACGCAGTGTACAGCAGAGCATGCCCAGCCATATACGTAGGACAAACATCTCAAACACTTGCAAGAATATCCCAATGCTGTCAGAAGAAAGGACCCACGGTCTCTGATATATGCACATATCAATTCAACCAGACACTCATTTAAGTGGAACTCGGTGCAAGTGAGATTCAAGCCAGATACTAAGAGTGCCAGAGACCTGGCTGAATCGTGGCTCTCTAATGAAAACGCTATTAACAGACACTTGGACATGAAACCAGGCTTGAAAAGAAGAACATCCAAATAATAAAAAAGACTTTAAGGCTAACATGCTCAGAACCCAACCTTACCAGTCCACCCATGTTGCACCCATCTTACCCATTTCCTCATCTGCTATACACTCACCTAAAGGATTATTAGAAACACCATACTAATACGGTGTTTGACCCCCTTTCGCCTTCAGAACTGCCTTAATTCTACGTGGCATTGATTCAACAAGGTGCTGAAAGCATTCTTTAGAAATGTTGGCCCATATTGATAGGATAGCATCTTGCAGTTGATGGAGATTTGTAGGATGCACATCCAGGGCACGAAGCTCCCGTTCCACCACATCCCAAAGATGCTCTATTGGGTTGAGATCTGGTGACTGTGGGGGCCATTTTAGTACAGTGAACTCATTGTCGTGTTCAAGAAACCAATTTGAAATGATTCGAGCTTTGTGACATGGTGCATTATCCTGCTGGAAGTAGCCATCAGAGGATGGGTACATGGTGGTCATGAAGGGTCAGAAACAATGCTCAGGTAGCCCGTGGCATTTAAACGATGCCCAATTGGCACTAAGGGGCCTAAAGTGTGCCAAGAAAACATCCCCCACACCATTACACCACCACCACCAGCCTGCACAGTGGTAACAAGGTATGATGGATCCATGTTCTCATTCTGTTTACGCCAAATTCTGACTCTACCATTTGAATGTCTCAACAGAAATCGAGACTCATCAGACCAGGCAACATTTTTCCAGTCTTCAACTGTCCAATTTTGGTGATCTTGTGCAAATTGTAGCCTCTTTTTCCTATTTGTAGTGGAGATGAGTGGTACCCGGTGGGGTCTTCTGCTGTTGTAGCCCATCCGCCTCAAGGTTGTGCGTGTTGTGGCTTCACAAATGCTTTGCTGCATACCTCGGTTGTAACGAGTGGTTATTTCAGTCAAAGTTGCTCTTCTATCAGCTTGAATCAGTCGGCCCATTCTCCTCTGACCTCTAGCATCAACAAGGCATTTTCGCCCACAGGACTGCCGCATACTGGATGTTTTTCCCTTTTCACACCATTTTTTGTAAACCCTAGAAATGGATGTGCGTGAAAATCCCAGTAACTGAGCAGATTGTGAAATACTCAGACCGTCCCGTCTGGCACCAACAACCATGCCACACTCAAAATTGCTTAAATCACCTTTCTTTCCCATTCTGACATTCAGTTTGGAGTTCAGGAGATTGTCTTGACCAGGACCACACCCCTAAATGCATTGAAGCAACTGCCATGTGATTGGTTGATTAGATAATTGCATTAATGAGAAATTGAACAGGTGTTCCTAATAATCCTTTAGGTGAGTGTATATTGCCTTTGATTCCTGCATGTCTAATCATTTTCCTCTGATTGTGACATTTGATAGGTGTCCAAAGCTGAAGAGTAAAAGATTATTTTAAGATACGTGATTCATTTTCTCCCTTGGTGGAGATATAGATATAATATCCAATGCAAAGTTGATTGACTCATTCACTCACTCATCAACAAAAACACCATTTCCCAGTTAGTTCAAATGCTGAAATTTGGCATGGTGGTTCATCTAAGGCAACAAGTATCCACTAAGAGAGAATATCAATATTTTGACCAGTTTGATTGAAACTTGGTGATGCTGTTGAAAAAAGAAAATTAGCCAACATGTTGTTTTTTGTTTTTTTTTCTCGATAATAATGCTGTATCAAGTACACTAAGCTAACATCTTGCACAACGTTGACATTAACCTGAAGACAAAGAGTAGCACCTGCTCAGCAGCCCGTTTGTTGTGTGGCAATGAATGCAAATGAAGGTCTTCAGCAGAAGCAGTGAGTGGTATAGATGAACTGATGAGTGAAGAAGCGGGGTGTCCTAGGAAAAAGACCTGCCATTGACAGTGAATTTGTCAATTCCCTAGTAATTGCAATTTCCTATCAATTTCCTAGACAAGTAACATGCAGAAGGAGGAAGGTGTCAACGCTCAACGCCCGGAATCCCATTTGATTGATAACATACCAAATCCACACTGTATAAAAGGTGTACAGGCACATGGAAATTTTATTGTCTGTCTTTCTGTGAATGCGGTATGGATGTTTTAGGTTTGGAAATTCAGCATCAAATTGTCCAATTTGTAGTGACACAGTGGGAGCGATACCAAGTTTTCTCATATAACACAAGTGGCGATAGGTTCGATGATGTAATGAATATAAATGATACACAACATTTCTCAATACCAGCTGTAAACTGTAATCTGCATCTGAAATTTTTACAAGTGTATTCAGAGTTTACAGAAACGGTGTAGTATTTGTTAAATTTAGGGTAAACAATCGGACAGTTGAAAGATTGTGCTACATGGGAGCTTTATGTATCGGGCATGTTGATGTTTATGAACCAATTACTACTTCATCTTCTGAAACTCAAAATTGGTCACACCAAACATTATAATCAACTACATTCTCTTGCTTATCTGATATGACCTAATTTTCTCAAAACTATTCTAATAAAACAGCAAAACATAAGCGTCATACTAGCTACGCAGACAATATCAGACTTGTGGTTGCTACATATACACAAAAACAACATTTATTTATATAGCACATTTTCATACAAATAATGTAGCTCAAAGAAAGAAAAAAAGAAAAATATACAAATAAGATTAGGCAATACTAAGTAACAAAGAATAAGGTAAGATCAGATGGCCAGAAGGACAGAAAAAACAAAAAAAAAAAAAAAATAAACTCCAGAGGGCTGAGGAAAAACCGAAATCTGCAGGGGTTCAGAGGCCACGAGACCACCCAAACCCAACTTGGTATTCTACCTAACATACATTATCGAAATCAGTCCTCATGGTTTTCAAGCTTCATGTGGAAGAATTAGATGATGAAAAAATGCTGACAAAAAAGTCCCCAAACAAACAGACTTGCAGTAGTTAAGTATGCCTGAAAAAAAAGATCCAAAAGTGAACAGATTTGCAGTTGTTAAACACACATATAAACTTCCAAAAGTTCACAAGAGCTGCTGTTGGTAAATAAACCTCAAAACATATTAGTATGAACAGAGAAATTCCTGTTTGTCATGCATATCAAAAAAGGGTGTTTTCCTTGGTTCAAAAATCGCAATGATGGGCTTAATTATAATTGACACGTTGATTATAAATCTAATAAAGAAATTCTTGTGGGCCCATGAATGTTAAATTTGTATATTGTTGTGCATTGAAATGGACTGATGAGCCATCTGGAATGTGCCGCAAAAGTGGAAAAAAATCAAATTATCACCTTTTAAAAACTAACCGGAGCCTATTAAAAGTTTAGTATTTGGTGTACATCCAGACTCAGAACATTTTCATAGTGCAATAAGAAAATAAAATACTGTAGTGTGTTTCAAATGACATTATTTAGGGCAAAAAGAATAATGTTAGTCCTGCCAAATTTTAAAATACAAGGTCAAGTGTTTCACCTCACGGGAAGCAAATATATTAGCGAGATACGCAGGTCGTGTGCTCCTCTCCAATATCTGTTGATGTTTTGCTGTGGCGACGATGGCTATAATGTATAAGTACACGCTTCGGCCAAAGGACCTGCCCATCAGACAGTTTAAGCAACAAACTTCTATTCCTATAGAATTATTCTGCCCGCTTTGGATCACAATCATTTACCATATTACGGAGAATGTTCAAAAGTAAGCAGCGCCTAATGTTACTATTTGACTGATGCCTTATTCTAAGATGACTTACAACATTTGAGATATAATCGCTGTCATTTTTTTCCCTTAGTTGGAGTGCAGGCAGGTGAAGTGATTTCCTGATGGTCACACTCATTGTCTTAAGAAATTTCCCGGTCAAAGTCGGCTAACTCCGATAGTTCAAGAAACATCAGCTTGTCAGTTAGAATTGGGGAGACAGGCCTACTTTGTAGTTTGATTTTAGCCAAACAATGGTGACCCATGAAGCTCTTTCTAACTTGTAACAATGTCAAATTCAAAATCCGCCCTGCATCTTAAGTCTTTATTTGATTAGTCTTGTCTATTACATAAATTAAAGGGGAGTTTATTTTATTAATGACTAGCTCTCCCCCGTGGCTCTGCCCAGGTAGCAGTGAAACAGGACAAACTTTAAAAAATCATTCAAAAAAAAAATGTAATAATTTGTATTGAGAAAAATTAATATCGATAGCTTTGCTATCCGAGGGCCTCTTCATATACAATATTTTTGGTTTTGCTATCATCGGCGAGAATGTAGCTGTGATCTCTTTGCCAAAAATGTAAAAAGTTGGCAAGGTATCTCTGGCCAGGCGGAAGGTAGGTATGCTCCAACGTCAAGCGCTGGCACTGTATCTGATCGTGTTCTGATGGGAGAGCGTCCCCCAAATGGGGAGAAGAGCATGTGGCCGTGATATCTCTGCCAATGAGCAGGTAACCTCTAAAAAACACCTAGTTCTGATCTCTCTATCAAAAACGTCAAACGTTACTCCTTTACAATCTCTAGATGATAATGTCTGCTGAACAAGCAGGTATCACTAGCTAAGCAGAGGCGAGGTACGGTCCAACACATGGTTGAGAGGTACAGCGACTCGAACGCAGGCTGGCACGTGAGGGAGGATGGCCCTGCCTGGCTCCCTACTCCTGAGGTCCTGCCTTCCCTACCCCTCGGCCCGCAGCCTGTCTCGGATTCTCGCAAATAAATCGGTGTCACAAACCGAACTATGATTCTTAGCATGATGAGAGAAGTCACAAAAATCAACCAGAATGTTCAAGCAAATTATAGAAAAAAACCCGATCTAAATCCATGAAGTAGTTCTCTCGTGAAAAGTGGGCAGACAGATATTGGGTGTTGTGTATATATAGAGATATTAGTTACTAAAGCAAATATAACTGATACACAGATATAAGGACCATTACAACTTGTCAAGAATTTGAGTATGTGACAGGAGAAAAAGTAATTGCTAATTAAAATAGCACTGCCTAGCATTTTGGAAACAAAGCTAGAGTTGCAATGTTTTGGACACATAGCCTTTATTGGCCACACACCTGAAATGCTGTGACTCTGACTTTCTTTTTTCAGGATGGCAATGACCTTTACTATTTTTCATTTCGCGAGTACACACTAATGCAGCCCGTCACTAACTCCGCTGTCTCGTATCTGAATATTTTAACATAAACAAAGCCACTCATTTCTGTTTAGGAACATGTAGGGCAGCCAATAAGGGCCGTACTGGCCCGAAAGAAACCTTGGAGAGACTAGAGTCGATCAAAAGGCCATCACTCAGCCATCCATCCATTTTCTGTCCTGCTTTATCCTACATGGGATTGCAGGTGTCCAGAGCCAGTCCCAGTGGCATTAAGCAGAAGGCCAGAATGGACCTGAGGAAGTCATATTGATTCAATTCATGTTCGTCTTTTGGATTTGTTTAATTTTCAACACAGTTTATGCTTTTTATTTATATTTATATACAGTATACTATGATCCATCCATCCATTATCCAACCCGCTATATCCTAACTACAGGGTCACGGGGGTCTGCTGGAGCCAATCCCAACCAACACAGGACGTAAGGCAGGAAACAAACCCCGGGCAGGGTGTCAGCCCAGTGCAGCAGTATACTATGATGCTTTTTATAAACATCACAATAAATAATGACTACAAACTAGAATTTAATGTCAGAATAGGAACTATTCGTTGAACCCATAATGTGTCAGTATGTAGGGTTATCCTGCAGTATGTGTTACAGTCCACCAGAGATCCTGGAGTTTCTGGGTGTGCTTGTGGAATGTAAAACACTTATAGATCTAGATAAGTGGCCATCCAGACCATCTTGCGCAACTGTCGAGTTTGCCATCAGGAATAGTTTGTAATGTTCTCTTACAGTATCTGCCGGTAGTGCTTATCTTCAAAGATAGGTTGTTATGCTACACGTTTACCCCCCAAAGCAAGTGTCTTCTTAAGTTGCATAGGTGACAACCATCTACTTGTAAATAGATTTAAAAATGATGGGTTTTATAGCACTAGTTCATATATATAATTAAACCAAACCAGGAATGGGGGACAGTAAAAATATTGTGAGATAATGAATAATTTTAAACATATAATTTAGAAAAATATACAGTATGAACTTGCAATAAGAACGAGAATGCTAGAAGTGTCAGAAGATTAGAAACTAAGATGAAAGTGTAACACAGTACAAGACGTTCCTGTAAGCCCCACTAATGTTTTTATAACATTGCTTTCATTGCAATCTTTATGGTCCAGATGTTCTTTAAAATAAGATTATGAATTATGAAGACTGACAGCTAGTGTATGGAAATAATGGACAACTTTCAAAAGACTGCAACCTCTTTGTTTCCTTTCTTAGAATGCCAAAGAACTTTGCGTTTTGTCTTCAAGATGGGGAGACTAAGGTTGTGGAGAGGTCTTGTGATTCGAGATGATTTGCTGCAGATGTTGCAGTCCAGTGAACTGTCAAAATCAAATGTGTGATTTAAATGTCATTCCATTACCTCACAGAGTATGAGCACAAGATCTTTGGTACCCCTGATGAAATAATCAAGGATTAGTTCAAAATGAAAGCCCATCAATACAGACTCCGTGTTGAAGTGCTTGACATCGCAGTCAGAGCTCATCGGCTGTAGGTATGTATAATATTATGACATATTTTCTTGAGTTAATGTGCAGTATTTTCTTACAATTTATAGGTTTATGGCATACAGAGTACAGTAGCATTGCTAATAAAAACATTGGAGGCATCTAATAACAGTGATGTCTGCAGTTAGACATAATGTCCCTCAAGGTCTGCTGCAGGACTGCTCTTTTTTGTGTTTAAAATTTGCCACTAGGAGATGTCATTTGGAAATAATTTTCATTTGTGATTTACACTGGTGACATTCAGGCTGTATTTATTCATTAAACTGGATTACATTTTTTCAGTTAAGTTGTTGTTCAACTGCTTTCACCATGTGAAGAATTTGAGGAATTAATGTTATTCATCTGCGGTGGCCTGATGCCCTGTCCGGGGTTTGTTTACTGCCTTGCGCCCTGTGTTGGCTGGGATTGGCTCCAGCAGACCCCCATGACCCAGTAGTTAGGGTATAGTGGGTTGGATAATGGATGGATAGATGTTATTCATTCTCTAATTTGGATATTAAATTCTCTTAGTGTATGCGAGTGATATAAACAATAGGGCAATCCTAGTGGCCCCTAATTCTATGGCCTTAACCTTTCGATTGGTGAAATCCATCCAATATTTAGGTGTTCCATTTAGCACCGTTTTAGTGATGCCATCCAAGATCTGCTTTTTATCTTCCCTGAAATGATTACGCAGTTGAAACAATTTAGTAATATGAAGGATCTCATAATGCTAGTTTCTTCATTTGTTTCAAGCAGATTTGAATGTTGTAATGCTTTATTCTCAGGGTGTTCAAATCATTCTACTACTACTCTACAGATAACAAACCATTGTGGCAAGGATCATCAACAGAGATAGGAAGTAAAATCAAATACACATTAAGATTTTTGCTCTCTAAAATAGGTTCTAGTCAAGTCAATTCGTAATTTCAGTATCCTCCTTCCATCTTATAAGTTTACGACGACTTTGTCTCCTTTCAGTTACCTTTTTATTCTAAAGCACACACTATATTCACAAGATCAAGTCTGCTTTATAATCAAAGGGATGAATAAGACAACTTGTAGTAAACATAGCCTTTTAGCTATAGGGCCTCCATACTCTGCTTCTCATTGCCCAATTTTGTTCATTCTGCATTACTGTATGGCAATCATCATTACTTTATGTTAAAACATTCTCTGTCTCTTCTTCCTGTTGCATTTTGGTATTTAGAGTCAACTGACAAAATCAGTGTGGACAAGAAGTAATTGCATCAATGGAGATTGACCTAGCAATAGGTCATCATGATTACGATTCCACCAACATCAGACGAAAGCCTCTGTATTGTAGCATTTTATAGAAGTGGGACTGGATGGCCAGGTCATATTTGTTTCCGTCCTTTACATAAAATACATTCTTGTTTAAATTTCTTCTGTTTCCAAATAGATGTTATTTAAGTTAAACAGGTATAATTTAGCCTACTTTCCCATTGAATTGTTGTCATCTGAATGGCTGTCATATATAGTACTAGCATTAGCAGCGTTAAGAATCTAATAACTTGAAGAAGTTCAGAAAAAGATCTCGTATATGAATTTTTCATTTTCCTTCCATCTGCCCAGTGGTCTGGGTTTGTAAAAGCTGACCACCTCTGATCAGACTCCCGCCCTCCGTTTCTAGGATCTTCCTCTTGGTCCCCGTTTGGGCCTTGTTTATCAAAACATGCTGAAGAGGGCACCCTCACTAAACTTCAGACCACCCCAATCACTCATTTCAGTTCATAGCAGCAGCAGGGGTACAGGTAAGCCCTTCAAGATTGTTGCAGTGGAACCTCATTTAGTCCGCAAGTATAAATAAATTTGCCCCGCTGGTCAGCACACACAGAATGCGAGGCCAAGGAGGGACAGTTTTTTTTTTTGGTATAATGATTTCATTTTGCGGTGGGCTGTTTGTTTCCTGCCTTGCGCCCTGTGTTGGCTGGGATTGGCTCCAGTAGACCCCTGTGACCCTGTAGTTAGGATATAGCGGGTTGGATAATGGATGGATGGATGATTTGATTTTTTCTGAAACTCACGAGAATTTCCATTTCATTTAACCCAAGAATTTATGTACTGGCGTCCTTTAGCTTTCCTAATCAGTCAAATACATTTATTTATTAATAAAATAAAGATTTTCTGGTCAGAAATCAAACCCGTGTTTCTGGGTGCATTCCATTTCAAATTTCTTTTTGAAGTATTCAGTGAGAACTGTGGACTAAAATCTGTTAAGAGCACAGTCTCATTTACTTCATTCACCAACTTAAACAAATTAACAATAATTTACTGCATTATCATCCAACTTGACCCTTCCAAATAGGCTGACAATGTAAAGTGGTCAGTTTGTGTAGTGTTGACTTTTAAAATTGATTATCTCTTTACAGCAGCACCTGTCAAGGGGTGGGATACGTTATCTAGCGAGTGAACAGTCGGTTGCTGAAGGTGGTGAGCGACTTTGAGAAGGGCCAAGTTGTGAAGTCTAGATGACTGGGTCAGAGCACCTCCAAAACCGCAGGTCTTGTAGATTGTTCCTGGAATGCAGATGTTAGTACCTTCCAAAAGTGGTCCAAGGAAGAATACTGGTCAGCCAACAAACAGGGTCATGGGCACCCAAGGCTCATTGGTGCACCTAAGGAATGAAGGCTAACCTGTCTGGTGCAGCCCCACAGAAAAGCTTCTAAAACGCAAGTTGCTGAAAAGCTTAATGCTGGCCATATAGGTGTCGGAACACACAGTGCATTGCAGGTTCGTCAGAGGGCCCATCCTGACCCCTGTCCACCACCGAAAGCACCTACAATGGGCAGGTGATTAGCAAGTGGATCATGGACCAATGGAAGAAGGCGGCCTTGCCTGATGAATCATGTTTTCTTTTAGATCATGTGGACGGCTTGCTCCATGTGCATTGTTTACCTGGGGAAGAGATGACGGCAGGATGCATTATGGAAGGGAGGCAGTGTAATGCACTTGGCAATGTTCTACTGAGAAACCTTGGGTCCTGGCATTCATGTGGATGTTACTTTGACAAGTACCATCTACCTAAAGATTGTTGGAGACCACATACCTGTACATTCCCCTTCATGACTACAGTATTTGCTAATGGCAGTGGCTTCTTTCAACAGAAAGGCAAAAATTGTTCATGAGTGGTTTGAGGTACATGACAAAGAGTTCAAGGGGTTGACTTGGCCTCCCAATTCCCAAGATCTCAATCCAGTTGAGCATCTATGAGATGTGTTGGAAACACAAGTCCGATCCATAGATGCCCCACCTTGCAACTTACAGGACTTAAAGGACCTCCTACTAATATCCAATACCACAGTTAACCTTCTGAGGCCTTGTGGAGGCCATACTGTATCTTGATGGGTCAGAGCTATTTTGGCGGCACAAAAGTGTCCTAAATAATATTAGGCAGGTGGTTTTAATGTTGTGGCTGATTGGTGTACTGTATACTGCAGTGTGCCCGATACTTTTCTGTCTCTAAATTTGTACTAGTTAAAGGCATATGAAGTAAAATATAATCCTACATCATATACAGTCTTCAAAGTAGGACTGAAGACCCTGCTGGAAACATCAAAAGGAGGACCATAAATATCAGATAATGATGTCTTCTTTTTGGTTTAAGGAAGGCCAGTCCACCTCTAATACAAAGTTGATAGGGTCTGTAAGAAGCTGCAATGCACCACAATGAACAGCATCAAAAGATTTCAGGGATGCATAAGGAGTATTCATAAAACTGCCGTAGTAATCCAGAACTGAAGGGACCACAGACAGGACCAGTGGTCTTCTATCGTGCAGTGTAAAGCATGACCTGCTGCTAGTGAGAAAGCCAGCTTATGTCTTAGCTTAACATAACATTCTCAAACCCACCTACTTTGTAGCATTTTTGTGAATTCCTTCTGTCCGAATACTAAGTTACATATCATAATTTACTTACTTAGTGAAGGCTCCATTTAAGGTCTGAACCTTACACATTATCATGTTTGATGCTGTGGGTGAAAGAAATGAACATGAATTTCATTTTATGGGTAATATCAGTGAATTCAACGTGCACATCATACATCAAGACAGTTATCACAAAGATTAATCTAACACTTTCCAACCTTACTCTCTTTATGTTTTGAATTGACCCTCTAAGAGCTGAGGCTCAACAACTGTTCTTTGTTATTTCCATATTTTTACACTGAATATGTTCAAACAGAGTTAGAAATGTATCAGTTGTCGAAAGTGCTTAGCTAAGTGGGAAAACATAGGGAACGGTCTATAATTATTTTAGTCGCTAGAAATGCCACACATCTTTAGGAAAGAACATCCAGTATGTTACTTTCCAAACCCTAAGAATGACCCTTGCTTTTAATGTCACATTGAAAATATGGCTGAGTGGCTCAGTGTAAACTGACGCTGCCCTTAACACAAGCCATGAGTATGGCCTGTCAGGTCCAGGTCCAACACTTTAAGGACTTTTCTTATGAACTACTTCAATGTGCACATGACCTTCATATTTAAAAAGCCAAGTGATGATCAACTGTCTGCGACGGTCCAAGTTGGCTCCATGTCTTTTGTTGGCTTGAACCCAGAACCCATCAAAAACGTAACCAAAGAAGAACTAAGCAACAGATTTTAGTACTGCAGGAGATCGTGAAAAGTGTTCAAGGGCTTTTATTTTCAACAAAATCCAAAACAAATGGTTGCAGGGCTCAAAAACCCAAAGTGTAAAAGTGCAGTGCCCAAAGTTCTTTGATAAATAAGTATTGCAACAGTCAGAAAAGATGAGGAGGGAAAAATGTCAGTGGCCTCCACCTGTTAAACCATTCCTGTTTTAGGGGGTCATCTCATTGTTGCCCCTCTAGTGCTGCTGTTGTTGATCTCATTAACACCAAAGCAGCTAAAACTGATTAACAACCCCCTCTGCTACTTAACTGAGCAGATCAATAATACAAGAGTTTCACTGACTTAATGCTATACTCTGATTAAAAAGTATTCCTTTAATTTTTTGAGCAATATGGAGATAATACTGATTCTCCTCCTTCAGCTACAATTTAATCTCAAGGTTAATAGATAGATAGATTGATGTCCTGGCATTTTTCACACACAGTGGAATTACAGTATCCGCAATGAGAAATCCTGTTCTCCCCTACACATTTTGGGTGGATTGCCCACTTTCTCACCTCCCAAGTACTACAGAGCATGTTCCTGGCTCCCCCCTCAAACCTTGGACCTCTTCTCCACATTTGCCTTGACTGCCGCTCTGACTCCAGGCTTAATTGGCTGACTTGTGAATTGACTTTCAGGCCATGCCACACTACGGCTTCCTAGTCAGAGGCCTTCCTCTCTCTGTCTAGTTCTGGTATCCATCTCTCACAATGGCCAGACATAACACATCCTTGTTACATCTGCTTAGCCATGCTGGTTTGCTGAGGAGCTCTGCATTGGCCCATTACAGACCTTATTCCTGTCTTTTGACACCCAGGTGTTATCTGTGCTCCTGGCAACCACTTAGTAGCTGGTCAGCGCTCCTACACTATTCCCGTCCACCCATATTCTAAATCACTTATTCCAAGTGAATGGTCACACAAAGCCAGACAAAACCCTTTAATGGACACCAATGGTAAATACTGTATATGTTGCTTGGTGTTTTGTGTTTAATTTCTACAGTGTCATTACTGTACATAAGATCAGATCACTGCACCTGTCCAGTCAATTTGTGCCCTCTAGTGAGGACACCTTGTGATTCCTATTTCTTTGTAATTGTGATTCTTCTTTCCACAGGTTCCCAAAAAGCACCTCAATACAAATGTTAGGCTGCAGAGGGACGGCAAGATGCACCGGGGACATCCTGTGATACTGGGTGGGACTATAAAAGAGGAATCTATCTTCAGCAATGCCACCACTAGGGGGTAGTATGCCCCATTTGTTTAATGAAATGAGAGAGCGAGGGACAATCCAATCAAGTGAGACTGGCAGAAAGTCTAGTGATTCTCTCGGACTACTAGAATAGCAGCGAGTGGTTATGTGGAACATGGATTTGACAAGAAGGCAGACGGGCTGACAGCTGCCAAGAGTGAAGAAGATACCAGGCATGTATTTAGTAACAGAAGCACTGATCAAGGCACCTCACCAGACTAACAGAGATAGAGAACATTTATTTAAGTCTGGTGGGACAAGAGGCGACTGAATTGAATTGCTCATTATAAACTGATACTTTAAAGCTCTGTTGCACTCTTATAATTTATTATAAGACACAATTATAATATCAGTCAGTAGGTTAAGATATCTAGAATCCAGGCTCCTCTGTAGCTGGGAAAAGGACAGTTGACACACAAACCCAAATAAGTAATGCTGTGGTGATGGCATTAGCAGTTACCTCTGTACTACACACAGCAAGTAGAGTTCAGAGCCACTGTCTTCACCTTTATATTATAGCTCAGATAAAATCAGGCATATTGAATCATTCTTTACAGATGTACTGTATATCTGTGCTGCAATTCCACGCGTCCAGTGAGATAAATTATTCTGCTGAAGGCAATTTCTCGCCACAACCTGCACTCTTTAATCATCAAATTCTGGGGAAAGAAATGGCAAGCTGGAGATAACCATTTCCAGGATAATGAAGCCTAAACATAGTAACTGCAATGGAAACATTAGGAGTAAGCGTTATTCAAATAATTCCACTCAGGAGTAATGTCTGCCTAAGCGGGCCTGCTGCAGCCAAGCCCATCTGATTTGACTATAATTACGCAGACATGGAGGGTGTTTTCTTGAAATTCCATTAGAGGAGATAAATCAAAGTTGTCAAACAGATTTTTTTTGGTAAACTGCATGCACAACTACACACACAAAAGGGTCCTTTGAAATCCTGAAGTAGTGCCTTATTTATTTAAAGAGCTCCATTAACTGAACACTCTTCAGAAAAGAGAATGAATGAAATGTTTGTCACATGAGACGGGCACCACTTCACAAAAGTAAAAGGCATGGCTGAGTTAGACTGGCACAGCACTTAGCACTGCTGTCTCATGGGGCCAACAGTCAGAGTTTGAATCCCACATCCTGGCATTGTCTGTGCAGAACTGACACATGGGCTCGACTTGGGTTCTCCTCCCATATCCTGGCATGTTGGTTGGACATACAAGAAGAATTTCACTGCATTCTGTAAACATAATAGTGTGACTACTGCTTCTACTAATAGTAATAATAACAATGAAAATACTATTCTTACTACAATTACTATTACTGCCACCAAAAATAAAAATAATAATACAACTCTTTTCCTTAAACAACAACTATATTACTATTATTACTACTACTACTACTAATAATAATAATACTTTAACTACTACTGCTACTAATAAAAATGATACCACATCTACTCCTAATACTAATAATAATTATACCACTACTACTACTACCAGTAACAATAATAATAATAATACTTTAACTGCTGCTGCTACTACTACTACTAATAGTAATACTTTCACCACTTTTACTACTACTAACACTAATAATAATACTTTAACTATTACAACTAATAATAATAATAATAATAATAATAATTATTATTATTATTATTATTATTATACCATTACTACTACTACCACTAATAATAAAAATAATAATAATACCACTACTACTAATAATAATTATTATACCACTTCTACTACTATTAGTACCACTAATAATAATAATCCTTTAACTACTACTAATAATAAAAATAATAACAATAATAATACCATTACTACTAATAATAATTATACTATTACTAGCAATAATAGTAATAATAGCACTCCTCTTCCTTCAACTACTACTATTACTACTAATAATAATTATACCACTACTTTTTTTACTACCAATAATAATAATAATATACCTTTAACTGCTACTACTACCAATAATAATAATGATACCAGTTCTTCTACTGTCAGTACCACTAATAAAAAAATAATAATCCTTTAACTACTACTACTAATAATTATACTATTACTATTTCTACCACTAATAATAATAATCCCATTTCTCCTCCTTCTATTACTACTACTAACAATATAAGTTATTATTATGTCACTGCTTCTACTAATGATAATTATTATATTTGTTACCACCACTACTACTAGTACTATTACCACTAATAATATTATTATTATTTTTATGTCACTACTACTAATAATAACAATAATCATAATGATACTACTATGAGGGACGTTCAAAAAGTTTCCGAACTTTTTTTTAACTCTATTTATTAAGAATTTCAAAAACAAATTACATCACTTTTCTACATAGTCACCTTAGTTTGTGATGCAATGTTCCCAGTGTCGTACCAACTTTTTAATGCCCAATTAGTGGGATAGTCAGAGAGATGCAGAAAGTAGACAAGAGTACAAGGAGATAAGGCGCAAGGTAAAGAGAGAGGTGATGAAGGCTAAAGAGAAGGCGTATGATGAGTTGTATGAGAGGTTGGACACTAAGGAGGGAGAAAAGGACCTGTACCGATTGGCTAGACAGAGGGACCGAGCTGGGAAAGATGTGCAGCAGGTTAGGGTAATAAAGAATAAAGACGGAAACGTACTCACAAGTGAGGAGAGTGTGTTGAGCAGATGGAAAGAGTACTTTGAGAGGCTGATGAATGAAGAGAACGAGAGAAAAGAGGCTGGATGATGGGGAGATAGTGAATCAGGAAGTGCAACAGATTAGCAAGGAGGAAGTAAGGACAGCTATGAAGAGGATGAAAAATGGAAAGGCCGTTGGTCCAGATGACATACCTATGGAAGCAAGGAGGTGTTTAGGAGAGATGGCAGTGAAGTTTTTAACCAGATTGTTTAATGGAATCTTGAAAAGTGAGAGGATGCCTGAGGAGTGGAGAAGAAGTGTATTGGTGCTGATATTTAAGAATAAGGGGATGTGCAAGACTGCAGTAACTACAGGGGAATAAAATTGATGAGCCACAGCATGAAGTTATGGGAAAGTGTAGTGGAAGCTAGGATAAGAAATGAGGTGATGATTAGTGAGCAGCAGTATGGTTTCATGCCAAGAAAGAGCACCACAAATGCAATGTTTGCTCTGAGGATGTTGATGGAAAAGTTTAGAGAAGGCCAGAAGGAGTTGCATTGCGTCTTTGTGGACCTCGAGAAAGCATATAACAGGGTGCCTCGAGAGGAGCTGTGATATTGTATGAAGATGTCGGGAGTAGCAGAGAAATACATAACAGTTGTACAGGATATATATGACGGAAGTGTTACCGTGGTGAGGTCTGCGATTGGAGTGACGGATGCATTCAAGTTGTAAGTGGGATTACATCAGGGATCGTCTCTGAGCTCTTTCTTATTTGTAATTAAGATGGACAGGTTGACAGACGAGATTAGACAGGAGTCCCCGTGGACTATGATGTTTGCTGATGACATTGTGATCTGTAGCGATAGTAGGGAGCAGGTTGAGGAGACCCTGGAGAGGTGGAGATATGCTCTAGAGAGGAGAGGAATGAAGGTCAGTAGGAACAAGACAGAATACATGTGTGTAAATGAGAGGAAGGTCAGTGGAATGGTGAGGATGCAAGGGGTAGAGTTGGTGAAGGTGGATGAGTTTAAATACTTGGGATCAACAGTACAGAGTAATGGGGATTGTGGAAGAGAGGTGAAAAAGAGTGATTTGTGACAGATGGGTATCAGAAAGAGTGAAAGGGAAGGTCTACAAGATGGTAGTGAGACCAGCTATGTTATATGGGTTGGAGACGGTGGCACTGACCAGAAAGCAGGAGAGAGAGCTGGAGGTGGCAGAGTTAAAGATGCTTAGATTTGCATTGGGTGTGACGAGGATGGATAGGATTAGAAATGAGGATATTAGAGGGTCAGATCAAGTTGGACGGTTGGGAGACAAAGTCAGAGAGGTGAGATTGCGTTGGTTTGGACATGTGCAGAGGAGAGATGCTGTAAGGATAGAGCTGTCAGGTAAAAGAAAAAGAGGAAGGCCTAAGAGAAGGTTTATGGATGTGGTGAGAGAGGACATGCAGGTGATGAGTGTAACAGAACAAGATGCAAAGGACAAAAAGATATGGAAAAAGATGATCTGCTATGGTGACCCCTAAATGGGAGCAGCCAAAAGAAGAAGAAGAAGACTACTCTTCCCACCTTCACCATTTCCAACAAAAATATAAAAGTGCGGAAACTTTTTGAACATCACCTTGTATTACATCCCATAATACATGAGTTTAATTGGCAATCCCAATCTGGCTCTGTGTGGTGGTGCATGTGAGTAGACCCTGCAGTGGTCCATACAGTATTCCTGGTTGCATACTGCCTTGCACCAAATGCTGGTAGTATAAGCTGTGGCCTCTTGAGACCCTCAATAGGATGACAAAGAAGAAGGAGGATGGAATAAGCTGCAAGAGACAAGTTGACCATGACTGTATGATCACTGCATGCTCAGACTGGTCCAAGATGGATCATTAGGCAGTAACTTCTAACCTCATTCAAGAGATGACATAAGCAGCTGGAAGTATTGGTAAGTAACTGATTTGCAGTGTATCTTAACTGGACTGAGGGATAGAAAATGAAGAGCAACAGCCCAAGTGAAAGGGGCCAGCAGCTGATTGGCAAAACTGAGTGGTATTGACAGGTGAGTAAGCAGTCAAATTCCAAGCTAAGACAAAAAGCCAAATGGGTGAAAACACAGGCAAAATGCAAAGCAAAACATTGTCAGAAGTCATCAACAAAGGTCATAAACATGAAATTTCAAACACGAGAAAGACACAAAAGGCTCAATGACAGAATGACAGTGGAAGTGCAACTGCTACTGGTAGACATGGACTGAGATAGAGACCTTACATGGTGGGTGGTGTGGGCAAAGACTTGGTCTCGGGGGAATTTAACGGGATAAAAAAAACACACAATGATTTTTATATTTTATTATGTTCTTAAAAGGCACTCCCTGATATGGAAAAAAGAAAAACATAAACACAGGGAACTACAAAAAAATTCTCCCTTCCCAAATATGCTATCTCAAATCCCAGTCACTCTGGATACAAAGACATTTTTTAAATTAATACAGAAAATATTGCACAAACAGTTTTATCTCTTTCTAAACCATCACCACTAGATGATAAATTATAAATCTAGTGAATCTAGAATAAATAAAATATGGTAAACAGTAAATTGTTCCATTTTCTGAACTCTCTTGTCCCAATTCTCGTGGCACAGGGAATCGGAGATTATCTTAGATGTGCTGAGTCCAAGGTAAGCAAACCTTGAAAAAGGTGCAAGTCCATCACAGAACACACTCACTCACACTCTGTCACCAAGACTTGCTAATTATCTTAGCAAACACGTCTATGGAGTGAGGGGGACTGAGAATGGGACTGTCAGGCAGCAGTGCACCACCTCACCATCAAAATACTAAACCATATATATTACACGTACATTTCCAAATCTGCCCCTGGCAGCACTGGGCACAAAGCAGGAAACAACACCAGAGAGAGCATTAGTCCATCACTGGGCTCACACACACACACACTTTTACTTATCAAATAAGCTAACATGCAAGAGAGGGCAACATTTATGTGGACTTGGACAGCATGTAGACAACACAGACAGACAGTGACCAGGATGGGATTCAGGCAGCAATGCACCACCATACCATCAAAACATGATACGTAGTACACAAAATGTTCCTAAACCTGCTTAATCACAAGTTTCAAAGCTTGCACAAGGTGAGAAACAATTCTGGACAAGGCAACAGTCTGTTTTAGGGCCCACTCACAAACACCACGCCACCCCTACTCTTGCACATACTGAAGCAAATTTAGAGTTGTCAGTTAACTCAAAATGCAAACTTCACCCAAACAGCAAACAGATATGTTATAAAAATTAAGCATATGTAAATAAAAAAAAATGAATTTCATCTACATCAACAATTGTAACCTTTGCTGACAGGTTAACAACAAAGGCTGCCCTTTGTCACCGATTCTGTTCTTAACGTTTATGGACAGAATTTCTAGGCGCAGCCAGGGTGTTAAAGGGGGTCCGGTTTGGTGGACTCAGGATTGAGGTCATTGCTTTTTGCAGATGATGTTGTCCCGTTTGCTTCATCAGGCCGTGATCTTCAGCTCTCTCTGGATCGGTTCACAGCTGAGTGTGAAGCGGCTGGGATGGGAATCAGCACCTCCATATCCGAGACCATGGTCTTCAGCTGGAAAAGGGTGGAGTGCCCTCTCAGGGTTGGAGGCAAGAACCAGCCCCAAGTGGAGGAGTTCAAGTATCTCAGGGTCTTGTTCACAAGTGAGGGAAGAATGGAGCGTGAGATCGATAGGCGGATCGGTGCAGCATCCGCAGTGATGTGGGCTCTGCATCGGTCTGTCGTGGTGAAAAAGGAGCTGAGCCATAAGGCAAAGCTCTCAATTTACCAGTCTATCTATGTTCCTACCCTCACCTATTGTCATGAGCTATGGGTAGTGACCGAAAGAACGAGATTGCGATTACAAGCGGCTGACATGAGTTTCCTCCGCAGGGTGTCTGGGCTTTCCCTTAAAGATAGGGTGAGAAGCTCAGTCATCCGGGAGGGGCTCAGAGTAGAGCCACTGCTCCTCCGCATTGAGAGGAGTCAGATGAGGTGGCTCGGGCATCTGATCAGGATGCCTCCTGGACGCCTCCCTGGTGAGGTATTCCGGGTACGTCCAACCGGGAGGAGGCCCCGGGGAAGACCCAGGACACGCTGTAGGGACTATGTCTCCCGGCTGGCCTGGGAATGCCTCGGGGATTCTCCCGGAAGAGCTAGAAGTGGCTGAGGAGAGGGAAGTCTGGGCATCTCTGCTCAAGCTGCTGCCCCCGCGACCCGACCTCGGATAAGCAGAAGAGGATGGATGGATGGATGAGGTTAACAACAACTGCAGTACAGCAGCTTAAATCTGCTGCATGTGGTGCCCCCATTTTTCTTGGACCTGCCTGGATCTGAAATGTCTAAAAACTAAAGGTTACTTTTTTCTTTTCGTCAGCTTGGCCATTATCTGTGAGCATGATGGATTATTTAATTCTACATCATTAGCAGCAGCAGCAGCAAATGTTGTGCTCTACTGCCGGGGCCTCTGTCGGTTTGTAGCCCTCTTGTGCCTTAGGATGGGTTAAGAGGTACACTGTCATACAGTAAATGACAAAAGGCTTAGGATGCCAGCAAAAAAAAAAAAGAACTAAAATGCAAACAGCGAACTATCAGGATCTCACAGCCATAATACATTATTAAAGGTGTTTCTACATTCATTATTATCATCCTGTGATTCCTACCTTATACCTCATAATGTTGGGATCTGCTTTGTTTTTATGTCTCCATGGAATGAGAAATTAGGTTAAGAAATTGGACAGATGAACATTAACAGTAGTAATAAGAATAAGAATAGAACATTTTTATCTGGTTAGTAGGAAGGTTTGATTTCTATGTTTTCTATATGTAGCCTATATTAATTCACTCCAATATCTCCAGTGGCATGCATGCTGATAGAACTCCAAGTGAATCAATTCCAAAGTCAGCCTGGCCTTGGAAACTCCCAGGCAGAGACCCCTACAGCTCCCCCCGTGGCCTCGGGTACTCTTGTAATCCGAACCCAATTCTACCAGGTAGACTACACGTCAAGTGTCCTTTCTCATGGTCACGGGTGTCAAAAAATATATAATGAGCTTGCCTGGGCCACTTATTGTTTTGGGGGACTTCTGTACTATTAATGGTGGTCCCTCATTACACTTCCACTCAATAACCATTCACAGGTGGTGTCAGCTGCATTGATATGTAAAAGCAACTGCCTGCCATCAGTGTAGTATTTATTCAGACACTTTACAGACCACCACATTTGTCCTGAACCAAATGCAATCAGACACAAGCCCACTTGTAGTGTAGTGTTTAAGATGCAGGACTTCAAACTATGAGGTTGTGGGTTCAAATCCCACTACTGATGCTGTGGGATTGTGTGCAAGTCACTTCACCTGCCTGCGCGCAACTGGAAACGCAAAAGAACTTCAATCAGTTGTCTCCCAAATGTTATAAGTCACCTTAGGAAAAAAAAAAAAAAAAAGGTGTCAGTCAAATATCAAGAAAACAGATAACATTGACTGGTTTCCATTCCATGATAGATTTATATGCTATGTGTCTCATTGAATTTGTAAATGAGACATACTGTAGATTGGAATACTTTCCAGCATTGTAGTACATATTATACAGATCAATACCTGGGGTTTTGAACACCTTCACTCAAATGACAGGTAATCCATTAATTATCCAACCCACTATATCCTAACTACAGGGTCACGGGGGTCTGCTGGAGCCAATCCCAGCCAACACAGGGCGCAAGGCAGGAAACAAACACCGGGCAGGGTGCCAGCCCACCGCAGGGCACACACACACACCAAGCACACACACTAGGAACAATGTAGGATGGCCAATGCACCTAACCTGCATGTCTTTGGACTGTGGGAGGAAATCGGAGTACCCGGAGGAAACCCACGCAGACACGGGGAGAACATGCAAACTCCACGCAGGGAGGACCTGGGAAGCGAACCCAGGTCTCCTAACTGCGAGGCACCGTGCCGCCCATGACAGGTAATATAAAAATTATTTATTTATTGAGCTTCTGTAAAAAGGCAACATTTCCCCCTAGGGTCAAGATCTATATAACATGTTAGATTAAAACTAAAAATCAAAACTGATATTAATGTATAAGCCTCCTTTTTTTCTTAATGGAAACAAAAGCACGTCTCCCATACTTTTTAAAGATGCATATTTTGTCTCCCACTTATACAGAAAGTTGTGTTGCTCACTTAGGGTCATATTTGGCCCCCCACAAATTGTCCCCTGGACTTATGAGAATGGTAACAAATTAGCAAGTGTACATATTTCCTGATGCAGTTAAGGATCAGAATCAAAAATGATTAAATCAGCATAGTCAGGTTGGCAACAATCAATGGAAAATACCACAAAAATGAAGTCATTAGAATAAGCAAAAAGTCAAAAAGTACCATGAGAGCAAACCCAAAGAACGCCACAAATTTTTGTTAGAAGATTAGTTGAAGTTAGCATCATCTGTGTGTACCTCTTTGACATGTGCTGGTATATCAGACAGTATGAGAAATATGATGGGACACAGGCAAATCAAAATTCAAAAGAAGCACCTCTACTAGACGTCCATTGGTTCTTACAAACTGGAATTAAGATGAGCAGGTTAAGAAAGTAGAAACTGTAAATGCATTCACGTTTAAATAATAGCCCATGTGTGATAGTTTTGAGGACACAATTTCATGACTGTACTCTACATTTAAAACACATCTACATGTTACCAAATTTTTTTTTTTTTTAAGGACTACTTTAGATACACAAAAATGTCAGCAGAGCAAGCTGCGGGTGATTTGGGCATGCGACTAGGATCTCCAGGGTGAGTAAGGTAAGGATGACACAGCCCCAAACAGAAGAACCAGGTCAGGCTCAGGGGAGTCTAGAGCAGGGTTGTTTAACTCCGGTCCTGGTGGACTGCAGTGGCTGCAGGTTTTCATGCTAACCATCTTCTAAATTAGTGAGCCAGTTTTACTGCTGATTAAATTGTTTTCCCTTAGTTTTCATTGACGTGACTCAGACCCCTTTGTGTTTTCTTTTTTCTTAATTAGCAGCCAAACAATAATGAGACACAAAACAAGCCAGCTAACCGGAAAATAAAGGTCATGTTGGTCTGCTCAGATCACCAAAACTTCTTGATGTTGGTCTAAAAAAAAGCAGAAAATCAACAGTCCCCTGTGGCAGAATGAGAGCAGCAACAAGTCCTGATATTCAATAATGGCTTTAATTAACAGCAAGAATTGGCTTCTCATTAAGAAACTGGTTGGAATGAAACTGGCTGGAGTTTGACGTTCCAATTTAGATGGTCATCTGTTGGCTTGTTTTACATTTTGTTTCTGTTTGGCTGCCATTTAAATGAAGAAACGAATCAATTCAGAGGACTGAATCCTTAAAATTAGGGCTATTAAAATGAAGGGAAAAGGAGTTAGTTACCAGGGAAAACTGCTTACTGATTAGGAAAAGGGTTAGAATGAAAACCTGTAGCCACTGCAGCCCACCCAGGACTGAAGTTGGACAGCCCTGGGGCCTTATGTATAAATGGTGCGTATGCACAAAAATGTTGCGTAAGAACATTTTCACGTTCAAATCGCGATGTATAAAACCTACACTTGGCGTAAAGCCACGCACTTTTCCACGGTACCTCATACCTTTTCGTACGCAAGTTCTCCGCTCGGTTTTGCAGACTGGTGTCACCCAGCGTCAAAGCAGTGCTACTGTTCCTGTGTGGTTACCCTTTATTTCTTAGATCCACATTTCTGACGCGGCTTTATGAATACACTGAAACTAAGTGCATATTGTTTATTAGTGTAATGCATCTGATTGTAATTAACCTGTAACAATATAATGGTCCAGGGAATAGCCATAGTATTCCAAATACCATAACTGCTTTAGCGTTGTTACTCTCACTGCACCATCTTCTTCTTTTTCTTCTTTCAGCTGCTCCCTTTAACGGTCGCCACAGCGGATTATCTTTTTCCATATTACTCTCACTGCACCACTCGGAGTATTCATATCACCATATCTGAGTGGGGAATCACAGCAGCAGCTGTTTGGAAAGAGAATTATCAATATACAGCATCAAGCCCACGCTGCCTCAGCCACGGCAAAACGTTTCAAAGCCTTTCCTGTACAGACCTCGCGGTTCAGAAACAGTTTCATCCCAAGAACTATAAACGCACTCAATCAATTGCTTCTTGTAGAACTGTTTGTACTTATAAGTACAATCACCTCACAGTAAACTTGCACTACAGTTATAATATTGCACAACCTGTGCCACTTTATAAAGCGCGTATTTACATATGATGACAATATCATTTTTAAGATGAAATGCAGCAAAATATGTTGATTATATTATACAGATAAAACTTTAACTTCATTTAAATAATCTGTATTGTTAATAATTAAACATGTGAGGACACGGTGCTGCAGCGCTAGCAAGTTCACGTATTGTCCCTGCCTTGTGCTGTATATTTGCTGAGGCTGGCGCGACACTGGAAGGATAGAAGGATAGAATAATTAAATACGTACTTTGAAGATATTTCAATGTTCCTTAAAAGTTCTGAAGAATCATCGTTGTAAGCTTACAGATGGCTTAACATCTATTGTGTGGCGATATGGTATTTGGGGAAAGAAAAGTAAGGACAGGAACTGGAGGTTAGTACGTTTGAAAGAGACAGTACTGCTACAATAAATTACTTCATCAAAGGTCGCGCAGGGCGCAGCAGCATCTTGTGTGAGACATGACCAAACACTGCGCCATCGTGTTCCCATGTTTAATAACATGCTTTCATTCCAATCATCATGAAAGTGCACGCGCGTTACTTTTCACGCTGATGTAGCAGAAGAACGTGGAAGTTGGCGAACGCACAGATTCCTGCATCTGGATTTTTCTGTGCGTAAACAGATTTCGGCTTTTGTGCTTACAACAACAACAACAACAACATTTATTTATATAGCACATTTTCATACAAAAAAGTAGCTCAAAGTACTTTACATAATGAAGAATAGAAAAATAAAGGACACAGTAAGACAATAAAATAAGTCAACATTAATTAACATAGAATAAGAGTAAAGTCCAATGGCCAGGGTGGACAGAAAAAACAAAAAAAAAACTCCAGACGGCTGGAGAAAAAAATAAAATCTGTAGGGATTCCAGACCATTAGACTGCCCAGTCCCCTGCCCTGTCCCCTTACGTCATGTTATAGTGCGAGTTCTACGTACGGAGTTATGCATGAGGCCCCTAGTCTAGAGGGACTTGTCTGGGAGCATCCTGGAATCTCACTGGAGGAGCTGGAGGTGGTAATGGTGGGTAGGTAAACTGGTTTCTCCAAGTCAGCATGTTACCACCATGACCCCTACCTGGAAAAGCAGACAGAAAATAAAGTGAAATGAAGAAAGGCAGCAAAGATCTACATTCTCAGCTATTTTGCAGATCTTCCTATGGGTCAGTAGAAAACAACAGTAACACGTTTAATTTCTGGACATGCTGGAGTACCAATGAGGTACATGATAAATATAAACATCTCTTGCCGACATTGAAATGGAGGAATTAAAAACTGGATACTGAGTATTGACACAGCTCTCTTAGAAAAACCTGGCCTTAACCATTCAGTGAAGCTGGTGACAGACTCAACAGCTCACACTGCACTTCGCAGAAAAAGGAATCCCTGTTTTATTAAACCAGCTTGAATATTTTTATATCAGCCTGGATACTGCACAAAGAACAAATGTGCTCTTCAGATGTGAAAAACTTTCCAGTGCGTACTATTTCAGGCTTCAATAAGGCCAAATACAAGTACTACTGGATCCCAGAAAAAATGGATAGGGTATCGAAATGTGATGTCTTTTCAAATAAAGAACAGAACTCAATTATTTATCATTTGTATATGCAGAATATTTCAAAGTTCCCTAGTTCCCCTTAGAGCCATATGGCCTGAGTGAAGCTGAATGGACATCACTTCATTGACTAGGAGTACCACTGCACAGTTATTCATACTCAACAATCATCACAAGTCATGCTTAAGGATGGTTAGGATAAAAAGTCTAATAACAATAATCCAATTCATGATAAGAGAGGCCAAACTAAATTTGGGTAGCATTGAGCATACTCTTGCATACATCCACAGTTGGTATATTTTAAATTCTCAGAAGCTCTAAGCCATATTTCTTTGGGATGTGCGAGGAAAGTCCAGGGTGAATGTGGATACCCTGACATAGATAACTGCCAAGCCTGAGTTTGAACCCGGTCTTCTGCCTCTGTGCAACAGCTGCACTGACCACTGCTCCATCACTCCATTCTATTTTAAACTAGCTGTCCACCGCGGTTCCGCCCACGTAGTAATGAAACAGGACAAACTTTAAAAATCACTAAAAAAAAATTTTAAAATGTAATTCTGGCCAAGCGATTAGCTTTCATAACTGAGGGCCTCTTGATATACAATATTTTTGGTTTTGCTATCAGGAGCGAGAATGTAGCTGTGATCTCTTTCCAAAAAATGTAAAACATTGGCAAGGTATCTCTGGCTAAGTGGAAGGCAGGTACGGTCCAACATCAAACAATGGCACTATATCTGATCATGCTCAGCGTGGGGAAAAAAGCACGTGGCCGTGATATCTCTGGAAATCAGCAGCTACCCTCTAAAACAAGCATAGCTCTGATTTCTCTCTCAAAAATGTCAAACATTACTCCTTAACAATCTGTACATGATAATGTCTGTTGAACAAACAAGTATCACTAGCTAAGTGGAGGCCACATACTCTCCAACACATGGTGAGAGGTAGACTGACTTGAGCGGAGGCTGGCTAGTGAGTGAGGAGGGCCACACCCCTCCCCTTGGCCTGCAGCCACTCTCTCGGTACCACCAGCGAACTACGATACTAAGCGAGATGAGAGAAGTTGTAAAATCAACCACAATGTTCAAGCAAATTATAGAAAATAATCCGATCTAAATCCGTTAAGTAGTTCTCTCTTGAAAAGCAGACAGAGAGACAGACAGACAGACGTTGGATTTTACATAGAGAGAGAGAGAAACAGTAGAGCGACGGAAGACACTTAAAAGACCCACGAGACTAATGAGATTGGCCACGGAGCGTCTCGCTGGGACCTTAAACATGAGACTTTGTGCCAAGAGATTGACCCAGGACCGTCTCGCAATGACGTAGAACATGAGATTCTTGCAAGAAATGCCCTACTTACAAATAAATAAGAGCAAGGGCAGCAAAACACTCAGTCATGTAAAGTGTTTGAGCACACACAGATCCAGGGCTCTCAGTGCATATAAAGGGTATAAGGACAATACGTTATAAATAAAACATAGACGACTAAGCGAAGAAGAAAGCAGTGTGGAGAAAAGAGACTCAAAAATGTTGGAGAGACAAAAAAGAAAAAGAATAATCTAGGTGCAAATTCAGAAAATAAGGAAAGTAATTATCAGCCCGGAACAAGTGGAATTGAAAAAAAAAGCATGTCCAATCTGGACGTTGGCGCTATACACATGAAGAGCAGGTTAGAGATAATGAAAACTGGAATTCAAAAGACTCAAAAAAAACTTAAGCGCGAAACACATACAGAACAAGATACAGAATATGAAAGCAGAAACAAACGACAGTGTCAAGGCAAAGAAAGTAAACATCGCATTAGCGAAAAGAAAAAGAAATTATTACTCGGAGAAATAACGAGAAGGCAAATAGAGATTGAATATATGGACATAGGTGATATGTCAGAAATATATAAATGTCTTTGAAGTTTAAGTCAAGAGAATTTTAAAAACAGAGTTTACCTCACATGCATTTATTGGTTACTTTGCAAAAAAAAATGATTAACTGCTGATGATGAAGATCGTTTTGTCTGTGCTGAAATTCCAAACAGAGAAAGCTATCCTGAATTATGATACGAAGTCATTAAACACATGTCTCACTGACCTCATAAAAAAGATTCAGCACATTGGGACTCCAAAGATTCCAAATATTGTTTTTACAGAAGTTCTGAAATAAAAGTGAAACTAATGAAATAGCAACAATTCAAAGAAAAAAAAAATCTTAAAAGTGTGTATCCAGAAAAACAAAAATGGGGGTTGGCGAGCGAAGCGAGCAGGGGGCAAAGCCCCCTAGTATATATATATATACTCCAGGGTTTGTAATGATATCATGTGCAATCAGCGAGGTCTGGCCAGGCGACTCGCTCACTACTTCGGGGATGGCTCGGATCACATGCGTTAACTCTTGCCGCTGTTTGGGGCTTAGCTCATCACCGAGGTTAAGGGCAGTCGTGCAAGCGAAGAGGGAGAGGGACCTGTGGGAGTCAGGAAGCTCCTCCCGATCTTTCCAGGGTTTCAGTAAGTTTACATGATAGATCCTCTCAGTTGGTCGACGATTGGGCTGTTTCACCAAATAGTCGACCAGTCCCTTTCTCTCCTTAACCTCGTATGGCCCTTGCCAGTGAGCGAGCAACTTGGAGTGGGAGGTAGGAACGAGCACCATAACTCGGTCTCCCGGGCGGAACTCCCGAAGGACAGAGTTGCGGTTGTAGCACCGGGCCTGCGCTGCCTGCGCACGAGTCACGTGGTCCTTTAGGAGGGGCCTGATTTTTGCGAGACGGTCACGCATTTGCGTGACATACTCCAATACGTTAGAGGAGGGAAGGGCCTCGGCTTCCCAGCCCTCTTTTAGTATATCCAAAATGCCTCGGGGTTGTCGTCCATACAACAATTTGAAAGGGGAGAAGCCCGTAGAGGCCTGAGGTACCTCCCGGTAGGCAAAAAGCACGAGCGGAAGAAGCTGATCCCAATCCCTACCGTCCACGCTGACTACTTTGTGAAGCATCTGTTTGAGCGTCTGGTTAAACCTTTCTACCAGCCCGTCTGTCTGAGGGTGATAGACAGACGCTTTCAGGTGCTTTATTCTGAGTAATTTGGCCACCTCCCTGAATGTATCCGAGGTAAAGGGCGTACCCTGGTCCGTGAGGACTTCTTTGGGTATACCCACTCTGGAAAATAAATTAACCAATTCCCGTGCAATGTTTTTTGTATTAGCGGAGCGCAGGGGAACTGCCTCTGGGTATCGGGTGGCATAATCCACCATAACCAGTATGTATTTATAGCCACGGTTTGAGGGCTCCAAGGGTCCTACCAAGTCGACCCCTATTCTGTTGAAGGGAATGTCGATTAAGGGAATAGGGACGAGGGGAGCGCGGTCCCGTCTGGGAATCTGGCGGGTCTGACACTCCGGGCAGGATTGACAGAAGCGCCGGACCTCCTCGTTAATCCCAGGCCAGTAAAAACGGAGCTTGATCCTCTCCAAGGTCTTTTTGGCCCCGAGATGGGCGCCAAGGAGGTGAGCGTGGGCTAATTCGCATACCTCCCGCCGGAAGGTACGCGGAACTAGCAACAACTTCCGCACCTCGCCCTCGTGGGTCGCCACCCGATACAACAGATCATTTTCCAACACAAAGAAGGGCTCGCGTGGTGTGGAACCGTCGGCTTGTGAGCTGTTGGGCCAAACTACCGCATTCCGGGCAAACCGCAGGGAATCATTGTTCCACTGCTCCCTCTTAAATGAGGCCGGCGTGGATCTGAACTGATGATCCAGGCTATCTAGAGGGTCTTGTGGCCTGGCCACCGGGAGAGTTCCCTGGCTTGTCCCTTCTCCGGCGGATTCTTCCGTGTCAGGGTCCAATGCCGTGGAAACATTCCCCGAGGCGCCAGCGCCAGAGAGGTCTGCCTCAGTGCACGGCGTGGAGACCGCAGGAGGGGTGCCTTGCCCCCTCATAACCAGATCCAACGAGGCCCCGGGAGCGGTGTTTGTTTTACCGCAGTTTGTTTTCGACCAGTCTTGTCCCAAAATCACCGGATAGGGGGGTTCGGGCAACACAGCGACCATCAACTTAGTTAAGTCCCCCTTCCAGGCGATATAACATTGTGCGGAACGGTATGACTTGGTCCCTCCATGTACACAAGTGACTTGTAGGTGTTGTTTCAGCCATTGTTGCGGTAACACATAACGGCGAGCTACAATGGTTATGTTGCTGCCGGAATCAAACAAAGCTACCACCGCGTGCCCATTTAATAACACCACTCCCTTATTTGTACTCGCCAAGGGATGCGACGGGGTACAGTACCTCTCCGTTGTTGCCCAGGTGCAGTCCATCGGCTCCGCAGCCACGTTTAAGGGACAAGTTGGTAGTAGATGGCCGACCTCTCCGCGCTGTTACAAGTGCGGCTTTTCTTTAGGCCTTACCGGCGCTTCCGCAGTGCGTCGAGAGGGCTCGGGGGTGGCCGCCCGTCCCTGTCGGTTCCCACGAGCAGACTTTTCTGGCCCCCCGACTCGAAGGACCGCGAGCTGACGCTCAAGGACTTCCAGGAGACCCGGCATGTCCTTATATGGGTGTCACCGGACCTGCTGGGCGAGGGAACTTGGCATGGCATTCACTAGGCCCTCACAGGCCACCTGCTCTACTACCTTGCAGGCCTGGGGTCCTTCTGGCCGTAACCAGCGCCCCATCTTGCCCCAGAAATCGAAGGCCTGAGCACGGGCAGGTTTTTTCGGGGTCGAATTGCCAGTTCCTCCACTCTGCCGCCTGCTGGCCCGGCGTGATGCCGTAGCGGGCCAGGATCTCTGCCATGAGGAGGACGTAATCCGCGGCCTCCTCCTCGGGGAGGTCATAATAAGCCCACTGCGTGGGTCCCTTCAGGTAAGGCGCCAAAATGGGCGCCCACTCGGACCGCTGCCACTCGTTCCGGGTGGCCGTCCGTTCAAATATCCCAAGGTATGATTCGACGTCGTCGGCGTCGGTCAAAGGCACCGGGGGGGTGGTTTGGGCTTCGGAGGATTTACTCTAGCCCTTTCGGCCTCAGCCAACTTGTTCTTCGTAGCCTCCAATTCCCTGTTGGTGGCTTCTTGTGCTTGCTGCAGGGCGTGGAGCTGGGCGTTCATGCCCTGTAGCACTGTGTTCAGGTCCTGTCTCTCAGTCATGTTTGGACTTGTATCCTGCCGACTACGCCACTGTAAAAGATTCAACAGAAGGCAACATAAAGGTTTGGGGTTTTCCAGCCCCGTATATTGTAGACGCTCCACAATATGAAAAATAAACGGTCAAAATATACAAACAAAAACAGTTCATACACGCGACACCAAGCATGGCGTCGGCGGCCATTTTATGAGGGAGGAGCCGGAAGTGGAGGAATGCTGGGAAGGAGCCGTGAGGGAGTATGGGATTGATGACGTCAGGGCAAGATGGAGGAGGAAGGGCGGAAGTACCGTACTGCGGTCAAAAGTCGGCTTATGGTGGCGGAGCGTCTTTTTTCCTGTAAGAAACAAAAGGGAGAAAGTTAGTACCCCGCCATTCCCTGCCGGCGAATACCTTTCCAGGTGTGTTCAGATCCGTCCGCGGTCTCCTACTCGCGCGTGCGTGACAATATATATATATATATATATATATATATATATATATATATATATATATATATTGCCAAGTTAAACCAGAGGGGACATGAAAGTCTGAGTAAATGGTGCATCTAACACTAGCTTTGCCCTTACTACACCACTGGGTGGAAACCACAGAGCTTGCCCTACTTACCATGCACTGAATACCACAAGCAGAAACTTTACAAGCTGAGCAGCTGGCATTGCTTTTGTCTGCAGGCTGGTGTTACCACTGCACCATCACATGTTCACCCATCGAGCCACGTTTCACTACAGCATGCTTTTCTGTATTCCCATAGATGCCCTTACTCCATGACTTGTTTTTTTTCTCTCCGAGACTTTTGAGATGAATGTCTACCAATGTGTACTCCTGCAGTTCAGTAGTAGTAACAAACTGAAGCCTTTCAAACCTTATTTATATCATCCATATATTAATTGGCTAATTTATTCTAGCCACACTGAACTGCGACATTTACCGTACATGATGAGAGCACTTCAACAGTACTTCATTTCTTCTGGTTAAAGTTACTATTTAGAAAGTTTCTCCTGTTGTCTGGAGCCTAATGTAGAAACACCACATTTCTGAAAACATTAGGCCTGTCAGTGTACAATTAAGTCTTTGAAATACAACCCCATGTTTTAGGGGTGGAAATTCATAAGGGGAGGTTTACTCTCAGAATTTTGATATTAAGAGAGAAATATCAATAAAATTTAAAAGCCTTGTAAATTTCAAATTTCCTGCCTTATTTCTCAGTTTCCTTTATTGTTTGATATTTTTGTGTTTTACGATTTGTCTTGTAAATCTTATGAATAAACAGTACTGTGTGCACACTGACAACATATGGCTGGTGTTCCATTATAAATCAATATAATTATACTGTGATGATAACTTTTTGTAACCTTAAGTTGACTCAGATCCACAGACTCCCTGTATGCTTTATATTTGTTTGATTACCTTGCTGCTTATCTAAATAAACTTACTGTATATGACAACTTACTTTCTTACTTACTTTAGCTACTCCCATTATAGCTTACGATGTTGACGTGCATATACTGTATATAACCCCTGGACCTGGCTGTAATACATGATTAGAGTTTCAAGGAGCAAATGCCACATTTAGTTGAATCAGAGGCATTCATATTTGTTTTTTTTAATGGGGCCACTCATATGATCACAATGATAGTTGATGCTCTTTTGTAGAATCTTCCTGTACCTTTCCAGAAGTCCCTGTCCTGTTGTTACTTACATACCTAAAATGGGGAATGTGAGGGGTCTCAGACTTGGTCCAGATTTACTAGACACCTGCTTATTTAAATTCTTCTGGTGATCTCAAGAGTGCAGCGGGATGAAGCCATTTGAAAAGTGTAGACTGAAGTTATAAATGGATGTGCATGGTCAGTAAGAACGCTTAGGAAACATTCAAATGACATCCATTCCATGTTGCACTAAGAGGAATAAGTCCTATCTATCTATCTATCTATCTATCTATCTATCTATCTATCTATCTATCTATCTATCTATCTATCTATCTATCTTGCTCAAAAAATTAAAGGAACACTTTTTAATCAGAGTATAGCATCAAGTCAATGAAACTTCTGTGTTATTGATCTGGTCAGTTAAGTAGCAGAGGGGGTTGTTAATCAGTTTTAGCTGCTTTGGTGTTAATGAAGTCAACAACAGCAGCACTAGAGGGGCAACAATGAGACGACCCCCAAAACAGGAATAGTTTAATAGGTGGAGGCCACTGACATTTTTCCCTCCTCATCTTTTCTGACTGTTTTTTCACTAGTTTTGCATTTGGCTACGGTCAGTATCACTACTGATAGTATGAGGCAATACCTGGACCCTACAGAAATTGCACAGGTAGTCCAAATTCTCCAGGATGGCACATCAATACCTGCCATTGCCAGAAGGTTTGCCGTGTCTCCCAGCACAGTCTCAAGGGCATGGAGCAGATTCCAAATGACAGGCAGTTGGGGCTGTAGAAGGTCCTTAACCCATCAGCAGGACCGGTATCTGCTCCTTTGAGCAAGGAGAGGAACAGGATGAGCACTGGCAGAGCCCTACAAAATGACCTCCAGCAGGCCACTGGTGTGAATGTCTCTGGCCAAACAATCAAAAACAGAATTCATGACGGTGGCCTGCTGGAGGTATCTATCTATCTATCTATCTATCTATCTATCTATCTATCTATCTATCTATCTATCTATCTATCTAAGGTGTGCCAAGAAAACATTCCCTACACAATTATATTTCCACCACTAGCTGACACAAAGCAAATTCAAGATGTATACTACAAATTCTGACTCTTCCATATGCATTTTGCAGAAGAAATCAAAATTCATCATTCATCAGATTATGCAACAATTTTCCAGTCTTCAGTAGTCTGGTTTTGGTAATCATCTGCCCACTGCATTCTCGTCTTCTTCTACTTCACTTAAAGGACCAAGCATGACTTTGTGCTGCTGTAGCTTGTCTGTTTTAAGACCTGACACATTCTGAGTTGAGAGAAACCGTTCTGCTCACCATTTTTGTTATTGGAGTATTTTGTGGCCTTTCTGTTAACTTGAAAGTGTCTGGTGATTTTCCTATGACCTCTCACTAAAAAGGATGTTTTCACCGACAGAATTAATATTCACTGGATATTTAATTTGTTTATCACACCAGTCTCTGGAGACTGCAACACAAGAAGGCAACTGTTTCAGAGATGCTGGAAACACCACATCTGGCACCAATAATCGTACACTACCAAGGTACAAGATCACTTAGTTCATATTTAGATTTATGGTCATGTATACAAAGTACAATAAAATGTCTACTTGCATTTTTCCACATTTGAATTATAGATGAGGTTTGGACATGTACTGGGCAGATGTTAAACAGGAAGGAGCTATACAAATCAGACCGATTACACTATAACTCCACAAAAAGGAATATTGCAATTGTGATTGAAGAAATCACCAAAAAAAAAAAATAAACTGGATACTGTAAATGAATGCATTATGAAGCCTATGTGCCCTGTTATACACTTTTATGAAATTATTTTATATTAAAAAATGTGCCAAATGTACTAAGCAACAAATAAATATTTAAGATAGCATAAAGCACAAGAGCTTTGCGACAAAGTGGCCTTCCACAATAACCCCAGAAGACTCATCATTTAGCAGTTGGCACAACTAATAAAACCCAGCTAAAATTACAAGGAAACAGTCAGTCGTCATATTTGGAATTCCCAATTCTTAAAGAATCTACATGTATACACCAACAAAATTAAAATCAAAAGGATGAGGAAAGGGAGAACAATTGGCTCTACATAGTCATAATGAATCTATGTGTGTTGGTAACAATTCACATCTGAGACAAATGTCAAATGTGCAAGGATATACTTTACAAAAAAGAAGCAAATATCAAATGTAGCCATAGCTCTCAGGCAACTCTCCATGTAAATCGCAGCACTGAAGTCTTATCATCAGTGCTGGGACCAGTTTCTTTTCTCTCTAACAGTTACCAATAGAAAGGTAAATCTGAAACACAGATGAGATGCTGGATTGCCATGTCACTTTTCTCCCCTTTCTGTTTCTAAAAGATCATGAACATTTCTTCCCTCAGTGATAGAGACATTCTACCCTCCACTGCTGTCTCCCTTTACAGCTCCAATGGGTCCAAGAAGATGAGGTCCCACATCTCGCCCTGCCCAGAATCCTGCCAGTTTAGAAAACCTGGTAACAGAGTTCAACTCCCTAAACGTCACGGTCAACTTACTTGCAGTACTCAGTACTAGGAATCTTGTGGCCACATTTGATGCAGTGGCCTACGGGGAATACAGGATGCTGTAGTAGTATTAAACTGTTAAAACTATCCTGATATGATAATTAGGTTATGTGCCTTTAAATAACTTGCATATAATATTATACTAAGATAAGCACTTTGCAAATAATGAATTCTCTAACATTTAAAACAGACAATTTTGTCTGTGTGTCGGAAGCTCCACTCAGTCAGATAATTAATCAAAGTTTCTATTATTGAAAACCTTTCAAGCAGGCATACCTTATTAATGTATTGGAAACTGCCCATTTATGAAATTCAAAGCAGCAACTTAAATACAAAAGAAGTCAAGTGATTGATAAATTGCTGTGAATACCCAGAAAATTAAATGTTCACTGGTGTAGTCTGGAAATAAACAGCACAGCAGAATACAGGCTTTGCTAATCTAAAATGCAAGGAAGAAAGAATACATTTCAGGAGGGTACTGAACATTTAAACCAATCTAGCCTGCAATATTTCTGAGCTCCACAGTGGTTTGTTCTCGAACAGTTACATTTTTCTAATGACACAGATTTTGGCATTGTTAGTATACCTGCGAAATTCACAGATGACACTAAAATTAGAGGAACTGAAGGAATGGCAGATACTGATGAGGCAGTAAAAATAATTCATAAGACAATTTTAGGTATGGGCGAACACCTGAAAAATGCAGTTTAACATAGAAAAGTGCCAAGTGCTACATGTGGGAAAAGGAATGCCAGTTATAAATACAAGATGGTCCACACCGTCCTAAGGGAAAGGATTTAGGTTTTTATGTAGATACAACATTCTCCCAATATAAAGAATGTGCAGAAGTACAGTAATTAAAAAGGCAAATAAAAAGCTAGATTGTGTCATAAAAATGTTGAATACAAATATAGGGATGTTATGCTAAGACTATATAATGCAGTATTGAGATGACATCTGGAGTATTGTGTGCAGTTCTGGTCATCACACTACAAAAAAGACATAGCAGCACTTGTAGCTATGCAGAGAAGAGCAAATACAGCAGATGCATCCTAGGAGATAAGGACGTGTTCTATACTGACAGACTCACAGAACAAAATCTGCTTAGTCTCGAGCAGAGGAGACTGCATGGGGAATTAATCCATCTATCCATCCATCCATTATCCAACCTGCTATATCCTAACAAGTCTGCAAAATTCTCAAAGGCATCAACAAAATAGACAGAGCAGAATTCTTTCAACTAAACAGTGAATAACATACTGAAGGACTCCAGTGGAAATTAAGGGGAAGGCCATTTAAGGTTAAAGCCAGAAAGCACTTCTTTATGCAAAGAGTTGTAGGAATGTGGAACCAACATGTAGTTGAAGAAGAAACCTTAACTAACCTTTAAGAAGTGTCTCGATGAGATACTGGGACAGCGTAGCTATTAGCTAAACAAACTAGTTTGATGGACTGAATGGTCTCCTCTCGTTTGTCACATTTCTGATGTTGTTATGTTCTTATGTATGCTGGAGAATGATGAAGAGTAGATTTATTTAATATAAAACTTATCTTTTTCATGGATTCAGCCAAACTAAAACTGAACGAATATTGTGTATAATATTACTATCCACATAGATATCACCTGCTAAACAATTTATGTTTTTTCTGAACTTAAAAAATAATAATCCTCCATCCACTGTTTTAAATCAATGAAGCAGTTAATTACTGAAGTAACTAAAGAAAGCTTTACTAGTTTTAAATGATTAAAAAAGTTGAGTGTGATTCTCATACAAATGAATGTTCAAATAAAAGATGACTTATTACAGCCTGACCAGACCTGCAGCATTACAGGTTGTATAACTGTGTGGCAGAGTCTTATGCAGGTTTGGGATCAGAGGTAAGTTCTTTTCATATGTCAGCCTGATGTACTTTGACATATTGACCATGATAATGGTGAATTTCTGGAGATTTTACCCTTACTTGTCTTCACCAGGGTCAGGCAAGGCTGCATTCTCTTACTTCTTCTTTTCCTTTGTTGTGCAGAGATCCATGCCAGATGTATCAGGCAGAATGATCACCTCAACAGAACTAAACAGACTAATGGCCAGTTATTTATTCAGTACGGATGACATCACTATAAGCTGCACAGAGAAGCTAACAGTGATGGCACTCATAAAGACTTGTGAAGGATTTAGCTAAGCTTAATGCAGCAAAGGTCAGCTGTTGAAAGTCAGAGGTAATGCTCTTCAGGCAGAGCCATCTGTCATCCACTCCTTCCTCCTCAACATCATTAGACTGGACTTCATCAATACATTGGTATGTTATTGCCCTGGCATTTATGGATGGAAGACTGGAAAAGGTCAGGGAAAACACTGGCCCCAGCCAAAAAATAATTTTGCAGCATATGGCCAAGATGTGGCCTTAACTCATAACATTCTGCAGGGCCATCACAAGGGCAGTGTTTTACTCCATTTGGAACTATAAGATGGACAGAGTAAAGCAAACAGTTATGTTCATAGGTGAAAATGCATTCCAGACATCCTCATCATGCTGTTCTTAAATCACAATATTAAAAAAAATTTAAAGAACACCATCTGGAAGAAGTAAAACAAAATCTGTTGAAAAAGCAAACAGTAAAGTCTCTATGGAACCTGCTGGAGCACACCCTGCCACCAACAGAGTTGAGGATCTTTTGTGGATGACCATCCAGGGAGGCTTGCTCTTCTGGACAATCATGTAAATACAGACATTTTGGTGCATCATACTAAAGAGGTTTGGTTTATTTTCTGTTATCCACTCACACCGGGTAGTCCCAGATGCTGGGTGCCTCATGTGCTACGTAATGAACGCTGTGTAGCGTACCAGGAACTGCCTTATGGCAGGCAAGGAGAGGATGTTGATCCAGGACTGTCAGAGCATCATCCACAGCCTACTGACAGACTACACCACCTTGGACGACTTGGTAGAAGTAGTGGTCTGATTCACTCCTGCTTCCCATCCTCCTCCCTTAAAGTACCCACCTCACATGACTACCCAGAACATTAGAACAGTCTAGACAAGAACAGACCATTCAGCACAATAAAGCTCGCCAGTCCTATCCACTTAATACTTCTAAAAAACATCAAGTCTAGTTTTGAAAGTCCCTAAAGTCTTAGTGTCTGTAAAGAAAAACTTCCTAATGTTTGTGCTAAATTTACCCTTAACAAGTTTCCAACTGTGTTCCCGTGTTCCTGATTAACTTATTTTTAAAAAATAGTCTCAATCCACTGTACTAATTCTCTTCATGATTTTAAACATTTCAATCATGTCGCCTCTTAATCTTCTTTTGCTTAAACTGAAAAGGCTCAACTCCTTCAATCTTTCTTCAGAATTCAACCCCTGTAGCCCTGGAATCAGACTAGTCGCTCTTCTCTGGACATTTTCTAGCGCTGCTATGTCCTTTTTGTAGCCTGGAGACCAAAACTGCACATGACACTCCAGATGAGGCCTCACCAGTGCATTATAAAGGTTGAGCATAACCTCCTTGGACTTGTACTCCACACATCGTGCTATATAACCCAACATTCTATTTGTCTTCTTAATGGCTACTAAACACTGTCGGGAAGTTGATAGCTTAGAGTCCACTACGACTCCTAAATCCTTCTCATAAGGTGTACTCTCGATTTTCAGACCTCCCATTGTGTATTCAAAATTTTCAGACCTACCATTGTGTATTAATTGTGTATTCACACCCATGTTGCTTTATTAATTGCACTGTGTATACAATTTGACTGTAAAAGTTGTGCATGATAGATAATGTTCAGTGTCATACCTTTTTTGTATGTCTGGCACTGTGACACAATATCGACATGTATTGCTTAGAAGGCACCATGTTTGCAAGTTTCACTCAGAAGTAGGGCTCCAGCATGTGTATTACAAAGACAGACTGTCCAGTGTGAGTATGTACAGTATATATATATTGTAATAAACTGTCAGAAAATAAGTTTGGTACGGGTGGTAACTAATTAGGCTATAAACAAAACATGGAAAGAATAGAATACTTGCCACATGGGAGCACTGTTGAATGTGCTAGATTAGCTACCTGAGCTGCGAATGATAATGGATAGATCAGAGTTACAAATCAGGCTAGGGGAAAACTCATCATGTGAACTAGCAGCTAAAGGAGCTAGAGAGCTAGCAGGCAGGACTCCCTGGAAAGGCAAAAATAGAAGGGATTTGGAGAGCTTGTGGACCATTTGTACATACATCCTGAACAGGAAAGAAGTCAGAGTGGCATGTTATGTGGTCATAACACTGAAAAGATTTTGGCAAATGGACTTGCTGTAGTGTGTGAGCACAGCATGTTTTGGGGCCATGACATCAGGACAACTTTAGCACAAGTTGGACTGCTTTAGTTGTGAATGTATGGTGTGTTCTAGAGTCACAATGCCAAACATTGAAGCAAGGTGTCCACCTTGGCCAATTACTGTGGGTGTATATAAAAATTTAGGTCTTACATAAGTCTGATTCTTTTTTTACTCTTTCTAGTTTAATGTAAATAAAATAACC
>JANRMT010062854.1:37141392-37178179 GCA_026402145.1 Polypterus bichir lapradei
AAGGTTTGGGGTTTTCCGGTTCCGTATACTGTACAGTTTGCAAAAAAAAAGTCATGGTCAGTGATATGGCTTTTCAGTGTTACAACATACAAGGTGCATATGATGAGGGGAACCATTTATGGGGTGGGACCGGACACTGATGGATGGAATGCTGGGAAGGAAGCGAGGTGCTGTATGGGAGCCATGACGTCATCAGAAGTGGACCAGAGGGAGGAAAGGAATGTGGAAGCGGTAGCACGTGGTTAGGGAATCTGTGTAAACTACGGTGCTGTTGTTTCTGTCTTTTTGTGGAGATAAAAGAAAGAAAGGTTAGTACCCTGCCTTTGTCCCCTGGCACGATATATTACACTCCTTATTAGGTCTTTACGCAGCTCCCTAAGCGCACATGTGTGACATGACCCCCCCCCCCCCCCCCGGCCCAGACCCATTGGGTCGGGTGGCCCGACCCGAAAAATCATGAGGAGAGAGCATCAGCATTGGCTTGTAGGTTACCTCGGCAATAAGTGATGGCAAACTTGTAAGGATGAAGGTCCAAAAACCACCTGGTAACTCCTTGTGAACAACCATCCACTGGTGGGCGGCATGATCCGTCACCAGAGTAAACTCCTGGCCCAGCAGTTAGTACCTCAGGTGCGTTACCACCCACTTGATAGTCAAAGCTTCCCATTCCACCGCTGCATAACTTGTCTCCCGACCCAGCAGTTTACGGCTCGAATAGCTCATTGGGTGTTCGACGCCGTCGATGCTTTGGCTCAGCACGGCGCCTAGACCTGTGTCCGAAACATCGGTTTTGAGGATAAAAGGGAGAGAAAAGTCAGGGGTTATCAATATCGGTGCCATTGTCAAGGCCGTCTTTAGGTCACTGAACGCTCGTTCCGCTGAGTCATCCCATACCACGTATAAAGGGGCCCTCTTCTTTGTTAGGTTTGTCAAAGGTGCGGCCCTCTCGGAGAAGCCCACAAACCAGCGGTAGTCTTTAATCTTTGAGCATTGTGGTTTTACCAGTCCTCCCCCAACCAGGTAGCCTAAATACTTGGCCTCGTTAAATCCAAAGAAACATTTTCGCGGATTAATGTGGAGGCCCGCTTTCGCTAGCATTAGAAGGACGGTGTAAACCCGCAAAATGTGTTCTTCCCAGGTGCCGGAATAGATGACCACGTCATCAAGGTAGGTGGCACAATTGGACTGGTGGGGCTTGAGCACTCTGTCTACCAGATGCTGGAAGGTCACTGGCGCCCCATGCAGCCCAAATGGGAGGACCTAGGGGTGCTGAAGGCTGTTTTTTTCTTTAGCGGATGCCGTTAAGGGAATCTGTCAGTATCCTTTCGTTATGTCAAGTGTAGTTAGGTAACAAGCTGTACACAAGCGCTCGATGAGCTCATCCACCCGGGACATGGGGTAGGCATCAACTTTGGAGACCTGATTAGAACGCCTAAAGTCATTACAGAATCTCCAAGAGCTGTCAGGCTTAGAAACGAGGATGATGGGACTGGACCATGGGCTGTGACTCTCCTCTATGATGTCCATATTCAGCATCCGTTGGATTTTCACTCCACCTCCGCACACTTTGCTTCTGGGAGGCGATAGGGACGTTCCTGAACTACCACCCCGGGTCCGTCACGATATGCCAATGGGCCAACAATTTGGAATGGGAAGTAGGCACAAGCACCATCACACGGTCCCCCAGCTGGAATTCCCGAGGGAGGTGTTTCGGTTATAATTCCACGCCTGTGCAGCTTGAATTCGCGACATGTGTTCCTTTAGAAGGGGTCGAATGTTTTCCAATCTATCACGCAGTTGGGCAATGTATTCCAAAATATTGGTTGAGGGAAGAACCTCCTCTTCCCATTCTTCTTTGAGCATGTCCAAAATACCCCAGGTTTGGCGTCCGTATAGAAGCTCAAAAGGGGAAAAGCCTGTGGAGGCTTGTGGCACCACCCAATCAGCAAAAAGGACCAGGGGTAAAAGTTGGTCCCAGTTCCTAAAATCCGCGTCGACTACTTTGTGGAGCATCTGTTTAAGGGTTTGGTTAAACCTTTCCATTATCCCATCTATCAGGGGGTAATAAACAGACATTTTCTGATGCTTAATGCGGAGTAACTTGGCAACTTCCCTGAACATATCCGAAGTAAAGGGCGTACCTTGGTCCGTGAGGATTTCCTTAGGTATTCCCACTCCGGAGAAAAGGGCTACCAATTCCTGTGCAATATTTTTTGTAGTAGCGGAGCACAACGGAACAGCCTCAGGGTATCGAGTCGCGTAGTCTACCATGACTAAAATGTATCTTTGGCCACGAGTTGAAGTTTCCAAGGGTCCTACCAGATTGATTCCGATCCTTTCAAAGGGGACATCAATAAGGGGAATCGGAAGGAGAGGAGCGTGGTCCCTCCTAGGATTCTGACGTAACTGACAGTCCGGACAGGACTGACAGAGACGACGGACCTTCTTGTTAATTCTGGGCCAATAGAACTGAAGTTTTATTCTCTCAAGCGTTTTCTCGGCCCTGAGATGGACGCCAAGGAGGTGGGCGTAAGCCAGTTCACAGACCTCCCGCCGGTAGGTTCGTGGCACTAGCAACAACTTCTGTACCTCGTCTTTGTGGT
This sequence comes from Polypterus bichir lapradei, assembly GCA_026402145.1. Classification (NCBI taxonomy): domain Eukaryota; kingdom Metazoa; phylum Chordata; class Cladistia; order Polypteriformes; family Polypteridae; genus Polypterus; species Polypterus bichir. Next base: position 37,143,996 of record JANRMT010062854.1, read on the forward strand.
CCGCGACTCGATACGACAGATCATTCTCCAATACAAAGTAGGGGCCCGGTGGTATGGAAATGTCCGACACATTGCCGTCAACGGAAACGATAGCATTCCGGGCAAACTTTAGGGAATCATCGTTCCACTGCTCTCTTTTAAGCGAAGCTGGCGTGGACTTAAACTGACAGTCCAGGCCACTCAAGGGGTCTTGCAGAGCCAGGGGGGTTATTGTCTGACTGTCCCAGACCCTCATCCAGTTGAACTTCTGGGTCCAGGTCCGTCACCAGAAAGTCTTCCCCCAGGCTCTCTACATCATCATTAGTTGCCGGGCTGCACGGCGTGGCAGCCGCGGGGACAGCGCCTTGTTCACCCATAATTAGACCCAACTTGGCAATAGGAGTGGTGCTTTCTCTACCGCCTTTGTTACCAGTCTCATCCTGGAATAACTGAATAGGGTGGTTCGGGTAACATGGCCACCAGCAGCCGTCTTGGTTCACCCTTCCAGGTTATGTAACACTTGGTGGACCTATATAACTTGGTCTCTCCGTGCACACAGGTTACATTCACATCCTGGGCTACCCACTGTCGTGGTTGGACAAAACAGCGAGTAACAATGGTAATGTTACTCCCGAAATCAAATAAAGCCATAACCGAATGCCCGTTAATTAGGACCACTGCCGTATTTGAGACAGCCAGGGGATTAGGCAGAGCACAGTACCTCTCTCCTTTGGCCCAGCTGCAGTCCATCAATTCCACATTCTGGGGACAGGCACTTAGGATGTGTCCGACTTTGCTGCACTTCAAACAGTGCGGCAGAGCCAGTATTCTCTCTTTTGGTATAACTGGAGCTTCCGCAGTGTGATAGGAGGGCTCGGGGTTAGTGACGCATCCCTGTCGGGCCCGCAAGCGGACCTCTCCGACCCCCGACTCGATTCACCACAACTTGACGCTCTAGTACTTCCAGAAGGCTTTTCATGTCCTTAAAGGGGTGTCGTCGGACCTATAGGTGAGACATTCTGGCATCGCATTAACTAAACACGTCACAGACCATCTGTTCCACCACCTGGTGAGCATGGTTAATATCGGGCCTCAGTCAGCAGCCCATCTTACTCCAGAATTCAAAGGCCTGAGACCTGGCAGGGCGATTGGGGTTGAATTTCCAGAGCCTCCATTTGCTTGCCTGCTGGCCCGACATGACGCCGTAGCGGTTTAAGATCTCTGCCCTCAGGAGATCATAATCAGAGGCTTCCTTGACGGGGAGGTTGTGATAGGCCCTCTGCGTGTTACCCTTCAAGTACGGTGCCAGTATGGACGCCCATTCCGCCTGAGGCCACTGATTCCGGGTGGCGGTCCTCTTGAAAATCGAGAGATAAGATTCTAAATCATCTGCTTCTGAAAGCGTAATGATCAGAGAAGGTGGAGGCCACGTGGGCTCCGGTTTTACTGCTTCAGCTGCCGTGAGCCATGCCTTGGTCTCCGCCAGTTCCCACTGTGTGGCTGCCTGTTCCTGCTGCAGAGCTTGAATTTGGCCCGCCATACTTGTCAAAACAGTATTGAGGTCTTGTCCTTCGGTCATCTTCCGGACAATGTATCCTGCCGACTACGCCACTGTAATAAAAGAGACAAAAGAGCATAAAGGTTTGGGGTTTTCCAGCCTCGTATACAGTAATCCCTCGTTTATCGTGGGAGATAGGTTCCAAGGCCGGCCACAATAACTGAATTTCCGCGAAGCAGGGACACCATATTTATTTAATTATTTAATGTGTATTTGGACGTTTTTAAACCCTCCCTGTACTGTTTACAACCCACCCTTTACTCTTTTAATAACAGGGACAACTGTTAAGCAATATGAAATATCAGTAGATAAGTTTACAGTTACTGTATAGCGAAGTACACGTAGCTATATATGACGTGATGATGGTGATGAATATGCTGTGCAGTAAAAATTATAACGATGAAGGTGATGATGACTTTTACTGCGCAGCCGATGACTGTATTTTACATCTCTTCAGACAGCGGTGCCATTTCCTGGAGCACCTCTTCCACGGTTTCCGAAGGTGTATCCATAGTAGTAGTAGGAACTGGCTCTTTTTTGCGAGGCTGCAAAAACATTGTGATTGGCAGTTGCTGCCGCTGCTTCTTTTTCCTGTTGAAGAGCAGCGCTCAGCACCAGCCTTGGAAGATGGAGCACGTTTGGGAGCCATTGCAGGGGGTGAAAATTGAAGCGAAGTTCAACACAAAGAAACCACAAAAAAATCACACACAGTACAGTGTAAAGTAAACCGCTTGGCGAGAAAGCGACAGAGAGACAAGGGGAGATGCTGTGGGATCTGGGCATCAGTCAAAGCACCAATCACGGGCCCGATTAGAAAGCGGGAAGCTGTGATTTGTCGTCTCCCTCCCATGTACCAATCACAGCCCGTGTTACAACGCACTTAGTCACCGAACTTGTTTTGTTGTTCTTAGACTAGGAAATACTACTACTATATTTAAAAACACGCGAAGTAGTGAATCCGTGAAAAGTGAACCGCGAAGTAGCGAGGGATTACTGTACTGTAAAGTTTGCAAAAAAACAGTCACGGTTAGTGATATGGCTTTTCAGCGTTACAACAGACAAGGTGCATATGATGAGGGGAACCATTTATGGGGTGGGACTGGAAACTGATGGATGGAATGCTGGGAAGGAACCAAGGTGCTGTATGGGAGCCATGGTGTCATCAGAAGTGGACCAGAGGGAGGAAAGGAATGCGGAAGTGGTAGCACATAGTTAGGGAATCTGTGTAAACTACGGTGGCGTTGTTTCTGTCTTTTTGTGGAGATAAAAGAAAGAAAGGTTAATACCCCGCCTTTGTCCCCGGCACGATATATTACACTGCTCATTGGATCTTTAGGCGGCTCCATATGCTTGCATGCATGACAATATATATATTTATATTTATGTTTTTATATGTTGCAATGATGCTTAGCTTGAATCAGCCAAGGATGCCAAGTGAGCAGAACAAAAAACTGCTGTTCAATCATTGAAATGAACAGCTTCAGTGTCAACTGAAGGGGAAAGACTAAAAAAAGGGAAATCCTACTAAAGTCACACAATCGCCATTCTTATTGTGACTTTACAAGCCTTCCTTCAAAGGATAGCTAATGACCCAAAAGAGCTATGGAAAGAGTGAGAGCCAATTGTGTTACCACTGGCAAACAGTGTCAAGCTCTACTATATATATACAGGGCCAGACTGGAATCAAAATTCAAACTGGTAATCTCACACCCACCAAGGTCTTTTGCCTAGGTAATCAGCAGGTAGCACAAGACTTCACTGCTTCCTGCAACCTTGTTAATTCTGCTGTCAGTATCAAGTCCAAAAACAATCTCCTTCTCTACTGACACCAGCATAATAGACTCAATGTGCTTCTGTGGAAAAGAGGTTCTCAGCCTGTTCTTCACAAGCTTCAGTGCAGAGAAGCTTTGTTCACAGGTCACTTATGTCACAGACAAGATCAGCAGGAACTTGTAACTAAAGCCAATGACATGGTAGGCAGTACTCAACAGGTTTTAGTGAGACAGGAGGACATGGCAGCATATGGCACTGATTTTGCAAGCTGAACAATTTCTGCTCATCAACTCCAGGGTCTCCTCAGATTCCCAAGGATTGTCATTTGATCCTGAGCACTCCTTCACTGTCCTCACACAATTAAAGTGTTTTATATCTTACAAATGGGTAGGCATGTTAAGGCCCATATTGTCAGATGTACTGTATAGTCTTGTTTGAGCTATGATGACAACAATAATAATATTAATTTTATTTATATAATACATTTCAAGCACAAAGTGATTTCCAGATTACAATCTGACATCCATACAATCCCATCCATGCCACCTACTTGTATGACATAAATAAAAAAAACATTAGCATATAGGTTTTGCAGGAATGAACCACAAATTCATCCATCCATTATCCAACCCGCTATATCCTAACTACAGGGTCACAGGGTTCTGCTGGAGCCAATCCCAGCCAACACAGGGCGCAAGGCAGGAAACTAACCCCGGGCAGGGTGCCAGCCCACCACAGGGCACACACATAAACACTAAGCACACACTAGAGACAATTTAGGATCGCCAGTTCACCTAACCTGCATGTCTTTGGACTGTGGGAGGAAACCGGAGCACCCAGAGGAAACCCACGCAGACACAGGGAGAACATGCAAACTCCACGCAGGGAAGACCCGGGAAGCGAACCCGGGTCTCCTAACTGTGAGGCAGCAGCTCTACCCACCGCGTCACCACAAATTCAATAAAGTGCAAATATATTGCATCACTGCATCCACACATAAAACAGATAAAAGTGAAGTGTTAATGTAAAAGCTATAAAACATTGTTAGTATAGGTCATCTTTTAAAAGTGTCCCTTGGGAAGGTGTTGTAAAGCTGCAATGAGCCTGCCATCCAATATAGTGACAACATTTAAGCTAGACCTTTTACTGCTTTCAAAAAGGATTTGTCTTCAAACAGACATACAAAGGTTCTGAGTGACTGTCTTGTAAATATTCACTAACACCCAGAACACATTGTGCTTAGCAAGTGAAACTGCAGTTAGGCTATACATGTGAGTGTAATTAGGAAATGTAAGTTGCGACGTGTTGTCATTACCCAGACATCCCAACCTCGAAGAAACAATGTTTGTTTGTTAGGGGTCTTAAGGTCTTGTATTGATTTGGAGAGGAAGGGGCATGGCACCTTCAGATCCTTTCTGGGTATATAATTACATAAATCATTGCTGCTTCATTACTGCAATTAGCACACTTTATTTTAAACTTTATAACAACATACAGCATGCCTAGCTGACTAACAAATCCTCGCATACCTCAAAATTATAGCAGTGTGTATTGATGAATTTATTCATTTTGCAAATTTACAAGAGCGAGCAGAACACTGAATTCTGTCTTTATCTGAAAGGCTCTACAATAAAAGATGTAAACTGCACCTCAGCGCTGGTCACTGTTTTTTTCAGATATTCTTGTTGCTGTGTTGTTATGAAATCATATTGTAATGTCCATGCCTTGCCTCCCTACATGATGTGCTCCAGGAAGAAATACAAAATACTTATGCATTTTATAAAATTATACTGCAGTTTTTATTCATAAAAAAGTAATAGCTTAAAACTGATAAATGGCATATAGCAATTGTTTTTTTCCAATTCTGTTAATGATTACGTTAGCACGAATTTGATTTCATTCATTCATATATGTGTGTGTGTGTGTGTGTGTGTGTGCGCTAGTGTTTTTTTTTTTTCTTTGCATTGCCAAAAAAATGGAAAGGAAGAAAGATTTCTGGGAGTTTGAGAACCATGTGTGGGAGTCTTGAAGAGAAAAAGCTTATTCTCAGGAGAGTCAGGATATTTCATTACCTGCACTTTACACTGTTGTAGATTTAAATCAATCTGTGATTTTGTTTCATTTTGCAGTAATGACAAGCAGGGCTTTCTGCCTTTTTTCTCACTGTCCTATATCTCCTTGTCACTGTTTTCTCTCCATCTCCCCAATCACTTATGGAACAGGCCAAACAAGTTTAAAGAAAGGCCATGCCATTGGGAATTCTCCCAAGCCTTCTGATGGCTAGTCCGGGCCTGTATATATATCACTCCATAAAATGAATAAATTCATTATTACCTCTGAGAAAGACAACTTGAAAGTTAAGAAGGTGAAGGCCAGTGAGCGAGCACAATGTTCATATTGTACTCACAGTTCAGTGCAGAAGTCTGTTGCTTCTGTTGTGGTTTTCACATTCTGGAAGTGAATGTTTTTAAGGGAGACCTAAGTCCCACTTCAAGCTCTCTAACTCAATTGTGTTAGCTCTATTCCAGCAGCATTAGGCGCAGGCCAGGATGTCAGTCCATTGCAGGGCTCACTTGCACATACACACACACTGGACCGTTTATTCTGCTTATTGTACCAAATTACTGCTGTATGTTTTGTATGCAACGTTTTATTTCGGTTATTTTCATCAACGATTAAACTACACTGTAATTTATTCAAGCAGGTCCTTTTGCCGCCTGCTGTTTGTCATTTTGCAGTTCAGTAACTCGTTATTCTCCACTACAGTTTGTTTGTCTTCCGTGCCACTTCCACCTACAAAGAGCCATGTATGCTGTTGTGCCATATAAAAGACGTTATATGAAATTAAGATTTATTGATAATAATACAGAGGTAGGGTATGTGTGTATAAAACGAAACTGAAAATACGCGAAGGATATTCGCAGCTCCTCCCTTCATTCAATCAGCGCTGGAGTCAGCCACTTCGACTTTCGGAAGTTCGGCTTCTGTCCCTTTAAATTCAGACTTTCAAAGAAGTCGCAGATTCCTGAATGGGAAGGCTGTGTGTGGTGGACGTGTGTGATTGACACTCCTTTGTGTCTGCCTTTCTCTCGCCGCTGGTTAGTGACAGTGCGCTGCAGGAGCGGCAGCTGTAGTAGTCGGGACTCGACGCCAGAGGCGAGGTGCGATTTGTAAACTTCAGGAATCTCCACAGACTGTAGAAAAAAGTTGTCTTTTTTTTCCGTCCATTTCAGAACAGTGCTTTACTTGAAACGCCTTCTGCTGTGCCTGAAATCCAGTTTAGGTGTCCTTCACTTCTTACCTTGGACCATGGAAGAAAAGAGTTGGTTGCCAGTTTTGTTCTTGTTAGCCGCAGTAATTGGAGCCGGAATATGCGATATAGACATCCAAGACATGCACGGTAAGTGAGCTCTGCGCAGCCCCAGGATTGCCCCCTCCTTCGGTCCACCTCACATTTACTGGTTGCCCTCACCTGACAAGCAATGCCAGGTGCAAGTTTCATAGCATCCCTCGTCCGTTTGTAAGTTTGTGCGAGGGAGCGTGCGTGGCTAGAGCGGCCACAGACGTGAATTTGTCATATTTGTTTATTTATGTTTGTTTCGGAATGTTATTTGATTGAAAATGTTAACAACACTGCAGTGTCGGAAAGAATATATGGTTTAAATTTTCACAAACTTTAAATTCTTCCAATGAATGCGGATTCCTTTTTCAGGAAATTTATTAGAAAGGAAAAATGAACGAAAAAGAGTGACGTGGTCAGATAGGACTGCATTTTTGGCCAGAGGTTCAAGATGCACATCTGGAATGCAGACGCAGGCGAACAGAATGTTGCAGCTTGAACTGTGTTCTGTGACTCGATATGTTGACCCTTTAAAACTTGTAAGTCGTTTTATATGCAATCTGTGCTTAAATAAGAAAGAAAGAAAGAAAGAAAGAAAGAAAGAAAGAAAGAAAGAAAGAAAGAAAGATTGAACAGCCAGTCGATGTTCTGTTTTCTGCTGGTGGTCCGCCTAATTTCTTTAACCATTGCCGCCCACTTGTCAAAGTGAATAAGCGCACTGCTGTCCGTCAGTGTGTGAAGCGGAGCGCGGCGTGCGCCTCTGTATATTTTGGCACGAAAGCTTCAGTCAGTGTATATATTGTGGTACACAGGCTTGCATATGATAATATTTTAGCCGTTTCTATATCTGGAAAAATTATCCCTAATGATAATTTCATTTTCCTAATGAGTAGGACCAGTGCTATTGGGTCAAAACACTTACAAACCGTTCAATGAGAAAAGTATTCTTTTGAGTATTTCCGCCCATCCATCAATAATCAAATCCTCAGGTTCGGAGCCTATCTTGGCTGCGACGGAATCAAAGCAGCGACCAGCGGCGCATACTCAGGACAACTTTAAGTTTCACAGAAAAAGGTTACAACCTGAAAATATTAAAGATTAAAAAGCATTACGTTGGAATTTTCTCTAGAAATTCGTCTGAGAGGAAGAAAGCATTTCATTTTAACACAATATTATTTTTTCTTTAGAGTGAAATGCACCTTTAATATGGCTTTATGACACTGAATCTGTAAATGTGGTAACTGTATCGTGGCAAGCAGATGTACTGTGTTAAAGAAAAAAAGAAAGAAAACATGCTTAAACATGATTAACACCCTTTTTAGTCAATCATTCTAAAACACCCTGCAATCATAGGTTTGGTAAAACAAATCACAGTGATCTTTATGCATTTACCATGAAAGCCTTCTTTGTTACACATGGTTGTATATAGAGCCATTACTGCATAATTAGGAACACAGTGGTTAGCACTGTTGCATTCTGCATGGCTTTTTCTCCTGCTACTGCAGTTGTCCGTCCACATCCGTAATGTCATACATATTGAGTCAAATGGTGGCTCCTAATTGGCCGTGTTTGTGTTTATGTGTGTGTCCTGCAATGCACTAATGCCCTGCCCAGGGCAGTTTCCTGGCTTGCACTCAGTAGTGCCAGGATGGGCCCCTGTAACACTGATTTGGATTAAGTGGGTTTGAAAATGTTATGTTAATTTTAAGTGGACTTATATGAATTTATGTAATAAAACAGATAATTCAAATTATACATAACTTTACATTAGTCATAAGCCCTGTAGAACAAAAATCTTCCTGTAACTTAAGTTTATTATTCCACAAATAAAACTGACCCTTTGAATTAACAGTTGCCAGAGTAATAAGCGTAGTATTTCAAATGTGCCAGAGTATGTGTATAAACCCTACAACACACTGCAAGATAATTCAGTTTATCTCATTGTTAAGCAAACATCTAAATAACAGCCCTTTACTCTGTATAATAATTACAAATGTAATATACCTAAAGGGCTTTCAATGTGAACACAAAACATAATGTTTGCATGCATGAACAGAGACATCTGGCAATATACAATATACAAAAAAATATAATTTCAAGGCAGGATAATTTTATTAATAGCCATTGTGTATAAAATATACTTCCTATATATATCCATGTATATATCCATTCTAAAGTTTCGAAAATTGTTTTTATTTTCCGTCCTCAGTATTTACAAATGACTAAAAATGTTATGTACATCTATAGTATAGACAATACAAGATCCAAAGCCTCTGGAGAACTGAAATTTGAAACCCATGAATTATGACTTCAGGAGGAATTGGTTCACAATACCCATGTCTAACAGAATTGCCAGCATGGTGGTCTATCCTTAATGGTCTTGAAAAGGCTGCATGTCAGTGCATTGTATCTTGAGGGATGAAAGGATGCTGGTTGACTAAATGAGCCCCTTCTGTTTGCAAAGAATGAAAGAAGTGAGCCAGTAAAGTGCAAATCATTTGCATTTATTAACAAATATTTTAACCTCTTGTGATGTTCGGAGATTTGGATGGCGGAAATAGTATAGCCATAATTGTGCATATCCTGAAATGGCTTGTTGATTGGTGAGGTTTTTAAAAATCAAATGTTACTGAAAACTTCCAGCTTTTTAGAATGAAAACCTGGTAAAAACATGCAAAAAAAATTCAAATAAAGTAGCAGACACCAATATAACAGGTGTCAAAGGAAAACTCTCATAAGTTATCATAATCAATAAGCTTGTCTCACAGAAAAGAGTGTTCTGATAGCATGATTGACCCCTTTATCTGAGTAAATGAAATCTGATTTTTATAAAGTTTTCTTTTCCTATTTGTACAACGTTGTTAGCCCGCTTAAAATGAACCTGGTCCTTTTTACAAAACTTGCCAAGGTTCCCACCTAAAAGGCAATGGTGTTGGCTTGTCTGGCAAATGAATGTGCCCAGTATGTATAACTCAGTGGCACAAAAGCCATGCTGTTTAGTTTTGTTATGTGAAAAATGCCAGACTAATGATGCCTATAAATGTTGTAACATACTTTGTTTTAGTACACTTATCTAGTAAGAATGTAAAATGGAAAATATTATGTATCATTACATTTTAAGGAAAAACTGCAATAAACCAATACTATTCCATAATTTTTCTTTTTTATAAGTCAATTTCACACAAAAATATGCTTCCTGGTGCTTTTATTTGCAACATATTCAGTTAACTAAAGCACGCTGGTTACATGGGTGGTTGGTAGACATTTGGAAAATGTTTGTGGTATGAATGATCATAAAAGGGCAGCATGGTGGTGATGCTGCTAGCACTGCTGCCTCATGGTCCCAACATGTTGAGTTTTAATGCTGTGCCTAAATGTTGTCAGTGTGGAGTCTGCACATTTTCCTTGTGTTATGTGTGGTATTTACTCAGAGGTCTCTGTTGTTCCTCCCCCACCCCCAAAGACATGCTGTTTAGGTTGAGTGACAACTCCAAATTAGTCCTGTGTGAGTGAGAGAGTGGTTATGTGTGAGGCAGGCCCTATGAAAGACTGATGCCCCGTTATGCCCATTGCTTTCAGGATAGGCTACACCCATTTTGAATTGAATATTATGTTTTGTAAATTGTTCAGGGTATGTAACACAGACATTTTTTCTACTTCCCACATGCACATGTTTTGATTCCGTCCATTCATCTCCAAAACCCATTTTTTCCACAGCAAGTTTGCTGGACATCCATCCATGTATTTAGTAAATCTGCTTTTTATCTTTATATAGCCACAAGCCTATGGTGGACTGGCACCCTGCCCAGTGTTTGTTTCCTGCCTTGCGCCCTGTGTTGGCTGGGATTGGCTCCAGCTGACCCCTGTGACCCTGTGTTAGGATATAGCGGGTTGGATAATGGCTGGATGGATAGCCACAAGCAGAATTGATGGGCATAAAGCTACAAAAACACACTGAAAAGTGTCACAGTCCATTATAAGCCAAACTGACACATACAGTATGCACAGAGGGCTAAATTAGTGCGCTTAGGGTCTTTGTGAGGTGGCAGAAAAGCAAGAAGCCCTAGAGGAAATTGTGAAAATATGCACTCAAAGAACAGGCCAAGAACAGAACATATGAATGTGAAGAAATGAGACACTGCACCCCCATGTTGTCATTCACTGATTTCAACTATTCACTTACTGAACGCACATAAATTTTGAGGTCAGTAGGAAGTAGATCAAAGTAGATCAAAGCAGGTACCAGTTGTAGACAGGACATTACTCCATTGTATGGCACATATCAGCACTCACACAAACAAGGTCAGTAACCCACATGTGTTTCTGGGATTGTGGGATGAACACTTAAGTATCTGTAGAAAAAGACTCCACACAGATACTGATCTGACTTGGGCTTTGAACCTAATCTGCTAGACCTGATCATCCCTGAACCTCAGTACTACAGTACTGTAATGTCAGGAGAGATAAAAACATAACCTATTATTACTTAAAGTGAAAACCACATTTGATGTCCCCTTCTGTATAGAAAGGGTAGTTCACTCTGTATGCTTATGACTGGCACCGTTTAAAAAATGCATAACAAAACTGGAAGGTGGAATTACCTGGAATAAGAAATGGGGTTCCAATCTCTTATTCCATGTGCTGCCCCAATCAGAAACAAATGGCACTACTGGAAAATGGGCATGCTTTAGTCTCCCAAGATGGGCCATGTGTTTAAAAGAGTCAATTACTGAAACACAATCTGATCTCACATAGGCAGAGAGACATAGATATGGAAGGCACTTTAATACAAACAGATGGATGGGATATATAGGTAGGTAGTACTTAAATCATTCTGAGAGTAAATTGAAAATATATTTACATTTATTTAATTGTTTTACATTTTTAAATTTAGCAGATCCTTTTATCTAAAGTACCTTCCATGAGCACACAAAATGGGTAAACCGTGCAAAGAATAGGAACTTTAATCATTGTATGCACAAGTGTTAAGATACTATATAAAAGCTATTGAATAAGGTACATGCCAAGTCAGACAATGGATACAAATGCATTAAATACATAAATACTATCAGTTCATTCAGTACAAGACATGGCATCGTAAGGACTGTCGCTTGCACATTTTGTATCAACACTTAAGCTACACTGGCCTGAATGAAATTGCAAGAATGCAAAAAGAGAAGACAGCCTTCAAATTGTTCACAGTTGCTGAGTGTAGGGTATTTATTTTATGAATAGAGACTGAACAGTCTCCTCCATCCTGCACTGAGGTTCAGTAAATGAATGAATGAATGAAGGAATGGCTGTTAATCAAGAACCATTTTAGTAATTGCTATTCTATGTTGTCACCTGTATGCTTGGCTATATTCTGAATAGCTGTTGCTGTTATGGTAAAAGTGATTGCAATAAAAAAATCAGTTGGCCACAAAGCCTTTCTAACAACACTGCCTAAGTCTAAGACAAAACCAACTAAAATGATAATTATTAATATTCTGTATATACTGTAGGTGACTCTGCTGTTTTTCCCACTCTTTAGAATAATTCCAGATTACTGTGAGCCTCTTTGCCAGCAAGAGTCCATGATTGTCCTTTAATACTGAGAAAGAAGAATTTTATACCTCTAAGTTATTTGTCAGGTAACTGAGCTTCATAAATCACCATCTCTGTGGAAACTCTGGACTGCCTTCCATATGTTCGCATCCAGCTGTTTCAATAGAAAGAAACAGAAGTTTAACACTGCATTAGCTGTTCCAGTACCTCATTCAGAAAACTACATTGATGGGTCAATAAAAACCTTGACCTCAAAAAGGAAACCAAACTAATGATTTACACTATAGTATAAGGATGTTTGCCTCACTATCAGTACTTTCTCCTTCAAATCTCTCCATATCAGTTGGGATGATTGCTGCTATAGTGACACTGATATCAGTCAAAGATGATCAGTATTTAAGCTATGATCCCTCATAAACAAGTATGCTGGATGGGCTACAGCATATGAATGCCCACTTGCTTTATCTGAGGCCAGTTCATTAATCTCAACTAACTCAGTATCAGAAAACATCTGATGTTACTGAGAGCCACAGTACATACCCTGTGGTGATGCCTGATTTGTCAGGCAGCAATTTACTGTGAGACCAACTGCCCCTTTGATGAGCTGAACAAAAGACAGTAATGAAAGAAGAGGGAGGAAAGCCCAGATTTACAGAGACAGCTGCCAAATGGAATCTCTTGCCACATGGTTACATGATCTATGGCTTGAATATTGAACTCCTCAGCTATCTAGAGTCAATCAAATAACTTTGATGGGTGCCATTCCCATCTCAAGTTACTGCTGAGAGAGGAAGGGACAAGAAATAGTTGATCACTAAAATTTCTAATACTGAAGGCTTCAGCTGATAAAAGTGTCGTTTAATCATAGGTGTGTTTCTTTGTTCAGACTATTTTCATCTGATGTGGTTTTGTGGTCACTGGTAACAGTACAACTTATAGACAAATATTCATTTTCATACATTTCCTTTTCAGGCTTTTTCATTATTTTCTACACCACATGTGTCCAGTTTTGGCCATGTAGGGCCACAGTGGGGAGTTCTAATCATGCCCTAAAATGACATAAAGAAATGTGTTCCATAAACCTTGAGAACTGGTTTCTAAGTAAGAAAGCAAAAGTCTTCTAGTTATAGTGGTCCTCCGGTGCCAAGACTGGACACCCATCCACCTAGTCATTTTTTCAATAATATGCTGCAGCCTGGGCAACTAAAATCATAAGAAATGGATTGTAACTAAGAAGCTGGTTGAAGTGAAAGGCTGTAGCCACTGTTGCCCTCCAGAATCAGGAGTTGGTCACACCTAGTGTATACAGTACTGAATAGTACAGTACATGTGATGTAACAATTTGTATTCATTGCTTGAATGAAGGATGGCTGAGTGCAGATAAGGAGGTGTTTGTTAAGAGAAATCTGTGAGCAAGTGACACACCATCTATGGTCTAGTGACCCACATCCTGCTTACAGAGGAATCGAAGCATTACACATGTCCGAATCTGTTTTTCGGAGAGTTGCAGTCAGGGCAAGTTATGGTACAGTCTTCAAGGATGACACTACAGTTGTGACCCACTGGGCTAGCTACTTTGAGCAGCTGTTTAAAGCTGACCCTCTGGCTAGGACGTTGGATATCTCTGGGTCCATGGTTCTTGAGGGTGATCCTCCAAATAGCTGTGAACCACCCAGTCTTGCTGAGGTGAGAGGTGAACTTCTCCAGGCTGGTGGTAAGGCTGCCCTCCTGGCAATGCAAGCAATCTTTGCTTCCATTTGGGAGACTGGCGTCATCCCAACTGAATGGAAAATGGGACTTTTCATCCCTATCAGGAAAGAGAAGGGTGATCGCCTGGATTGTGGCAACTACAGGGAGATAATACTGCTGTAAGTGCCGGGTAAGGTCCTTGCCTGGGTTGTCCATAACAGGATCCTAGATCACATCTTCCAGCGACTGAAGTGGTCTGGTTTTACACCTAAAAAGTCTACCATCAACCACATCCTGGCACTGACGGTTCTCATGGAGAGCAAATGTGACTATCAGTAGAGTTTCTTTGCAGTCTTTGTCTATTTTTGTAAAGCGTTCAACTCAGCCCTGTGGGACATCTTGAGGCTTCAGGGGATCCCTTCAAGGTTGCTGGATATCATGGCCGGGCTGTACACTGGTATTGTGAGTGCTGTGCAGAGTAGAGGCAGAACATTTGCGTTTTTCCCAGTTGATTCTGGGGTTCGTCAGGGGTATATTCTTGCTCCTACTCTGTTCAATGCTTACATGGACTGGGTGTTGGGCAAGGTCATGGGGTCCAGCAGCTGATGGGCATCTGTTGGTGAAGAAAGATTCACTGATCTTGACTTTGCTGATAATGCTGTGATCTTCGCAGAGTCAATGTAGGCTCTGATCAGGGCTCTCAAGAGACTGAGCAAGGAGTCTGAGATGTCTGGGCTTACAAATATCCTGAATAAGAAACAAAATCCAGGCCTTTAATGACCTCTTAGGCACAGCCTTTAGCAGAGTGTCTGTCTGCGGAGACAGTGTCAACCTTGTCAAAAGGTTTACTTATCTTGGCAGCGTCATTCATGTCTCTGGTTACTTTGAAGTCAGTGTACAAATTGGGAGAGCATGTTGGGTCATGAAATCACTGGAAAGGGGTGTGTGGTGCTCCCAATGTCTTTGCAAAAGGAGGAAGGTCCAAGTCTTTAGAGTCCTGATGCTTTCTGTCTTGCTATATGGTTGAGAGACATGGACACTATCCAGTGACCTGAGATGAAGACTGGAATCCTTTGGTACTATGTCTCTTCGGAGAATCCTTGGGTACCACCGGTTTGACTTTGTGTTGAATGAGTGGTTGCTCATGGGGTCCCGAATGAGGCACATTACCTGCATTGTGAGGGAGCATCAGTTATGTGCAGTACGTGGGTGATCCGGCTCGCAGGATCCTCATTGTTGAGGACCCGAGTGGCTAGAACAGGCCAAGGGAATGCCCATGTAACACCTGGCTGCAGCAGATAGATGGTCATTTCCGGAGGGTGAGACTGGACCATGTGTTGGATTCCAAGCTGTTTCATTGTGTGGTGGTTGCGGCAACGCACTGTACCAGTGCATGCTCCCGAACCTGACCTGAATGTTACATCATTGGTGTTAAACCTATCAACAGAACATGTCGGACTCAAGTGAGCAGCTGCTGACATTTTTTTACCTGAGTAAAAACATTTTAAAACCTTAGAATCACTGAAGTGCAAAAGTAGACTGAGCATAAAGGTGCAGAGTAACTGGATTCCTGCTAATTCCATTCTCCTAATGTTAATGTACTACATGCATATGACCCCTAGATCTCAATACCAAGCATGTGGTGTTAAAGTGGAAGGCCAGCATGTGGTAAAGTTCATGATTCACTATTATTATTATTATTACAAGAGCGTTACTTACAGAATCTGAAAGCGTCTTTGTTGGGATACTGCAGTAACAAAATGTGTATATTGTCTTCCCACCATAAAAGCTGTCAAAACAAGCAAACCAACCAAAAAATACAACTGCATTTTGTTTATAAAGACAAGACTGTGATTTCTAACTAGAGTAATATAATTTATACAGTAAATATAAATCCATCCATCCTTCAATAAATTTATAAACCTGCTTAATCCAAACCATGAGACGATCTAACCTATCCTGACTGCATGGGGTGCAAGGCAGGAACCAACTATGGATGGGGCATGCATTTGTTGAAGGATACAGTTTATCTAACATGTTCGTCTCTGGAATGTGTGAGGAAAGTGGATTAACTTGAGAAACCAACTAAGCAGACAAGGGAAACTCCACAGAGACAGTGACCAGGGGTTTTTTTTATAAACTTTTGTGTGGATTGGAGTGTAAAAATAAGTATACAGCTTAAACAAAATACAGTTTAATGCATATGCACATTTTTATGCCATTTACCTTTATAAATCACAATCATCTTATAAATGTGTTTACGTAAGTGTGCCTCAATCCCCGCCTGGTTGCCACCCTGAAACAACAATATATGGATTATGCTAATCAGCCTTGTACATTTGCAGTGACGATGCTGCAGGTCCTCTTTGACTCCCTCCTGATGCTTTGAATCCCATGGTGCACTCTGCAGTCTTCTGCAGAAACCTTATCAACAAGCCACCCATCATGTACAGTACTATCATGTATGCCAACACTACTTTGCTTCAAAATAAATGAGTTATGGGTTGACACAGACCATTGAGCCTTTTGCCAGTCTCATCTTGCCATCACAGATGACTTGTGTGTTAATGGAATGTATCTGCTTATGGTTAACAAAAGCAGCTTCATTCTCACTTTGTGCCTATATTTCAGTGAGTTCAGTAAAGTGCTCCGGTAACATTAGCAAAACTGGATACTGCTGCAAACTGTCATTTTATGTTGGCAAAAACATAAATGTAGCACTTTGTCAGTTAGTTAATGGCTTCTAGCACAGCGGGCATGATGGAGTGAAGCTTAGATATTTCTGACTTCAGACTACAGAGGTGTGTTAACAGGTAGCCTATACAAACTGACGGGAAACCAAAAAATTTCTTCAGTGTAAATACTTAGAATTAGCCCTCTTAAAAGGACATTAAAATACAGTCTGAACATCATGCTAATTACTTTTAAGGTTTAATGTTTTGTCATGTCAATGCACATTATAATATCGGCTTGGTAATATGAATTATTATTTGTGTAAGTTGTCATTTAGCTGGTATTTCTGCATTTGCATGCTTGATCATGGGTGTGGTCATCAACAACAACAACAACAACATTTATTTATATAGCACATATTCATACAAACAGTAGCTCAAAGTGCTTTACATAATAAAGAATAGAAAAATAAAAAACACAATATGAAAACAAAATAAATCAGCATTAATTAACATCGAATAAGAGTAAGGTCCAATGGCCAGGGGGGACAGAAAAAACAAAATAAAAACTCCAGACGGCTGGAGAAAAAAAAATAAAATCTGTAGGGATTCCAGACCATGAGACCGCCCAGTCCCCCTTGGTCATCTCCCTCTTTCCCTGAAATGTTGCATGCACATGGCTCAGAGTAGCCGTAAATATATACAAGTTCTCCCATCAAGTTTTCTTTTATAAATCTGACTTTTCCATGAAAATTTGCTGACAGACGTTTTTGCCTCTTTTTGTGCCTACTTAGGTTTGATAAATCTGATCCCAGGGCTGGGATTCAAATTTAGGCTCATGGAGTAGTGCTAACTTCTATGCCACCATGCAGCTGTTTGTTTATTTATTTATTTATTTATTTAGCATCAGAACTTTTTATCTACTTAGATTGCACTTCTTAAATTGCCAACTGATGCTGGACATTAGCTTTATCATTAAGTGATAATGTGTGTAATGGAACACTACATAGACAGAAAAAAATCAGCCACTCATTTTCTAACCCTCTTAGTCCTGGGCACCATTCCATCACAGAGAAAACACACACTAACACACCCCACCCACACATTAGGGCCAATTTAGGACCACCAATTCACTTAACCTTCATGTCTTAGGACTGTGGGAGGAGACCAGAGCATCTGAAGGGAAACCACACAGACCTGGAGAGAAGATGCAAACTCCACACGGGGAGGACCTGGGATGCGAACCTTGGTCTCCTTACAGTGAGGTGGCTGTGCCATCACTATGCCACACAAGAAAATTATTTATCATTTCCACTTTTTGTGTCCAGTATCTACAGAAAACATTTTTTTGAAATTTTGTAGATTTGTTGTGTAATACTCTTTTCCAGAAAAAACATTGGTTAGTGCTCCTGTGACATAGTTCTGGGTTCTGACAGTGTCTGTATGGTCTTTCCTACGAGTGCGCTGGCTATCCTTCCATATGCCATAGAACTATAGCTTATGCTTATTTTATGACTCTAAATTGTGCCTGAATTGGCGACTTTGGGCATGTACATGGGTGAGTGAGTGTGCCCTGTGCTGGACTGGAGTCATGGGTAAGACTGGTTTGTGCCTGATGTTACAGGGCTAAGATCTGTTCCCCTCAGACCCTATAATTGGATTAAGAGGGCTTAGAAAAAGGATAGATCAATAAAAATATGTCATTCAAACATAAAAGAAAAGTAAAAAAAAAGATATTAATACTTTAGAAAAGAATAAAATTAAACATGTTTTTTAAAGGAAATCATATTTGACACCTTTAATGTGCTCTTCATTGTAATAATCCTGGGTATCTCACCTGTGTTAGCTTAGTCTCCTCTCCTTCAGATTTTAGCTGTAAAATAAACTTGGTCATTTTGAAAAAGATGATACACGTTAACTCACGGATGCAACATTCCTGTAATCTGAAGACTTGCTGTATGTTCTGGTAGATGCTTACCTAACTCTTTAATTTAGTTGTTTTTTGTTCCAAACATCAGACATAAGTAAAATCATTTGAATTACAAGAATATTTAAGCATGATTACTTCTTTAATAGATGATAAACTTTTCACCCCAATATTAGTTTGAAGTTTGTCTTACAGGTAAAGTAAAACAAAAAGGAATGTTAGCATCAACAGAGTCGGTAATTTTTGAAAAAAAAAAATTCTGGAAATATTTTGGTTTTCTTCTTTAATTTTAAAATATTACAAAAATCAGAAATAATTCATTCTCACCAACATAGAGTGAATGAAAGAAAAGGAACTAAATAACAAAATTTATATGATCCCAGGTAAAGTAGAAAGGGCTTGTGCCTCTTTAGTTTAACTTAATTTTTCCTTAGCTTGTGGCTGTTGGGACACCCAATGGATCTTTCACCTTCTCTCTGTTTTCCTTTCCAGTTCTTGACCTACTCATGACCCAAGACCCCAAGGAGATGGCAGCAGCAGTGGAGAAGGTGTCTGCGGACATGGAAACTGTCAGTGACATCTATGTGGTATCCTCGTTCCGCCTTCCACCTAAACTGGGTGGAGTGTTGTTTGGTCTTTACTCAAAAAAAGATAACAGCAAGTTCCTGGAGGTGGCAGTCATGGGCAAGATCAACAAAGGTGAAACCAACCTGCCGTCTCTCCTGGCCCTTTTTCAGGATTGTTATAGCTGGTCTAATTTCATATTTTTGCACACATTAATATTTTTTTCATTTTAATGCATCACTTTTTTGAAACTCTTTTCTCTCCTAACACTACTTTTTATTTGTTTACAATAATGTAGCATGGTGCCATCTGGTAAAGTCCCCAGCTTCTGTTTTGCTGTTGTTCTCAGGTCAAGTGCCATCAGAGGTGGCCAGAGTCATCATTCTGTATTGCTTGTAGGCCGTTTCAGCTTTCAGTTTAGTCCGGCCAAGCCACCATATTTAAATGTGGAATTCCATGGCCTCAGCTAGAGTTAACAACAGCTGTCCTGCTACCACCTCAAGGGGAGCCCTACTAAGACAAGTCTTATTCATGTCTGTGGGGTCCTCAGATCCTTTATGTAGCTGTGAACATTTTTATAAATTTTTATTGTACTATAATATTTTATTATAAAGTGACTTGCTTCTAATGATGTTAAAATTGAAATCAAGTTCTATAGATCCTTCTATATGAATTATAATTACAAAAAAGTAAGTGAAAGATTCCATAAATATTAATTTGCTTTGCTGAGACACACTAAAATAGACTTTGAATACACAATGAAGGGGTCAGAAGTAATTTCACATTAATTACACCTCACAGTACCTGATAAAAAGGATACCGTTATGATAAAGGAACTTTCAAAGTAATTCTGTAACAATCATTTTATTTACATGCACACACATGATCACATTAAGGTGAATAACCCAGTTAAAACAGAAACCTGCTTTCTTATTAATTCGTGTTTACATGCGCAATTAATCTTCTGGAGTTCTCCTGTGCTAAAATGCTCTGATGTACTTAAACTGCACAAAAAAAAAAAAAAAAAAAAAACTTAAACATCATCATTGGCCATTGTGAATCTGAAAAATGTATGACGCTAGCAATAATTTTCTTGTCTTTTATAAATGTATTTTGTCAAACTGATGCTTTATAAGTTTCTGTTACTGGATTGCTTGGCTGTATTATTGAACTCTGTAAAGAACCTGATACGTGTGCAACCTTACAGTCCAGTGCTGTTGGAATAATAATAATGCATTTATTTATACTTCAATAAGGCAAGCATTACATTAGGTTACTCATTACTTCAAAAAGTAATTGAACTACGTAATGCATGTTACTTTTAATTGCTACCCTGCTCTCATGATTGTGCTGCTGTGCTAAGCACTGTACATCCAGCTCAACAACACAAATTTAGCAATTTCTGAAATACTGAGACAGATTATTTCAAACAAGAGAAGGAATCATGGGATTGCCTGAATATTTACCTCTGAAAATGTGTTTTGTGGATGCTTCTACCTGTGGCTGCTGAAAGTGTCTGCAAAACAAATACATGCGCAGGCTGTTAAAGTGCAATGGAGGTGCGCAGACTACAAAATCCTTAACAGTAATCAAGTTAAGGGTTTACATGGCCAAATAGTTGGATTATTTGCAAAGAAATTTATCTCTGTTAACCTCAGAGGCTAATAACCTAATTTATCTAACAAGAATAAGGGTTTATTTGTCCTTTTAGAAATCATGTTTCTGTGAACAGTTGGGTTACGGAAGCACATGTTAACATACTGTTGATTAAAAGGGATGGCCTGGTGGTGCTTACACTACCACTCATTGTCACAGAGTCCTGATTTGAAATCCTTGCCTGGTCTCCTTCTGTATGACTTTTGTACCACCTTCCTGTGTCTGCATGAATATTTTCTCCCACATCCCAAACATGCAAACTTCAGGTTAATCAGCAATTCTTAATCAGTCTGAGGAGAGTCAATCCTGTACTTGTAAGGATACTCTGCAATGACTTGGAACCCCATTTAGGACTGGCTTCTACATTAAGTCCAATTCTGTCAGAACTTGCAGAACAGGTTCCATTCACACACAACCCTGAACTGGATTAAATAGCTTTGAAAATGGATTGATAGTTATTGCAATTGAACAATTAGCTAAAGGGTAGAAAAACTTCCAAGTAAGTGAATATCGTTGAAAAGAATATCCCATTCCAAAG
Source organism: Polypterus bichir lapradei (assembly GCA_026402145.1). Classification (NCBI taxonomy): domain Eukaryota; kingdom Metazoa; phylum Chordata; class Cladistia; order Polypteriformes; family Polypteridae; genus Polypterus; species Polypterus bichir. Next base: position 37,165,239 of record JANRMT010062854.1, read on the forward strand.
AAATGCATGGAAAGTGCATCCTCTAAACCTGAGAATCTGGACAAGGAGGGCACTAAACCTAGCAAATCTAATGAAATTATAGTCCTCTACAGCTGAGGTGGACAAAACTGTGGGTTGGCTCCTTGACTATTCTTGACTGTGAATGGGATAAATGGGTTAGAATATTAATAAATGAACATGCAGATCTGAGCTTCAAGGCAAAAAATCCAAAAGTGAGAGTTGTAGTTGACATCTCACATCTCAGCTACAATTTTTTAAAAGCCCTAGTTGGATGAAATTTAAATGTTTAGATGAGACCTGAACTGACCATATTCAACTTTGCATTATATTTTGTGAAAACAGAACACCACACATTAATCCCAAACACTATTCTTCCTATGGAAGCATAGTGCTCCTAGCATAAGGGAGTACCATTGCCTGAAGGACTTGTGAAGATGAATGATAAGGTTAGTGCAGTGTTGTACTTAAAATCCAGGGGAAAACCTACAAGAAAGATCAGTAATCTGAGGTTTATTCTTCACACAGTACAATTAACTCAAGAATAGGAAGAAAAGAAGATCTATGATTTAGAGTAGGCTAGACAAAGCTGGTACCTCAATGTGTAGAATGAGTCCAAAATTGCTGTTCACTGATGTTCTAAAAGTATTTGGAAAGATGAGCAGTTTTTGAAAACCAGAATGTAGTACTAGGGTGTTGTACCATGTTAGCCATTATGAATGTACTGAAAAGTCAAGCAAAATGACACCTTTTATTGGCTAACTAAAAAGATTACAATATACAAGCTTTTGAGGCAACTCAGGCCCCTTTGCCTCAAAAGCTTGCATATTGTAATTTTTTTAGTTAGTCAATAAAAGGTGTCATTTTGCTTGACTTTTCACTGCAAAAATAGAATGGAAATAGTCATGCTGATATGTGCAAAGATACTAACAATTCATCTCTGAAAATACTCATAGCTAGAATACACATAGCTGCTGAAGATCTCGCTACTAAACAACATCTCAGCTAGGTATGAATAAGAATCTATTATTTTTGCTTCATATTTATAATTCATTTTGAAAGAGCTGTAGAATTACTGAGATCAATAATTGTTACTGTCTCATCAGTAAGACAGTTGTGTGTTTTTGTATAGCCACAGTCATACTATTTACTGTCACTCAGCCCAAAGCCAGTCATACGATAAACAGGGAGTTAGGACTTTGCATGTGTTACTTGATTTTGATTTTTGGCTTGTGCATTGGGCTTTGGTATTTTGGCCTTCCTGGCTTTTGACCATGGCCCATTTCAGAAAATGATTCTTTTTTTTCTCCTGGATATTGTGTCAAATATTTTTGTGTCTGTTGTTTTTCAAATCTAACAGAACACAACTGAAACCTTATATAATCTTATAATTATATGTGATCCACCAGAACTTGTGCTGACCAGTAATTCTACATAGAAATAAGCCTATACAATTGATATTATGCTTTTCATTACAATAAAAACAATGGTTATAATTTAAACAGTTATAATGTGATCTCATAATATGGGCTTTACGATATGCTAACAGCGTTTTCAGTCTAAAAGTGATCAAGCTGCCTACCACCTAGTAATTTAGACTTGTAACGCTGTGTGTGCATGTGCCTTTGCATAGATAGGTGGCTTCTCAAAGGCCAGCTTAGAAAATGGCTTGATTTGAAACTACCCTTTGCAGATAAATGAACTGCCTCCACCCCACAGCTCTAGTGCGCTATGTGCGAGAGGATGGGAAACTGCACACCATCAACATGCAAAATGCCAACATCGCAGATGGACGAACCCACTCATTGATATTGCGCATTGGGGGCCTTCGGCGTGACACCCTCTCGATGGAGATGTATGTGGACTGTCGACAAGTGGACACCAGCCAGGGACACCCAGCACTAGTCAAACTGCCATTAGAAATAGAAACAGTGGATATCCGGACAGGTCAGAAGGCGTATGTCAGAATGCAGGTAAGACCTTTCTTAAAAATGTTTAGAAAATGCTGCTGCCTTAGTAATATTAATATAATAACTGCCTTAAAAGTGTTTAAATGTTAGCACTAATGTGCACTTGTTAATTTATTAGAACTAAATGTAGCTAACCTATTTTAACCAGAAAGTGACCTAATGGGCACCTTTCTGACTGGCTGGTCAGCACAAAAACGAGGGCATACTGACCTGCCTCCAGAGGGGCCACTGTTGTCAGAAATTATTTTATTGCTGTGTTCTTCTATAGAGTTAACAAGACATGGTGAAATGTTGCTGCAGCAGTTAGAACTGTTATTTCTCAGCTCCAGAATTCAGATCCCATTCTAGACACAGTGTCAAGGTGTAAACACTCTACTTGTTTCTGCGTGGGTTTTCATCCCACATCCCAAACATTAGGTTGGTTGACAACTCTAAATTGTATGCTGGAGTATTAGAGTGTCACCTTTGGTAGCCTAGTATCCAATTCAGGGTTAGTTCCAATTCTTGCACTTGATGAATTTTGGGCTTCATGGGTTCAACAATGAATGCTAACAAGACGCCAAATGTATCAGATTTGATTACATGATTCTGTATTGCTACTCTTTTCCATGCTTGTTTTCTTGAGTTTCTGCAGATTGCTCATGGCACTGTTGGAATTTATTATAATTTGTTTATATGTTTTATCACTGTCATTGGTTTACCATATTGAACATTTGTTTTTTCATGTGGGACACTTTATATACTGCATTTACATTTCACTGGCTCTGCTATTTTGTTCAGCTGGTCCCTATAATACGGCAGGGTTGCTTGGCACACGATGTACTATTTGGTATGTGACTTCATGGCAGTAATGATATACAGTACAGGATGCTGACTCACATTAAGCAAGCATCCAAAATTTAACAACACCTATTGATATAACTTTCTGCTATCAAAAATGAAAGCATGTAGGAAACCATCTGGTTAAGACTTGTGTTTTGTTTCTTGATTTTGAATTCTGGTTAGTATTTTGGTCTTAAAAAATATGTTTACTTAAATTGTGTCTGGAAGACTACTTCACCATTTCAAACTGTACAATACAACTACAATATAAAATAAAGCTAGAATGACTGCCTTCATTTTGTAATTTATGCATTGGCTATATTGTTTTTTTCATCAATTGTTTTTTTCACACAGCATTGCAGCTTTATTAGCTGACTATAGTGCCCACAGGTTGATAAATAATGCACTTTATTTTGAATTATTAATTAACGATAGATGGTGTGGTTTCTTAAAGCCTCACCACCTCTCCTTCTCTTTCTTTGAAAGATACTGTTGTGCTTTTTCATGAATCAGACTCTTCCTTGTTCCATCTGACTTTAGTATACCAACATAAGAAAAAAAGGCGAGATGAGCAATCTGCTTTGTCTGGCCGAGCTTATTCACTCCTATTCAGCTGCCCTGAGGGTTGTTAGGTGGTCTTCCCAGTTCGTCTGACATGGAAGTCATCTCAATAAGATACAATGTATTACAGAGAGACAAAACTGAACAACACAGTCAAGTCCCAAGTTTAAGACCTTCTTCTGATCTTTATTGACCGGTTTTGGCAAACTGGTTGTCTGCAAGTTTTCACAGGCATTGTCACAGTACAGCTCAGATGTTCTTCAGATCCATAACAAAAGTGACTTTTCTCTAGATTAAATCTCTTTACAACCTGTGGATTTAAAGATAACTAGGTCATGAGGGTCACTAGTTGACAAATGCAGGATGCAACATCACCCCTCAGATAAGGCTCAGGTGATTCCAACTGTTTTTGTGGCCAAAATGTTAAACCTCATCCATATCATTCTATCACCTCTGCAATCCTCTTTGGTGAGACATGCCTGGCCCTCACCCAGCAGTGTATAATGCACTTTGTCCAGTAACTCACTAACTCTTGAATCTATAAGGGTCTCTTTGTGACACATTACGCTGTTGTCTGTATTTATGTAGTACTGCTATGACTGAGTTACAGTGCAGTGCGATGTAGATTAGAAAATGTTAGTAAAACACAGTGTCACCTTTTTAGAAAAAGACATTAGTTGCACAAGGTGGTTGAGGGGACAGATTAGCTGTGACCATAATATGAGCAGTCCTGGAGAAGAGTATTATGCATGTGCGCATGTGTATGTATATCTGTGTATGTTACTTCTTCTATGTACACCGAGTTCCTTCAGCAAACCTTTGTCCCATTTTCAGGCGGATGAAGTAAGCTAACCTGCCATGGACAATCCTGAATAAGTATATCATTCAAGGCACAGTCTTTATTCTACCTGACTCTTGCCCTGTGATCCAGTAAAGCAAGAAAGCCAGATTGATCCGATGGTGGATACACAATGAGCCCTCTCTGGCCCTCCTTTTGAAAGGAACCCTCATTCAATGGAACGTCATGGCCTGTGACATGAATAATGACCTTTTATTGTTGCCTTCTAAAGTCACGTAGAAATATGGAGGCATTGTAATGCACTGCTTGACCCTTGCCTTCTGTGGTTCAAGCAGTTTATTGCTTTGAATGGTGTAGTTTATTTAAACCCTTCCCCCCATTATCGCTGAGCCCTAGAATGCAACGTCTTCTTTACAAATGTCACAAAGTGTGAGCAAGACCACCTATTAACTGCAGATGGGAAGATCTTAGAGCAGAACAACTGCGTGCTACTCAGCATTCAAAGCATATCTCTACTACTGGGGTCTCCAATACCAGTCCTGGAGCACTACTATGTCTGCAGGTTTTCATTCAAACCCTTTTCTTAATTATTGACTAATTTTTTCTGCTAATTAACTTTTTCCCCTTCATTTTTATTGAATTGTTTATTTTAAAATGCAGTCCTTTGAATTGATTTTTTTTTTGTTAAAATAGCACCTAAACAGAAATGTGATGTGAAGTGAGCCAATAGATGACCAGCTAAGTTGGGGTCTCAAACATCAACCAATTTCACTTCAACCAGATTCTTAATTAGAAATATGGAGCATATTGTTGCTGTTGTTAATTAAACCTGTTATTTAATTCCATGGCTTGTTGTTTCTCTCTCTCTGTCACAACAGACATTTTCAAAACTATTGATTTTCTTTTTCTAAGAACACCGTTGAAATAATTTGTGGACCAGTGGACAAGAGATCAACATTACTGAGACCTTCACCTTTCTTCAGATATTGCATAGTGGACTCAGGTTGCTGGTCATGTGTTGGTTAATTTTGTGTCTCATTATCATTTGCCTACTAATTAAGAACAAAAAAAATAATTAAGAGGTCTGAGTATTAAATACAGACCCCCATGACCCTGTAGTTAGGATATAGCGGGTTGGATAATGGATGGATGGATGGATGGAGTATTAAATAGCAATTAGAATTAAGGGTTAGATTGAAAATCTGCACCCTCAGCAGCACTCCTCAACCAGAGCTGAAGACCCCTCCTCTACTAAGTGGACTCAAATCCCACCAGGCCACTCAAAAGCCAGCAGAGCATGGTCTCTTGTTCTGCCTGTTGAGTGGAGATTGCCTTTGTCTCCCTCAGTGTTCAGATTGTTTCACACTGCTGAAATATTGCTACAAATACCCCCTCCCCCCCATATTGTTACATGGGCTTCTTGGGTTCTACTTCAGTGCTCTAATTTTGCCATCTTTTCTTATCTGTTCAAAGGGTGCAATAGAAACGCTGAAGCTTGTGCTGGGTGGCACTGTGTCCAAAGTTGGTGCTTTAATTGAGTGTCCATTTCAAGGGGATTCATCTCTCTATAATACAGGTACAGCATGTAGCTCTGCTTCTTAGATGTGGTATAATGACTCCCTTCCCTTTACTTCACACTAGCACATCACTCATAATTGTACATACACAAAAACAAGACAGTATTACTCATCATTCGCTGTCCAAATCAGATGATATGGTTAACATTTTTTCCAATATAATAATTATTTCAACTTAATCATAAAGACAAATTAATCACACGTTCAATAGTCACATTTATAGGTACACAATAGTGACAATGCATTCTAAATGATGTATACATATCTTACACATATTTGAAATTCTTACATAGCTATCCACACAACTTATTCAATATGCCCTCCAGATTTTACTTTACTCACCAACTCAGCTACAGTCTGCAGGTTCTTCTAAGCTCATGTTAATACCTTTGTCACACCCTTGGCTTCCCATGAACAGCATGAATGACATTTGCCACATATTTTTCATAGACTTTAGTTTTATTACCTTTCTCAAGTAATTGTGTTTTTTTTGTTTGTTTGTTTGTTTTATTATTGTGAATGTTCACATTTTTATTTATTCTTGCATTAAAATTGATAGTTTTTTTTATTTCTGCAGATATTTTATTGTTTGTTTTGCAGTTAATGGTTTATTATTTCTGTTTATTGTTATAGTTAATGGTGGTTTGAACTCCATATTAGGTAAGTAACTTCTTTTTGTCTTGACTTGAATGGGTTTTTTTAGCATTGCTTACTTTCTCAACATGAAACAAACAGCATTAGTTTGACATCACTTGGCAAGATTTTTTGTAGCACACTGCCATCTACTGAGCATATGGTGGAATACATACAGACCTCACATTCTGAATTTCAATTGCTGTTACGATCCAACAGTCTTTGAAAGAAAAAGACTGTGTGCCCTCAACAACTAAAGTAGAATATTTCAAGATTTCAAGAGATAATTTATTAAATTCAGTAATCACTTAATCATGCTTGTGCATACAAACAAAGGGTCCTACAAAAGAAATTGTGAAATAATGTTAACAAAAAAAATATAAAAAGGAAAAATCCCAGAATAAAATGGGAAAAAAAAAACTACTGTATACTCTCAAATACAAACAATAATTCTATTAAAAAGAGAATGCCCAACAAGGACCAATGAATTGACAAGTACAAAATCAATGAACTAAAAAGAAACTAATGAGAAATAGCTAACACAAATTAGTTCAGTATCAGATATATGATTAAAAAACAAAAAACAAAAAAAAAACACAAACAAACCTCAAGACAGAGATTGTTGGCATTTTCTTTATACTATAAAACATATTTTCTTATGTATAAATATAATATGCTAAGGTCAATCAGTCTGTCACATGATTACTCACAAAGGTCTGGGGCCATAACCTTGATCTTGGTCTTAATCACATGCTTATAACCTGATACATTCTGGAAATTCAAAAAATTGAAAAAATCATCAAAGTGGCCCGTGGTTGAGTATTTATTATAGTAAAGTGATCTCCCCACCAAGTGGAATGGCACAAAGAAACAGAAGTGCAGCAACATCTACTTAACGTCAAGGAAATCTCAGAGGCAGATTCCCTGAAGGAAAGAGGAAAAGAGCAGCATCATGTGCACAATACAGAAAAAAAGAATAACAAGATGGAGAAATGCATGTAATTGTCAAATACCTGTTCAGAATTCATAATTAGGTGTGAATTCTTATGTGTACAAAGTACTGAGGGAAAGCTTTGTTGTGTCACACAACCTGCTCCCTAATGCGAAGGGTACCTTACTTTTACATCAATATCATGCTGTATTTTTTCAAGTTGAAAATAAAAAAATATGTTACCAAAAACAGAAAAGCTCTGTTTGCCGTGGATGTACCAGTAGGAATAAAACACATTTTCACTTCTAGAAGAACTGAAACAAGTAACTATTTAGAAAACATAAGAAGTATCGGCAGCTCCTTATCTTTAACTTGCTTTTTATTTGCATTTTACGTTAGCACAGCGGGTCCACGTGTTTCACTAGTTATCAAGTATAATAATTGCTGTTTGTGTCAATGTTGTGTTGTGATTTCTGGGTCACTTCCCTCCTGCAACTAACTGTGTGACGTTTGCAATTTGGGCATGTTGTAACCTTATATTTTTTTCTGATATTAATTTTATTATTACTTTTCTTTTTTATTTTTTTATCATGATGCCCTTTTGTTTCCTGTTTCTTGGCTACAGCCATATTATTTTAGCAACAGGCTGGTTGTTATGTGTCATGTGACCTGACACTGCTTTGCATATGAGATGTCATCTCTACAAAGCTTAGAAAAGATAACAGTGCACAACATTCTATGAATTAGCTTTGTTAAGGAAAGTAATATTAGTGAAGGTTAACAACTTTTTTCCCTTTTTTCACAATGAATTTTGCTTCACATTTTTTTTTTTGCTATCCTTTTTAACTTCTGTTTTTGAGCTGTGCCTGTTTTCTTACAAATCTGTTTGGCTAGCCCCTCAGGCTTTTTCATCTTCTGGTAAATGCTCTCCTTTTGTCCTCTGAGGATGGGCTGTAATTTTCCATCTGAGTTATAATAGTAACTCTTAACCTAACTTTGCTCCAGTTATAAAAAAATCAATTTTAACCATTGCACGGTATTTCTGTTCTTGCAATTTCTTTTAAATAAAGCCATCTGCCAGGTACATAATAATAATAATCTTTAGCTTGCTAAATAGAAACAAACATTTAAGTTGCTTTATTAATTTTCAAAAATTATTATTTGAGTGAAAAATAAATGTGGAATTTTAATGGCAAAGAATATGGCTTAAAGTAGTAATTGCCATTCATCTGGAAAAACGGAATAATGTTTAGTCTGTAGTGTTGGTTTTATATCACTTCAACCTAACTCCAATTATTTTTATTTTTTAGCAACATTTTAAATATTTCTTTGTGACTAACAGAGGGAATGATCTAGTTTACTAATTAGTCTATTAGAAATATAATTACAAAAAAAAAAATCGGGACATTCAAGATGTCAATGCCTAATTTTTTATTTTAAAGGAGGTTTAATATGAAACAGACATGGGCAGTACAGTTTTTCGCCCAGCTACCCCACAGCCTGGATTTATAACTTGGCCTTGTTAATCATTATGATTTGTTTAATTAAAAGGAAAATTTGTTTTGTGAACTTGTCTTCCACAAAATGGTCAGGGGGCTACAAGGCAGAAACCCATCCTAGACAGGACATGATAACTGAATTATGTCTTCTGAGTTCTTTCTCTTTTTCTAGGTGATCACACAAAGGCTCTTATTGGACAGTTGATTCTTTTCAACCAAATCCTGGGTGAACTGAGAGAAGACATCCGAGAACAGGTAAAATCAGTTAGCCCTTAATATATTTAGGACTTTTCACAACAAGCAGTCTCACAAGATAACTGCCGATGGTGTAAATTAAACATCCATGCTCCATTGTAGCTACACAAACTAATCTGACTTTGATCAAAGCCTTCTGATAATTTTGCTCAGTACAAACTGACACCTTCCATCAGGCAAAGTACCACAAAATAGGGTACTGTCAACAAACTGTAAAAAGATTTGACAGCAGTTCACTTCGCCATTTCCTCTCACATCTACTACAGAAAAAAATGCAGCCTCTTGATTCTGTATCAGAATAACTGGGTGGAGAAAATACATGGATGAACTGAAATTGTTTTATGCAGTTAGAAAACTGTGAATTTTTAAAATAAAAAACTGTTGACTGAGTATGGAAAGAAATTTGTAATTATGTAGTGTCATATGTTCAAGTGTTTGTGCCAGTCTCGTGATCCGCAAGACAAAGAATTCAGGCCAGAACTTCATTAAGAATCTTCTTTGCTCAACTGTTCTGACGAGGTCACACAGGGTATAAACAATCCAGGTGACTATTACCTCATGTAAAACTGGTCACACAAATAAGGATTCAGTTACTTAAACCTTCCTGTCTAACCAGTGTAGGGACAAATAGACTCAGTAATCTTTAGCAGAAGAAGGATTTTTTTTGATTGGAGATTACATGAATTTGATTTCACTATAGTTTGAACTGTGTCCTTTCAGCAAAGACACCTTCTTCAGGGTGGTGTAGAGTGCAGAAATGTTCATTTTCACGCACAGATTAACAAGATGAATAGCAAAAAAGCAAGGAGCTTTGAAAAGCAAATTAATCCTAAATGCTCCTCCAATTTAAAAACCATCTTGACATTGTTGACTCTGGACCCAGTGTGCCTTGTGTAATTGCGGCTGGTAAAGCAAACTACTGTATACAGCCAGAAAAAGGTTAGGGCATCACCCTTGTAACCCTTTAAATAATAAGAACAAAGAAGACAGCGGGCAAACAGCTCAAACCAAAACAACTTGTTCTTAGTAGCGAGGTAGCTAATAATTTGGGGCTCTGTAGTTCTTAGGTGTCAGTTTTGACATCTGACACTTTTTGGGAGCAGACTGGCTTTACAGGGCTGGTACTGGAAGGAACCAAGCCTTCTCTGAGGGTGAAAATAATGTTCGCATTAGCCCTCCCTCTTGTCCTGGAAGTGTTTCTCTCACCAGAGCTAGGAAGATAGTTCCCATGTGCACATGTTGACACTTGAGTTTGACTTACAAAACATTCAAAAGTAACACTTTCATTAACCTTCTCTCAAACCCTGCAACTGTGACTGACATTTCTCGACATCATTAATCTTTTGTTCCAATTCTATGTAATTTTACAGGGGATAAGAGCTGTGCTATGATTTGGGAAACGTGTTGTGGCTCATGACTTTGAAGGGAGGTTACATATCTGAAGTTGCTTTAAGATTCCACCACCTGGTGGCTCAGTTTAGTACTGCATCCATAACCAGAAACCTCAATTGAACTACTGGGCACCAAACTAATTCATTTGTTTTTCTGGTCTCCTTTATACACTCCTTATGGATAATTAATTATTACATTTATATAGCGCTTTTCAAGGCACTCAAAGCGCTTTACATACAAAGGAGGGGATCTCCTCAACCACCACCAGTGTGCAGCATCCACCTGGATGATGCGACGGCAGCCATAGTGCGCCAGAACGCCCACCACACACCAGCTTACTGGTGGAGAGGAGACAGAGTGATGAAGCCAATCAGTGTATGGGGATGATTAGGAGGCCAAGACGGTCAAAGGCCAATGGACAAATCTGGCCAGGATGCCGGGGTAACACCCCTACTCTTTTCGAAGGACATCCTGGGATTTTTTAATGACCACAGAGAGTCAGGACCTCGGTTTAACGTCTCATCCGAAAGACGGTGCTTTTTTACAGTATAGCGTCCCCAACACTATACTGGGGCATTAGGACCCACACAGACCACAGGGTGAGCACCCCCTGCTGGCCTCACTAACACCTCTTCCAGCAGCAACCTAGTTTTTCCCCAGAAGGTCTCCCATTCAGGTACTGACCAGGCTCAACCCTGCTTAGCTTCAGTGGGCAACCAGTCTTGGGCTACAGGGTGATATGGCTGCTGGCCATGATGTCACCTATGAAACCCAAAGAAAGAAGGCAGTACCTCATACATGGCCCCTATGAAACTATTTCTGAGACCTTGAACAGGAGAAAGGATTATTAACAAAACTACTGCCACACATTTCTATCCTGTTGCTCAAATGAATATCTACGATGTTTGCCTTTCACCAGGAGTCAATTTTTGTGTAATTGGGCCCATTTTTTTATAATTTTAGATAAAAAGGACATTTTGCACTCTCAAAAACTCTGTGTCTTCTTGCCATACATGTTTATGTTCATTTTAGTAACTTCAATCCAATAATGTAGAAACACACACAGCATACAATATGTATTGTATAAGAATAACCGTAGCACATTTGTTTCATAAGGATCTTCTCTTTGATTCTATTGTGAAATTTTCCCTCAATCTAAAGAAATTACATTTTCTAAAAGGCAACAACAGGAGGATTCACTGTCTAAGAATCAAATGCATGGACATTCTCAAGTTATACAATTGGACAGCACTAAACTGATCCATACAGTATTATGATTTATAATGACAAGTTGGTCAGTGCTGCTACCTTACATCTATATTTACCTGGGTACAAACTCTGGCCCAGTCACTCTCTTTCTGTAGCTTATACATTCTTCTGGTACTCTTTTGGGTTTTCCTTAGTTTACTCCAGTATCTTACCTGGTTATCTGACAACCCTAACTGACTCTGTGTGTTTAAGAGGGTCTTGTGATTGACCCTGCTTGCTGGAAAAAAGATCTGAATTCCCTGAAAAGTCCTGCCCAAGTTTATATACATCACAAATACTATTATAATCAGTTTCCATCTTATCCCCTTATTGATGTTTAGCAACTTTAATTGCTTTCCTCAGCTTGTACCTGAATTTCTTGTATGTCTCCATATTGTCAACTCAAAATGCATTGCTGAGAGCCTTGTCATAACCTAACTGAAGCAAATAGGCCTGTTAAATAGTATACTTCTGAAACTGTTTTCTTATCCTTTTAACAGGTTAAGGAGATGGCATTGATAAGAAACACCATTTTGGAATGTCAAGTGTGTGGTAGGTGTTTCTAGGAGTTGTGCATACTATTGCAAATGAACCTTGTGTGATAAAGCACTATGTAAAATATACTTTAGCAAGACTTATTGTCTTGATATTTTTGTGTCATATCAATCTTTATGCTGGATTTATGATTTTAGTAAAAATACTCTAATGCATAATCATGTTCATGAAAGAAAAAAACACCAGTCCATTACTTTAACAATATTCAGGATTTTACCTTTTCAATTTATTAATATACTAGCAAAATACCCGCGCTTCGCAGCGGTGAAGTACTGCCTTAAAATTTTTATTAAGAAGAAAATTAAACCTTTTTAAACTGAGGGAAAATATACCAATAATTATTTGTTAAGGATCTCTTTGTATGCCACGTTGTCAGTTCGGCCCTCCAGTTGCAATATGACCAAGCTGTAGCTGTGCGCTGAGCTTACTCTTGAGCATGCAACGTACAGTTGGCCATGTGAACAGTAATCTTGTTTTAAATCTCACAGCTTGGATTGCTGCTGTCATATTCGGTTTGAGTTTCATGGTTTGTTTCAGTTACGACAGTATTTGTAGGATTTGTGTTGAAGAGACATTCGGCATCTGTCAAGCGTTGTAAGTACAGTATACAACCAGTTTCATTGATAACTTCACATCCAGCTTTTGAGAGTTTAAACATTTCTAAACATCAAAGTGTCCACTACTGAAATCGTCACCTGTGAA
>JANRMT010062854.1:37185928-37203720 GCA_026402145.1 Polypterus bichir lapradei
ATCTATCTATCTATCTATCTATCTATCTATCTATCTATCTATCTATCTATCTATCTATCTATTTCTTCTTCTGCTGTTAAGAGTACCACTTCTATCTCATTATAAGTTTTTGTGTTTTCTCACTCTCTTTCCAGTGTCTGCTCGCTCAGCCATGTTTCCCGGGTGCTCGTTGTGTAAACACTGCAGTTGGCTTCCAATGTGAAGCTTGTCCACCAGGTTACTGGGGCAAGACTGTAAGTGGAGTGGGTGTGGACTATGCCAAATCACACAAACAGGTAAGGAGAGGAAACCTAATGTTAGCCACATTCACAACCTGTTTAACTTGCACTGAACCTTATTCTTCTAGGTCACTGCTATGACTGACATGTCTAATGTGTAATAATTATGTCAGATAAAAGTAATCTCATTTAAGTGACATATAAAACTCATCTCACTTAAGTGTTATTTTAATGAAAAGTGTTTTTTTAAGTGTTTCATAAACAAGTTAAAAAAAATGGTGAGAGCACAATAGTTACTGTTGCTGCTTGACTGCTGCAGGCATTCAATTCAGGGCTCAATTCCTATTTGTGGTTTGCATGGTTTCCAGTTGTTCGTGTAGTTTTACTGTGGGTACACCAGCTTCCTCCAGGATCCCAAAGAGATAATGGTTAGATTTATTGGCAATTCTTAGAATGGTTCTCTGTGAATGTGTGTAGGTGTGTGCCCTGTGAGAGATAGGTGCCCAGTCAAGGGCTGCGTCTTCACAAGGTCCCAATACACCTTTGACACACTCTGTGTTGCAATGAAAAAAGCATGTATAGAATAGAGAAATATAAATAAAAGCAAATAAATGTTATGTCAACTTCTACAACATCAGGTATTCAAATTATTTTCTCTAATTAGAAAGATGTATATACAGTATATTTACTATTAATACTTAATAAACTGCAAGGTTTTCTTTGAAATGCTCACACAATTTAATACTAAATTGTCTAGGATTTATTTGACCATCTTTCAAAAAAGCACAGCTTCTCTGATATTCTGTTACCGTTTTACCGTCTCTAAATATAAAAAAAAATCCTGGAATGGAAAAGCAAGGCAACGATACGTGATCTTCTCGGAAGTTCTCGGAAGACATTTTAAAGACCCACGAGACAAAAATGACTGGCCACGGAGCGTCTCACGGGGACCGTAAACATGAGACTTGGTGCCAAGAGATTGTCCCAGGGCAGTCTTGTGGGGACGTGGAACATAAGATTCTTGCAAGACATGCCGTTTTTATCAAATAAGAGCTCGGACAGCCAGCAAAACATTCAGTCATGTAAAGTCACATGGCACACACAGATCCTGTGCTCTCAGCAAAGAAGAAAGAGCAGCGTGGAGAAAAGAGACCCAAGGCGCGATACATACAGGGGTGTGAAAAACTATTTGCCCCCTTCCTGATTTCTTATTCTTTTGCATGTTTGTCACACAAAATGTTTCTGATCATCAAACACATGTAACCATTAGTCAAATATAACACAAGTAAACACAAAATGCAGTTTTTAAATGATGGTTTTTATTATTTAGGGAGAAAAAAAAATCCAAACCTACATGGCCCTGTGTGAAAAAGTAATTGCCCCCTGAACCTAATAACTGGTTGGGCCACCCTTAGCAGCAATAACTGCAATCAAGCGTTTGCGATAACTTGCAATGAGTCTTTTACAGCGCTCTGGAGGAATTTTGGCCCACTCATCTTTGCAGAATTGTTGTAATTCAGCTTTATTTGAGGGTTTTCTAGCATGAACCGCCTTTTTAAGGTCATGCCATAGCATCTCAATTGGATTCAGGTCAGGACTTTGACTAGGCCACTCCAAAGTCTTCATTTTGTTTTTCTTCAGCCATTCAGAGGTGGATTTGCTGGTGTGTTTTGGGTCATTGTCCTGTTGCAGCACCCAAGATCGCTTCAGCTTGAGTTGACGAACAGATGGCCGGACATTCTCCTTCAGGATGTTTTGGTAGACAGTAGAATTCATGGTTCCATCTATCACAGCAAGCCTTCCAGGTCCTGAAGCAGCAAAACAACCCCAGACCATCACACTGCCACCACCATATTTTACTGTTGGTATGATGTTCTTTTTCTGAAATGCTGTGTTCCTTTTACGCCAGATGTAACGGGACATTTGCCTTCCAAAAAGTTCAACTTTTGTCTCATCAGTCCACAAGGTATTTTCCCAAAAGTCTTGGCAATCATTGAGGTGTTTCTTAGCAAAATTGAGACGAGCCCTAATGTTCTTTTTGCTTAACAGTGGTTTGCGTCTTGGAAATCTGCCATGCAGGCCGTTTTTGCCCAGTCTCTTTCTTATGGTGGAGTCGTGAACACTGACCTTAATTGAGGCAAGTGAGGCCTGCAGTTCTTTAGACGTTGTCCTGGGGTCTTTTGTGACCTCTCGGATGAGTCGTCTCTGCGCTCTTGGGGTAATTTTGGTCGGTCGGCCACTCCTGGGAAGGTTCACCACTGTTCCATGTTTTTGCCATTTGTGGATAATGGCTCTCACTGTGGTTCGCTGGAGTCCCAAAGCTTTAGAAATGGCTTTATAACCTTTACCAGACTGATAGATCTCAATTACTTCTGTTCTCATTTGTTCCTGAATTTCTTTGGATCTTGGCATGATGTCTAGCTTTTGAGGTGCTTTTGGTCTACTTCTCTGTGTCAGGCAGCTCCTATTGAAGTGATTTCTTGATTGAAACAGGTGTGGCAGTAATCAGGCCTGGGGGTGGCTACGGAAATTGAACTCAGGTGTGATACACCACAGTTAGGTTATTTTTTAACAAGGGGGCAATTACTTTTTCACACAGGGCCATGTAGGTTTGGATTTTTTTTCTCCCTAAATAATAAAAACCATCATTTAAAAACTGCATTTTGTGTTTACTTGTGTTATATTTGACTAATGGTTACATGTGTTTGATGATCAGAAACATTTTGTGTGACAAACATGCAAAAGAATAAGAAATCAGGAAGGGGGCAAATAGTTTTTCACACCACTGTATGCAGAGAAAGGTACAGAATATGAAAGCAGTAACACGGGGTTTAACACACATGCATTTATTGGTTACTTTGCAAAAAAAATTATTAACTGCTGATGATGTGGATCGTTTTGTCTGTATTGAAATTCCAAACAGAGAAACCTATCCTAAATTATGGTACAAAGTCATTAAACATATGTCTCACAGACCTTATTTAAAAGCTTCAGCATATTGGGACACGAAAGGCTCCAAATATTGTTTTTACAGAAGTTCTGAAATAAAAGTTGAACAAATGAAATAACAACAATTCAAAGAAAAAAAAAATCTTACAAGTGTGTATCCGGAAAACCAAACACGGGGGTTGGCGACCGAAGTGAGCAGGGGCAAAGCCCCCTAGTGTAACCATATAATTCAATTAATAAAGTTTTTTTAATGATTATTTGAGTACAAGCAAATTAAGTGATTTCCTAAGTGTCCCAAAATTGAGTAAGTAAGAAAGAAGCAAGTGCAAAGCGAGTATGTGAGCAGTGTAACAAGGAATTAACTTTAGGGGTGAAGAGAAAATATATAAATCATAATTTCCACTATGATCAATCACTTGGAGCAGAAATAAAATGTACTTTGGGTCAGGTGGTTCAAACCCAAAATCCAGTCCTCCTGGCTATACCTATGCCTAAAGTGATGGATACTTAACCTCATAAACCCAAGATCCTTAGCCACTATGGCAAATGACTACATGCCTTAAGAATTGTCAGGCGGCATTTGTTTAATGCAACATCTAGTGCTGCGCCTTATAGTCCATGACCTTTGTGTCAGTCTTTGTTTTAGTAAAATAAATGACAATCTGAATCTAGTGTCATTGTTTTACTTTTTACTACATCTCTTACTCAATCTTGTATTTTTAATGTTCTTTCTCTAGGAATGTGTGGATATTGATGAGTGTAATGAAAGCAATAATGGAGGCTGTGTTCCAAACTCCGTGTGCATGAACACAGTGGTAAGTAAAAGTTTCACCAGTTCCAATACTTTGTTCCTGTGTAATATTATTTGGGGATATCTAGTGTAATCTATGAGGTCAATAGTATATATCCTGTCATTTCAAGCAGTGTTAAATGAGGACCATGCAATATAAGAAAACAATAAGGATAAAAAAATAATGATTGTAGTGCTGTTGTTTGTAACAATATGGCCCCATTGGTATCAGTTTTCTCATACATTCTTATATGAATGAACAGCACAGTGGTGCCAATGCTTAAAGTTGCAGTCTTACAACTCAAGTGATCTTGGAGCAAATACAGACTAAATAGTTTTTATATTTTCCTCTGTGTTCATGTGGGCTTTCTTTAAGGATCAAATTACATCCCACACAAATATGTTATTCATGTTAGGTTAATTTGCAGCTGTAAATTTGATCTATTTGGAAGTGGCTATGTGCATGAGAGTGTCCTGCTATAGACAGACATACTATTTGGAATTATGTTCTGCTTTATAATCAATGCTGTAGTAACAGGTTTCATCCCTTCATCCTGTACTGGAATAAGTGGAGTTAAAAAAATGATGAAAGAATAGGTGAAGTTGTGTATGTGTGCATAAGTGAACTATGTTGTGCTTTTTTCAGTTACTGTAATGTAAATGTTTAGCAAAGGAAAAAAACTATTAACGCCAGTTAAATAAAGTTGATCCTGTCCATATGTCCTGTGTCATCTTGTTTGTCTTTGTTTTACAGTTTATATAATGAGTTTTGCAGCATCAGCTGTAAAGTTATCTTAAACATTTAGACAAATACCAGCAGAATTTTATTCCCTTCATTGATGCAAGTCTTCATTCTATTCCTTATTACTGGACTGAATTGAATGCACTTCAGTAGCACATGTGAAGTAGTCGAAAAAGGCAAATGTCTTTGTTAATAATAAGCATGAAAAAAAAGTGCAATAGAAAAGTAAGATTTATAATCCTAACTTTTTGTAATTACTAATTAAGTACAGTTTAGAGATGTCAAGTCAGAGTGTTTAGAGCAGTTTTAGTGGGAATAATTGTCAGTACAAAAACTGTAATAGACAGGATATAAATAATGTCATTTGTCATTAATTAGGTCATTACACTTACTTTTACTGTTATTGATATACCGGTATACTCGGAAATTGCATAGTGCCAGTTTACATTTTACTTAAAATTAAAAATGTCTTGTAGTGGGCTGGCGCCCTGCCTGGGGTTTGTTTCCTGCCTTGTGCCCTGTGCTGGCTGGGATTGGCTCCAACAGACACTGTAGTTAGGATATAGCGGGTTGGATAATGGATGGATAGATTAAAAATGTCTTCTTGCATTCTTTGGCCTTGTATCTTTATATTGTTAAATTTAGAGAGCAACAGTAAAGACAAACTAAAGAAACCACAGAAAGTTTAGTTTCTTAGTAAAAATATCTTTACTGGTTTAACAAAGCGGTGCCTGAACCAGGGCTGCTTTCTGTTGCTGGGCAAGGGCTAGCCCCTCTAAGACGCTGAAACAGATTCAGTCAGTTCAAAATAAAATTGAAGGTTAAAAGGTGAGGGAAGTCATACCAAAAATGTACAAGCACTGGTGACGTTGAAACAAATAGGCCAAGCAAGTTTCAAGAACATTGTAAAACATTTAATGCAAGAAACCTTTTAACTGTCTCTCCGCACTACTTTTCTGATTACGGTACCATTTCTACTTTGTTGGTCCATCTCATTTAAGTTGCACTGTGTGGCTGTGGCCCATCTCTTATAAGCCATTCCTCTGAATAAAGTGTCCTGCAGACCAAGTACCTTCTCAGTTTCTATAACAGCCCTCTCTGGTTCACATCTAATCAGTCCCATTTCCCATCTGATACCAGGGTTCTCACAGGACTACACTATGATAACTCCCATAACTACAAGCTTTGTAACCAGAATATCAGGCTTCAGCCAGTTGTTGTGATCACAAAAATAATTTGTAAGCAGATAAATAAAAAAAGCAAAAGACATTATAGTGGTGTATAAAGCTAAATAATCTTGGAATGTTATTCTCTAAAAAATGCGCTATATAACATAGAAGCTGTTTGTTTGATTATATATGCTGCAGATAAAATTAGCAAGCAATGTTTCTGGAAATGAATGTTAAAATTTATTACAGAGTAAACTCTTCTGTTTGTGGAAGGAATTTAAATATATTTTCTTTTACTCTCTATGAGTAATGCTCTTTATTTCTTCTAGGGCTCTTTTAAATGTGGACAGTGTAAAGTGGGTTTCATTGGCAATCAGACAGTTGGTTGTTTCCCTCGGAAATCCTGCAACACCTTGACCTTCAACCCCTGCGATGTCAATGCACACTGTGCCATTGAGAGGAATGGAGATGTGTCATGTGCGGTAAATACAAACATTTTTTATTTCCTAAGGTAGTCTTATGCTATCATACTTTTTAACAGTTAATTTATAACCCTGAATGAAAAATAGTTATCTGAAAACATGGACTATACATTATTTGCTCTGGTGCCATTATATTAGGTATACAGTATTAAAGGAATAGAAAGGTAGTACCCCATTTTTGTCAAAACAGCTTAAATTACTTACGGCTTGGAATCAACAAACTAGCAAAAATGCAGCAGAGTGAATCTAGCCCAAGAGAGCTACAATGTGTCCAATAGCTGTTGCAAATCACTATCCCAAATTGCTTGCTTCAAGTTCTCCCACAGATGATTAACTGATGTGCAATTTAGTGACAGGGAGACCTTTTGCATCAAGCTGGTTTTCTGTTGTTGTTGTGAAACAATTTCCAAACATTTCTTTGCATTAAAGGCATGAAGTGTTATCCCAGTGAAAAGGACCTTTTCACCTATGGGTATACTGCCTCTATGAAGGTGGTGAACCTTATCTGAAATGATATTAAAATATCATGTAGCATTTAATTGTTAACATCAGCACATTAGCATATATCTCTAGGGGGAACCACTCACACCTGAATAATAGATAGGGAATATAGCTTCCTCCATTTTCTGGTTCTTCCTGGTTCTGGATCTAATAAAGAGGCTTCTGAGTGTAAAATTATGTTTTATATATATATATATATATATATATGTGTGTGTGTTTGTTTTAATTTTTTGACAGTGTAATGTCGGATGGGCAGGTAATGGTCATACATGTGGTCCAGACACTGACATTGATGGCTATCCAGATGACCCTCTTCCCTGTATTGATAATGACAAGCATTGCAGAGAGGTCAGTAAACTCATTTACTCATAAATATTTGGCAGCATACCTATTGGACAGTGGTTGGGAAGCAAAGTGGATAGCACTATTCAGTTTTAGATCCAATAACCGATTGCCATGCCCAGAGTGTTGTCTGTGTTGAGTTTGCATATTTTCTCAGTGTCCTCCCACACACAAAATACATGCAGATTAGGTTAATTGGTGGCTCTAAATTGGCGTCAGTGTGTACGTGACTGGGCCCACAGCTGGTCTGGTGCCTTGTATCCAGTGTATGAGACTGTGTGACTGTGACTTGGATTAAGTGGGAGAATGTAGCACAAAAAAAATTGGTAAAGTGAACATTAGGCATTCATTGATCTACATAGTTTTTCACTTTTCCAGCTTGTTTAATTTCTCTTCATTGTATAAAAAAGTCTAATAAGGTTCTTTGCCAAGTAAAAATGTCATCTACTCTATATATATATAAAATCCTAAGCCTAAAAGTGCAATGATATTGTACAAAGATTTTATGTGACGGTTTTATATCATGTTTTTTGCCACGCTTTAATTCAGGCATATTTTAAAACCTACATATATATGTTTGGTATCATTCTTTTCAGAATTTGTCAAACTTTAATGTGATGTTGTTAGATTTTCAGATTCTTATTTCGTTTTTAAGTTATAAACTAAAATATCAAGAAAGTCATGGTTTTTAATATCAAGAAAGTCATGGTTTTTATTTTTGATCGAGTAAACTTACTTTCACAGGAACAAATTATTAAAAAAATTATCTATTCATAACACCAATGTTTGTATTTACGTGATTTAGTTAGCTGAAGGTCAAGTTACGACGACCCATTGCATACCACTTTAGTTTTCACGTGATTTGTCCCGTTATTTAAATTAGTTTTTTTTTTTTTTTTATCTATAAGAATGTCAGTTAAAACAAATGGATCATTTACTTACTGTAGTTCCTTATAAATACTCATCGAGCATAGTGGACCTCAGTTTAACGGGAATACTCCAAATTGGTAAACATGAGTAAATATTTTATTCTCAGTTCATGATTTTTACTCCATTAAATAATCATTTTTCTTTTACATAGTTATAGAACTTCGTGATTATGACACCAATGAATAATTTTTCTTTTGTACATTTACAGATTTTATTACTAATATTCTGCCCCCCTAGTTACTAGATAATAAGTTTAACTCAGAAATCCTGCAAATAAAATCTTCTGCAGAACATTCTGTCAATTATTTACTGTACATCAATATTTCTATTTGTGCAGCAATGAAAAATTCTTATAAAGAACAAGTAATTTTGGTCAAATATTAAAGCAAGCTTCTAGATCCATTTTAAACATTTTATTTTAAAATGTTACTTCAATTAATTATACCTCCACAAAATAACAACATTAACAAAGTGTGAGTTATGTTTCATATTTTAAATGATATTAGGATACAATTAAGGGTGCAAGGCCACAGAAAATAGGTACATTCATAAGAAAACAACAAAAGAGATTCAAGCTTTTAAAGTGACTGCAAAAATACAAATATTTCTGATTTTTTTAAAGAAACATGACACTTCTGTAATTTTTTGAATAAAGAAAATCAGAAGAAGAAGAAGAAAAAAAGAAGAAAAAGGCCAGCTAATTAAATAATGATGTCAATTAGTCAGAAAATGACTCACTAATGATGAAACTGACTGGAACAAAAACATGTAGTCCCAGGATTGAATTTGAGAAGCACTGATAATACTGTACATCTGGGCAATATATTGAATTCTCGATCTGATATTTAACAAAAATCAATATGCTGGAACCAATATCTGATGTTCAGTATTTTTAATTTTTGATAACTTCTTCTGAGAGTAAAATAAAATCTGCAAAGACTTCACTGATCTTTCTAAGTGTTCATTTTGCATTAACATTTATAAATACCTTGTCTTGGTGATTTTTAAGTTTGTTAAGGTCTCTTAAGGTTACTGTAAATTAAAGGAAGTCAAATAAATAACCATATTACTTTTTAGATTTGAGTTTAGTAATAGGATAATTGAGTACCAGTTAAAGAAATAAAATCTGTGTGATTTTATAATGGTAAATTGTAACAGTGAGATGTTACTTCAGTGTTAATTAGGATTGAAAATGAAAGTAAAGCTTCAGTGAGTGGTTGCAGAGTATCTATGTCCACTGAAATATCCCCTCCTCAGATTTTTCCCTGGTGCTGGCCTTTTAAAGTACCTATTTATACCGTAGAGAAAGAAAGATTCAAGAAACTGTTAAGAATACTGATCGCAAAATTGCAGGTTTCCTGGCCACAATTGCAGTACTTACTATGATGGTATGGCAGCAATACAGGCAAAGTGATGAACAAAAAACATCTCTCTATTATAAAAAAAATCTTGCAACATGACGTGATCTTTGGAAGAGAGATCTTTTGAAGGGAGACAGAGAGACACTTTCACGTCCCGCGAGAGGAACGAGTCACGTCATACAACCTTTGGAAGCAAGTCCTGTGATACACATGTAGAGCAGGTTAGAGATAATGAAAGTAGGAAAATTCGAAAGTCTCAAAAACATGAGAGTAAAGAGATTGCTGTTATTATCTGAAAACGAACAGCATCAGATTGGGTGTGAATTTATACTGGCTCTGTTAGTTAGAGTCAGATCAGAAGGGGGGTTAGAGCATGAACGTGACTGAGAGAAAAAAAAAAAAGCTAACTTTTAGAAATACCATAAATTTACAGTTGATCTGATGCTGTTCGTTTTTTAAATAATATTGCATTAGTGCGACGATGTTTTCTGATTGGTAATATTCAGGTCATAAAATTATTACTTCAAAATGTCAAATATATATGTCTCTTTGTTTTTTGCCCGGTGCTGCGTTGAAATTGTTCACCAGAAGTCATGAGCTTATTCAGTACAAGAAAAAGCACGCAGGTGGCCTCTTGCTTGTGCTATAAGATGCTTGACTTGGCGGCGATGAACTCATATGTACTGTACAAGTCATGCACAGGGCCACTGAGAAAAGAAAAGTGTTCATGGCTAACCTTGCAGAGGAGATTCGTAGTTGCTTCTTACATGAAAAGGTGATGAATAAAGCAAAAGAGGATGCAACATCGACAAGCTTCTGTTCCAAGACCAGAAGCGTGTACATTGCAACAGGTACACATGTCATAAATATAGAAAGGACGGTCCTTAGGTGTATGGGAACTGTTAACATTTGAATCTGATGAACGCATATAGTGCAGAACTGACTTTTCTGTACTATTCTTTCCTCTGAATGTCCTGGAGTACAAAAGAAACAGCACCATGCAGCAACATGTGAAGACTGGCAAGCTGGGAAAAAAAAGCACAGTCACTGATTACAAGCGCAAGAAGGCATGCAAATGAATATGAATAATATGAATAATGTTGCATCAGTGCCACAATATTTTCCGAAATGTACTATACATGTCATAAAATGAGTTATTCCAAATATCATATATACCTATGTCTGTTTTTTTGTCAGTGCGGCTTTGACATCATGGACCATAAGGTGTATACTAATTCAGCGTGAGCAGCAACACTCAATAAAACTGAATAAAAAAAATTTCAAGTGACGGTGAGATACGAATAAGGCAGATTCACTAGCGTTTGTGTGTCAGCTTTTATCCCCCCAGATCAGAGAATTTCCAGTTCCATTGTCTCAAAACATCACTTCTCATATACAGTTATTCCCAGTTTCAGATAAAAAGCAACCGCGTCAGATCTTGGGAGGAGCTAGGGGCTATGTTGTATCGTGATTGTGACTGAGAGAATAAAAGTGAAAAAAAAAAAAAACGATAACTTTTACAGGTTCTATAAATTTATACTGGCTGTCAGATAATCAGTCAAGGCAGGAACTGGAAGAACTTTGTGCCCGTTCTGAGGTGGTGAAGGGGATGGTATAGCAGGCTGCTTGCTGCTTGGGCTTATCGACACATTTAAGGTGGGCCGGATTTATGAGTTTTTTTGTTGGCTCTGGTAATTCTAGTGTTAGGAAGGGTTTCGGAGGAGCAACCATGTCTCCTTGGAGTATGTTCAGCCCCCCACTTCACAACGGCGTGTCGTGCTGGCAAGTGGGGGAGGGGTGTGGGAGGGGTAGGCGATCGAAATGCAGATCACGCAGCAAGCCAGCAGCTAATTGAGCAAAGAAGAGGTTAAAAAGCATTTGTTTCCCATTGTATCACCGTTTAAGAGGGGTTTCGAAGGAGCGGCCGTGTCTCCTTCGGGTGCGCTCAGACCCCCTCTTCACAGCATAGCACTGGCGGGGGAGGAAGGGGTTGGCGAGCAAAGCGAGCAGGGTTGAAGCCCCCTAGTTGAATGAAAACTCAAAGGCTCAACCCTTGTGACATTCTAAAATAGATTTAGCCAGTTCAGAACTGAAGGTTGCAATGTGGGGATATCACACAACTATTCATTAAATTGTTAAATTTTGAAGAAATAAACATGTTTCCTTCTTTAATATTTCATAATATTAATGTTTGAAAATACATTAGGTTTTGGTCTCTGTATGGAAAACATGTTTATGTCTATATGGAGTGAGTCTTCAATCTTCAGTCTGTTTTGTTAAAATACACAGAAATATTGAATATCACATTTCAGGTTAAATTTATTGCAATATTAACAAGAGTCCATATTGCATGGCCCTAACTGACAAAGATTATGGGCAATAGCTCAGACTGGCTTAAACGAGTAACTTTAAAATGCAGTGCTAAAAATAACAACCACTATAGAACCATTTGGTTGCCTGTGGCTTCTGTACCTGAACTTATAATAATGGTGAAGACAGTGGCTGCTTCTAAGATGGTGGTGGCACATCTAGAATAGAATTTTCTTCAAATATCAGAAACAGGTTTACACAAAGTACTGTTACAATATGTTTAATCTGTCTTTAAGCCCATTATTGTCATTGAAAGTGCTTCCAGTGATAGCTTAACTTTAATTCTATTTTACAGCATACTGACTGCAAGTAACGCATATTTAAGATCTCATTTCATTTCAGTTTTGATATCTTAATAGCTATGAATCATGGCTCACCATCTCTTTTCCCTGGTACATTATTTCATGTTGCTTCAAAGATATTTGCTCTGTCAGTGATAAATTATTTATATTTCTTCTTTGTTTCACAAGGACAACTGTCGATTTACCCCAAATTCAGGTCAGGAGGATGCAGATAATGATGGCATTGGAGACCAGTGTGATGAGGATGCTGATGGTGATGGAATCAAAAATGTTGAGGTAAAACTCTATATTTATGTTGTGATGCCTTTATTCAATCCTAAAAAGTATGCCTCAAATTTTTGATTTTGATTTGATATACTCTGTCAATCTTTGAGGGGAAACTGTCTGTTTGCATTACCTTTGGGGGCCAAAGTGCAGGGTCAGCAGCCATTGTACAGCACCCCTGAAGCAAATTGCACGTTTAAGGGCCTTGCTCAAAAGGCACAACTGGCATATATCCTTGAGCTGGGTAGTTTAATGTAAACACAGGAATTAAAATTTTTTTTTTTTTTTTCTGTCGTAGGTTTAAAACTTCAAACTAAATCTTATGAGAGACACAAAGTTGAGTAGTCATTGTTCAGATATAGACAGAATACATAAACGATTAACACTTGAATCCCTGAAGCCTATGAAAAAACTCATAATCCCAAGCCACCTTAAATTTCTTTGCACCTCTCCATTAGCATCATTTGTTTTGCAAATGTGTCGATCATCACAAGCAACAAGCTTTTATTATCCCATCCCCCCCACCACCACAGCTCAACTCAGGCAAAAAGTTCTCCCACTCAAGACTGTTAAACTGGGGTGCTTGGAGTTTTATAGGGTAAATAATATATTGTTATTTGGATCACATGCATTTAATGTGTTCCAAATCAACAACGATCTGGGTAAATACAGGTTGACAGGAAATGTTGAACATATACCTAAAGCAGAAACTTTTTCATGTTATAGTACTAATGACAAACATTTTGACATGAAGTGTATAATGTGTCAAAACCGAAGTCCAAATATCAAATAAACACTTTCACAAAAGGTACACGTATAACAAAACAAGTGCGCTTTTATTCAAGAATATAACCAAAGAAAAAGAACTTGGGTTAGGGTATGATGCTGAAATGACTGCTTGGGTGGTGTAGCGGTAAGAACTGCTGACTCATAATCAAGAGGTTGTAGGTTTGATTCCGGGCACTTCCCAGAATTACTGTTTTGAGTAGGTATCGTGCAAAGTTCTGTTTGTGATTATATTTTGTGATGGTCTTTATATGAGAAACATTTATATGTTACTTATATAAAAGCCACATCAAATGTTGTTTACCTATATGCATTTCCTTATCTTCCTAACGCATAAAGTCAAAGTAGACTGCAGAGCTTCCTGTGTTTGATTGGCATAGGCATGCTGACAAAGTACATGTCCAATACCACTCCTTATTCAGGAAAAGATCCCAGTCGACACAGGGGAGAAAGACTTTCCAAGACTAAGGATATAAAGCTTATGGAGCTGTTTCTGGACAAAAGCAGAACCATAACAACAGTTGCATAAAGCGCAACAGGACCTTCAACCTGCAGCTAAAGTCATTCACATACTGAAGCAGCATTGCACATGTACCGTACTTTGTCAGCATGCCTATGTCAATCAAACACAGGAAGCTCTGCAGTCTAGTTTTGACTTTGTGCTGTAGGAAAATAAGGTAATAAATATAGGTAAACAACATGCAATGTGGCTTTTATATAAGTAACATGTAAATGTTTTTCATATAAAGACTATCACAAAACATAATTACAAACAGAACTTTGCAAGTTATCTTAGTGAGCTCTGTAAGCCCTGCTGTTTCGTTGAGGGACATGTGTGTAGCAGATTGACTGGCAGGATGATGCCCAACCTGTTGCTCCATCCAAACTGTGCCATCTTTTGCCTTTACGTCTGATTCAGTTGCGCTGTTCTTATATGTGACTGGACGTTTCTTGTGGGGAGGGCTTCTATTCTCTTTCTCCAATGTAGAACCCTCATCCTCATCTAAGGTGACCTCTGTTACAGCATGTTTTTATTAGAAAACAGCAGTGTCAGATTGGGGAAACGTGAACATGACTGAGAGAATAAAACTGAATAATAAAAAAAAAAACTAACCTTTACAAGTAGCATAAATTTACACCGGTTGTTACAGACTCAAATCAAATGTATGTTTTTATTCTATAATAGTAACAATAAGAGCAGCTCACTACTCAAAACGGTAATTCTGAGAAGCGCCCAGAATCAAACCAGCAAACTCTTGATTATGAGTCAGCAGTTCTTACTGCTGCACCACCTAAGCGGTTGTGTAAGTATCATACCCTAACCCAATTTCTTTTTCTTCAGTTATATTTTTGAATAAAAGTACACTTCCTTTGTTATACTTGTACCTTTTGTGAAAGTGTTTATTTGATATTTGGACTTAAGTCTTGACACATTCATGTCAAAATTTTGTCAATAGTACTATAACATGAAAAAAGTTTCTGTTTTAGGTATGTGTTCTACATTTCCTGTCATCCTACATTTACCCAGATCGTTGTAGACACAGAACACAGATAATACGTATGTGTTCCAAATAACGATATATTATTTACCCTATACAACTCCAAGCACCTCATACTCAGATAAACAGACTTGAGCTGGGAGAACTTTTTGCCCGAGTTGCACTGCGGCGGTGGGGGATGGGTAGCAGTCTACTTGCTGCTTGTGCTGATCGACACATTTGCAAAACAAAAGATGCTAATGGAAAGTGGTGAAGGAATTTAAGGTGGCCCAGGATTATGAGTTTTTTTTCATAGGCTTCAGGGATTCAAATGTTAAGACAGTTAAAAGAGTATTGTGCTACATTGAACAATATATTGAGCACTAGGGCTGCAACTAATGATTATTTTGGTAGTCGACTAATCGTTCAATTTTTTTCAGTTAGTTGAATAGTCACGATTATTTCATGCCTGACTGTTTTGATGCCTGTGACCTGTGGTTGCATATCCTGTTCTGGGCTCCAGTGAATGTCTTACCTCATCTGCTCACGTCTGTCCACCTGTGAATGTCACCCTGATGCCTCTGCATTAACATGATTAAAATTAATAATAATCAAATTAAAGTAACAACCAGTGAAACATATGAATTTGAAAATAATCAGATGTTTTTATTTTAGTGTGCCCATCATAATAAAAAAGAAATACATTAAACAATAGAAACTAAAGTGCACGTAGTCTTTAAACAAAAAAAGTGCATTTAACTTAACCAAAAATGGCCACTGGTGTGTCTTAAAATCCAAAAGTTTAAATAAAGCTTAAATACAAATAAAATAAAACAATAATGTACAGTTTATAAAAGATTCAGTTCATATATTCCCGATTGCAGTGCAGGAATGTGAGCATTTCGACATGCTCTGGTGTGAGGCTGGCTCTCTTCTTTGAGACAATGTTCCCAGCTGCTGAGAAGAGATGCTCAGAGGGAGTAGAGGTTGCAGGAATACATAAGAATGATTTTGCAGAAAATGATTTTGAAATCATTTTATCAATGATTTCAGTTGCATATTGAACATATAGTAATAGATTGTTGCAGTAGTTTTTTTTTATAGTTTTTACAGTTCATTTGCAGTGTGTAAAATGATCAGTGTTGCAGTAATTGTGATGCTCTTTGCATGAAAAAAACTATGTGTTCCATTAAAATTTCACATTTTTTTTGTGAATTGTGATGTTTACAAAGTGCAGCTAAAAAGTATTTGGTGTCCAGGGGTGCATTAACCTCCAAGTATGTGTCGGTTTACGGGTTAACTATTATTGTCGAAACCATGATATACACATTATAGTACAAACATCAACGTTAACATGTGACACTAACTTTACTCGCTAAAACTTACCTCTCGAGAGACGGCAGCAGCACAGCTCCAGGATACTTGTGTTGGCAAACAATAACAAACGATACTGCCCCCAGACGTTCATATAGTGCATTGCAGTTACAAAAACCAATGTGGTTCTTTGTGACTGGAGCCTCTATTGAAGGTTCTGTTTATGACGCGTTGACAATAAAAAATCCGCGTCAACGATTTTTTGTAGTCGACGTCGTCGATTACGTCGGCTAATCGTTGCAGCCCTATTGAGCACAGGTCTTAAGCTGTACAATGCACTAGTGAGGCCTTATCTTGATGTACTCTATACAACGAGAACATGGGACATTGTTAGAATCTTGTTGATTGTGCGTTCTCCACAAACATGTTAAAAGTATTTCTTCTCATACATAACTTACACCATACAATGTATCTATGGTCACCAAGTGTAGTTGACAGTTTAATGCTTTAGTGACTTTCAGATCTCAACTTAATGATATTTTAGGTGAACACGGATTGATAAGTTATCCAGCTGCTTTGGGCTGAAAAGACAATTTTATGGTTTTACATGTGTAAGGTAGCACTGTGATGGATTACTCTTTAATCCCTGGTTGGTTCTCCTTTTTCATCTGATCTTGCCAGAATAGACGCACTAAGGCCAAAATTAGATTGGATGACTGGATGAATGCATAGTTCAAAGGTCAGCAAGTTGCATTGCATCATTTGTTTCCAATATTACTGCTGGGATATAGAGGGTTGGATAATGGATGGATGGACATTGCTATTTTAGTGTGTTCTGTGCAGTGGACTGGCATCTTGTGTAGTCAAAGTTTTAGCCTTGCACCTTTCGTGAACTTGAAATCATTTGAGCAAACGAAAGAATCATTTTATGCAAAAAACAACTACAGTTTCTTTCAAATAAGGGTCATATAACATCTCATAATTTTCTGTTCTTATTAAATTTGTTTTCTCTTTTTCTTTTTTTTCAATAAAATTTAATCTATTATTTTTAATACAGGATAATTGTCGACTAGTGCCAAACAAAGACCAACAGAATTCTGACACTGATTCTTTTGGAGATGCTTGTGACAACTGCCCTAATGTCCCAAATATCAACCAGCGAGACACTGACAACAATGGTGAAGGGGATGCCTGTGACAATGACATTGATGGAGATGGTGAGAAAGGGTTAATTAAGTCATCTTCATTTTTAACTACACTATGGCTGCCAATGCTTAACTGTTCCTGAAATACCACTAAGAATCTTTAGGGGTGGTCAGGTCAATAAACATGCAGAATTGCTTCATTTTAACTTTGGGCCAGTTGCCTACAATGCAGTACATCTTTTAGGTTTAAAAACATTATTTATTTTCTTCTATATTAATGTGTTAGCTTTTTATAAATCTAACTTTTACACCTTACATCTATAATTCCTGTTGTTAGGTATACCAAATGTGCTGGACAACTGCCCCAAAGTCCCAAACCCTTTGCAGACAGATCGTGATGGTGATGGAGTGGGCGATGCTTGTGACAGTTGCCCTGAAATCAGCAATCCCACTCAAGTGAGTTGATTTCACTACCACTGAGGTGAAAGGCTGAAACTATGTTTGATATGTTGACTGAAGACATAATGATTCTCCTCCGTCATAATGATTCTCCTCCTTCAGCTGCAATTTAATCTCAAGGTTATTAGACAGATAGATAGATAGATAGATAGATAGATAGATAGATAGATAGATAGATAGATAGATAGAT
>JANRMT010062854.1:37203730-37256806 GCA_026402145.1 Polypterus bichir lapradei
GATAGATAGATAGATAGATAGATAGATAGATAGATAGATAGATAGATTGATTAAGAAAAGGCGATATATAGGCGCCTGACCCGACACAGATTCATAAAGGAGGCATGGGTAAAACCAGTAAACTTTTTATTTTTTTTCAGCTGGAGGGTACGTCTTCCCCGTAATCCGTCCAGCCACAACACAGTCCCAAGTACAGTACAGTACACCAAGCACCTTCTTCTCCCACTACCACTCCTCTTCAGCAAGCTTTGTCCTCCTACTCCCAACTCTGGCCCCTGAGTGGTGGTCGCTGGCTCCCTTTATTGGGTACCCGGAAGTGCTCCAGGTGCTTGGTTGCCGACATCCGGCTGCACTTCCGGGTGTGGTGAGACCAATGCCCAAAAGGGGCCAGCAGCTCCTGCTGCAGCACCCCCTGGCAGCGCCTGCGGAACCCAACAGGGCTGATCCGGACTTCAACCCCCATAAAGCCCTGGGGGAGTCCGAGGTACTGCTGCAACCCAGGGAGGCTGCCATCTAGCGTCCAGGGGGAGATACTGGGTTTCCCACCCTTGTCCCCGTGGTGTATATGGTGCAGGGGCGTCCTGGCCAGGCATGGGCCCCAGCCATCCGCCACAATAGATAGAATACACATTAAAAATATTAACATTTTCTTACATAAATTTAGACTCTGCTTTTAAAAGACACTAATTAATCCCCTCCCCCATTACTTATGACCACCATTGTTATTCCATTTTCTTCTGCGCACTTTTCAACTGCCCCATGTTGTTCCAAGTGGTTTGCTTCTCATTATTATTAGGAACTTACTACAAAAACTACTACATTTTCATTTAACCCCTTCACCTTTTACAGCTTCTGCCAGCTACAAGCATACCAACCTACAGTAAATGTGCTTTCCTGACCGCAATTTCATACTTGTGTACTTTGTACTACCAACACTAAGCATTATCACACTTTTCACTCCATCAGCATTTATCCTTCTTCTAAGCATCTTCAACAAATCACATCATTTTGCCACCATATTGCCAATGTCCCAAGTCATACTTACACAATTTTTATACTTTCTCTTACTCACCATCTCTCCTTTCTTTCTCTTGCCACCAAAACAACCTTATCAGAGTAAACTAATTTTACATTTCACCTGGCCACCTGACTTTCCAACTTCTTGCATGTCAATGGATGAAGGGGGTACCTTAGAAGTACTTTTAGGCACACACATTCATAATATTTTGTATCATTTATTTTGAAAGTCCCCCTTAACCCTAAATTGAATTGAGCAGGTTTGAGAATGTTATGTTATTATAGAGTTGTTGCAAGTGACTGTTTTTAAGGCAGGCACAAAGGAAGGAACCTTATTCTAAATCTGTGCCAAAACAAAAGACACCAGCATGCCCAAGTGGACTGATGTTTAAAATGTTGCAGCAGCAAAAGGCCTCTGAGCTGAATAGCTTGATAGACCTTTATAATTAGATACCAAGAAAAGGGAGAATTTAGACAAGAAATTTGCTCAAAAGAAGGAGTAGGTGAATATATGGATATTATTGAGAAATCCCTGCCTTTTCCTCATGGCATTTCATGAAAAGAACATTATGTATCTGTAGTTCTGTGAAAGTAATGGAGCACTACAAGAGGTAATGAGATGGGCATCAAGAAAGTCACAAGTAGTTGAATGGCTATAGTTTCAAATGAAGTAGAATTACAAGGAAAACATGGACAGGATAGCACAAGCAGGCACTTACTGAAAGGTCCGAGGAGAACATCAGGTTTTAGCAACTATCAGATATGAGCCTGACATTTGGGAGCTTTTGTGCAGTTTAGCATCAGCCTTGTACTAAAGGCATAAACAAATGAGACCTGAAGTAGAAGGTACAGAAATGTAAAGCTGGCATGAAACTAAAACGCCAGAATATGAAAGCTGGAAACATCTTGTTGACAGTTGGAGATGAAGGATGGGTGGCACTGAGGGGCTCAGGGCAGAGACATCTGGTGTAATGGTGTTGGGAGGAACTCTCTTTGCTGCACTAGCTGTGTGGTGTGATGGTTCAGAATGAATGTCATTTTAATTATGAGCAAAGAAGTTGCTTAATGCAAACCTGTTTGGAACTATCAGGGCTTTGATCAGAAGATTTATGAGGTCTACCCATACACACACTATAATTGTTTCTGAATAAATGCACACTTAATATTACTTATCTTTGTTGTTCTTCATACATGGTATTTTATAGTATTCTAAATTTAGTATTCTAAACTTTATAATTTAATATTCTAAATTAACATTCTTTGCCATTAAAGAAAAATATTTTAAGCATATTATACACAATTCTTAAAACAGAAAATGTCTCAGTAATTAAGCACAGTTTGCATTGCAGCCTCATGGTTTCACTGTATTCAATCTGAATCCCACATCTAGTCATTATGTGGATTTCACAAGGATTTTCTTAGGTCATGTAAGTTTTCACTTAGCATACCTAAAATGTGCAAATTAGTTTAATTATTGATTCAAAATTGTCCTCATTGTAACCATAGGTTGTGTGCTTCTTCTTGGGCTCTGTAACAGACTAACAGTTGGGACAGGCTCCACCCCAGCCTCACTACCCACAACCCAATCCTTGAACTGGATTAAGCAGTTCCAAGATTATTATGCATGTTATGTTACTTTAAACTGTGAGTTGAGTGAGTTGTTCCATAAATTTCCTCTCATTTAATTTCAGACTGACATAGACAATGATCTTGTGGGTGATGTCTGTGATACAAATCAAGACATGTAAGTATTTGCCAACAAGGGAAAAATGCAATTGCTATTAAAGCAGTAGAAATGTAATTACTGAAAAGATCAACTCTGTAATTCATACCCAATTAGCATATTATAGTGTAAGAATGCAACAGAAACGTAATGTAAAGATGAAAAGACATTTTCCAAAAAATGCATAGGCAGCATCAGCGCTAAGCACATAATATGAGGTCTGTCATGAAATTGCTGTTAACATTGATTAATTTTAAAGAGACTTTTATTGTAAAAGTTATTGCCAGTTATGACATGTCAGTCCCTCCACTCCTGTAAGCATTCTTGGAAATTTTCTTGAGTGACGTCTGTATTGCTCTTTAGGTGTTTTCAGTAAGTCTAACTAATATCATGATAGACTTAGTATGTCATCTTCACAAGTGCTTGCATATATACACTTGCATCCAAGCATATACAAAATTGAATATGTTTTCCTTTCATTTAAAAAAATCTGTTTCAAAAAATAAACATTCAGAGCCCCTTCAGTTATTTTCATGCTACTCTGTTTATAATTATAAACTGTAAATTTGATTCATGTTAAGAACAAAGAAAAATTGACCACAATTATTTTATCACTAGGCTGACCCGCCTTTTAAGGCGACCGACTTTTAAGTTGACCACTTCTTAAGGCAATTCAATATGTAGATCAATTTGATATTTTATACAAACTCATTAATTTGGTTATATTGCATTTGAGCGGTATTACTTTAATACTCGTAGTTTCTGTTATTTTTGTGATGAAATTTAAACTTTTTTTCTATATTGAGGTCGCCCTTTTGAACCCCCCCTGATATTTACTACGCGGTGAGGCATTTGTACTCCATCAACATTAATTATTTCCAGAGACATAATTTTGTCTATTTTTCCAGCGCATCGCGCACAAAAGCAAGGGAACGATGGGAGCACCAGAACTCTGCTCACATCATGTCGCTTCGTACCGCAAGCTGCAAGTAGTAAGTCTGTCGTAAGCGGAATACCGCTACGCTTTCCACTCACAGGACGGAAGGACAATCCTGACCGCTTTTATATAGTAAGAAAGAAGAAGAAGATATCGCACAGTCTGGAGTAGAAAATCATCTTTTACCTGGAAAAACGAAACTACAAATCCCATCGTGCATTGCAAAATGGACGGGGCGTGTGTGAAACTCCGCGCCTGCGTAGCACTCACGGGACGGAAGGACAATCCTGACCGCTTTTATATAGAAGGATTGTACTACACTATAAATATGAGCACATTACACGATTCCTATTTTTAATGTTAGCATTTTATTAAAGTTTTATTTTTTTATTGATTTTATTTCAAGAAAATAACATTACATATAATCAAGTCAAACATAACAAACCAGAATTAAAGTTGTATTTAATTCAGTTACAGTTTGCACTTTAGTGTAGTGGTTAGGGCTGAGCATTTATGGCTCCTGGGACCTTGGATCTGTCCTAGGAACCATTGCTGCCTGTATGTGCTTCACTAATTCTCCTTATGTTTGTGTGGGACCCTTCAGCTACTGTGTTTTCCCTCCAATACACCAAAGAAATGTAAATTAGATTGATTTTCAACTTTATATTGCCCCAGTGTAAGTAGGCACAAATGTGTGCATGTGACAAACTAGGTAGATAGTGTTCAGCTCCCCCTGATTCTGTAATAAAAGATCTAAATATGAGTGATATAGTGGGGTTTTGATTAGCAGTGCTGTTTCTTAGCCCCATAAACCAGGGTTTGGATACCTGGTCTTGTTACTCTTTGCAAAGTTTTTTGTATTTTCCCTGTGTTTGTGTGGATTTCATCCGGATATTCTGGTTACCAACCACATTCCAAAGACATATGCATTAATAAGCCTTTATAAATTGGCTTTCTGGGGTGGGAGTGTACATAAATGAGCCAACTTACACATTGGGGACTTACTTCACATATAACACTAACACAAAATCATGGTCAGAAAAAGATGGAGCTAATTATTCTCCTTTTTTGTTTCTCATTATACTGTACAAAATATGTCCTGTTGCACGGCTCCAACCGTAATTTCTTCAGACTGCATTGTAAAAGCATCAGTTTAATTTAACTTTATCTGACAGATATTATATATTTTACTGAAGTGCTAAGATACCTTTTCTACACTTACAGTTTATTCTGACCTTACAGTGACTGATGGCTATATTTTCGTATTTGCAAAAACTTCTAAGTTCAGTTCATCATTCTCATGAGGGCCAGGTTTAGCACTTAAAGGGCTAAACACTTAAGTAAAAGCTAGGCAGAAATTTGGACAACTCTTTAGTTGTTGTAATGGTAAGTGATACCCAAAATGATCTAAAACAAGATAAGCATGTCTTCAGTGATATTTACTGAGTATATTAAGCCACTATGAATGGCATTAGTTCAATGTGCTTATCACTGTGTTTGACTCCTAAGTATATGAATCAATCAGCTCCCATATCTAATAACTTCAGTGAAAGTACTTGACCAGGACAACTCACACTTACAGTCATATGAAAAGGTTTGTGAACCCCTCTTAATTCTTTGAATTTTTGTTTATCATTGGCTGAGCTTTCAAAGTAGCAACTTCCTTTTAATAGATAACATGCCTTATGGAAGCAGTAGTATTTCAGCAGTGACATTAAGTTTATTGGATTAACAGAAAATATGCAATATGCATCATAACAAAATTAGACAAGTGCATACATTTGGGCACCCAACAGAGATATTACATCAATACTTGGTTGAGCCTCCTTTTGCAAATATAACAGCCTCTACACACCTCCTATAGCCTTTGATGAGTGTCTGGATTCTGGATGGAGGTATTTATGACCATTCTTCCATATAAAATCTCTCCAGTTCAGTTAAATTTGATGGCTGTCGAGCATGGACAGCCTGCTTCAAATCATCCCATAGATTTTCGATGATATTCAAGTCAGGGGACTGTGACAGCCATTCCAAAACATTGTACTTCTCTGTCTGCATGAATGCCTTTGTAGATTTCAAACTGTGTTTTGGGTCATTGTCTTGTTGGAATATCCAACCCCTGCGTAACTTCAACTTTGTGACTGATGCTTGAACATTACCCTGAAGCATTTGTTGATATTGGGTTGAATTCATCCAACCCTCAACTTTAACATGGGCCCCAGTCCCTGAACTAGCCACACAGCCCCACAGCATGATGGAACCTCCACCAAATTTGACAGTAGGTAGCAGGTGTTTTTCTTGGAATGTGGTGTTCTTCTTCCGCCATGCAAAGCGCTTTTTGTTATGACCAAATAACTCGATTTTTGTCTCATTAGTCCAAAGCACTTTGTTCCAAAATGAATCTGGCTTGTCTAAATGAGCATTTGCATACAACAAGCGACTTCGTTTGTGGCGTGAGTACAGAAAGGGCTTCTTTCTCATTACCCTGCAATATAGATGTTCTTCGTGCAAATTGCGCTGAATTGTAGAACAATGTACAGATACACCATCTGCAGCAAGATGTTCTTGCAGGTCTTTGGAGGTGATCTGTGGGTTGTCTGTAACCATTGTCACAATCCTGCGCATATGCCGCTCCTGTATTTTTCTTGGTTTGCCAGACCTGAGTTTAACAGCAACTGTGCCTGTGACCTTCCATTTCCTGATTACATTCCTTACAGTTGAAACTGACAGTTTAAACCTCCGAGATAGCTTTTTGTAGCCTTCCCCTAAACCATGATACTGAACAATCTTTGTTCTCAAATCTTTTGAGAGTTGCTTTGAGGATCCCATGCTGTCACTCTTCAGAGGAGAATCAAAGGGAAGCACAACTTGCAACTGACCACCTTAAATACCTTTTGTCATGATTGGGAACACCTGTCTATGAAGTTCAAGGCTTAACGAGCTAATCCAATCAATTTGGTGTTGCAAGTAATCAGTATTGAGCAGTTACATGCATTCAAATCAGCAAAATTACAAGGGTACCCAAATTTTTTCATAGCCAGTTTTTCTCATTTGATTTAATTTCATACAACTAAATACTACTTCAATAAAAATCTTTGTTCAGAAAACACCCCAGTACTCATATGTTCCTAGGAAATGAAAGACATACCACTGTTATCTTTTTTGTTGAAAGGAGAGTCAATTATTATGCAGGCTGAGAGGGGTTCCCAAACTTTTTCATAGGACTGTTGTTGTCTGATTTGCATAACACCTGACTCTTGATCTAATGTCTAATTATGTGTTTAGCTCAGCTGAAAGGCATTACTGGGATGCATGTGGAACAAGTGCCTTACAGGCATTTGGAATAACAGGAAAAGTTCTGAAAGAGACGGATACATGCATACATACAGTGTTCAGTACTTCTGTACTGTCTACTTAACATTACATGGTGTAGCCCAGCTGATCCAATTCAGGCTTTTGAAGGCCAGATTTTCTCTGAACAGGAATGGACACAAGGCTGGAAGCAACCATGGATAAGATACCAACTCAGTTTTGACAGATATTTGCAATGCCTGCACTTTGTTTACAATGGGTTATCTATTTTAGCTATATAAATATCCACCTTAAACATTTAGTTTTATTAACTAAATCTGAGGTTGTAAAATCCTGGACTAGTAAGAACTTAAAGGTCTCTAATCATACACAGTCATTCTCCAGGAGTGTTTTTCCGCTATTAGTCTGTAGATATTGTAAAGAAGGATAATGTACACTAGTAACAACAGGCTACACATAGCTTTGTGTGTCATAATGAGTTCATTGGATTTAGAAATGCCAATGTACAGATGAGATTCACAGTTCAGGACGATTGTCAGTGCTGTTCTTCACTCCTTCTTACATAAGTAACTGAATGCTTACATCCTCTTCTTGGCTGCTCTGTTTTCAGTGATGGAGATGGCCACCAAGACACTAAGGATAACTGTCCCGAAATTCCAAACAGCTCCCAACTTGACTCTGACAATGACGGAATTGGAGATGATTGTGATGATGATGACGACAATGATGGTATTCCAGACTTTGGAGCACCTGGGCCAGATAACTGTCGGCTCATTCCAAATCCAAACCAGAAGGATAGTGATGGTAAGGCCCAAAGAATTCTTGATTTATGATTTACTGATGATTCTACTATGATTTATAATATTTGCCTTAAAGACATCTCCTAACTGTGTAAGTATGTAATTTTGTGTATTTTCTTTTTTCAATAGATATATATTATATTGTCAATTATCCTTCCAAAAACTTTAGATTAGATTAGATTAGATTAGAGTGACATGCATGCTGCAAATGATCCCTTTTTGGTTTGATTTTTTTTTCCTTTTAAATTCAAGACCTGTTTACACTTACCACTTTCAGGTTTGTTGAGGCATATCATGTGTTAACATAAACAGAATATTGGTTATTAAAACATTTGCTTGCTATCAGTAACTTAATTTACCACTGTATGGTTTATGACTGCCTGGCTCTATCTAATACAGTGTAAGGTCTGTCCCATGTCAGTTTTGTAATATGCCAGGGAAGATATTTAAACTTAGCTGAATTCATACTTCCCTAGCATAACAATCTCTGCTGTACTATGGGAAGATAGATCCCTAAAAACTGGTTACAAAGAGATGGTACAAACCAGCAATCTATTAATTGCTTCACGCTCATAAAATTTGCAAGATGGGTCCTACTGTTAGAAACTAGACCATTCAAGTGCCGCTTGCTATGCAAAGTGGAATTTGCTGTATGTGGTCTTATAACTCCATAATGAATTGATATATAGTTTGGTAAATGTCCTGCAGTATCAGTAGAAACATATGAAGTATCTCCAGGTCTAAAACTATAACTGGGGAAATGTACATTAAATATTCTGTACTTAAAATAAAGATGGATAAATAATGTTAAGAGCAAGATCAACAAATCTAAACTCTGCATTACGTTTTTGAGGTTTTGCCATTTTTTTTTAAACCTGCCCGTTTGTGGTTAGGTACTGTTTTTGCAGGTCGGAAGGCATTTTACTATCACCTTTCAGGCTAATTTGGTTGAGTTCTTTAAAATGTTTATGTAAAATTACTTATGTGAGTTTTCAACTCTTCTTCTAATTAAAATGGCAATGAAGTAGTCAGCGAGGCAACAGAATTTTTTCTTTCACTCTATTGTTAAATGAATTATTGTACCTACTGTGCTGACTTTTATATTATAGTATATACTTCCTTCTATAGCAAACATCATCTTGTAACACGTTACAAATACAATGCAATGGTTTACAAATATTTTTACTGTTTTAGTACAGGCAGGTTAAATGACTTGCTTTCAATAATACAGTGGTTCAGAGGGAGGAATTGAACCACATCAGTTTTACGGCTGAAGGTCCACATCACACTGACTGTCAAGACATAAAAGATGTCACATTAGGGAGAAGCCATCTATAAAAACACGTTTTACTTTGTTCAAAATAATATTTTAAACACCTACCCACCTCATGCAGTAGGTGTTTATGTTTGTGGCTGACAGTTCATATACAGTATTCAAGCCTACTGAAAAACTCTCCCATATGTTAAAATAAAAGGTATTATCAGTGTTGTTTAATCTTTATTTTCTGAATCAATTAAGTTTGATGTTGCAATTGTAACTATCACACCTATGCAAAAAACATCATTGAAAATATTGAATTAGCTTTCAATATTTTAATTATATCCAGTACCTGACCACAGCTGCTCATCTAGCACTTTTCCCACTAAAGATAAGCTTCATCATTGTGCTTTATTTACAAGCACTGTGGATGAAACACAATATTACACATTTTACTCTGAATTTAAAATTAATTGCTTTTCCTTTCCTGTATTACACGCTTGTAGTTATCAGTGTTCTAAAGCTTCTACTTTAAGTTGCCTTTTTCTGTACATACAGTTGCTTTCAAATTTCAGCAAATTTCATGTTGAATGGCAATTTTGTGTATTATGCAGATAAGCAATTCTTGCCATTGATCAATACTAGAACTCTAGAATAACAAAATTGACCACAGAATTTTATTGATGAAAATGCATTGACAGACTGAGTTCTTAAGTATTCAACATCTTTGTTACCAAGCATTTAAATGAACTCTGTTGCAACAATATTCTTGAGGTTCCATAATTAGTTAAATATAGTTCACCTAAAATTAAAGGGTCCCCCATGAGTTTAAATTAAATATACCTGCGTGGAGTTTGCATGTTCTCCCCGTGTCTGCGTGGGTTTCCTCCGGGTGCTCCGGTTTCCTCCCACAGTCCAAAGACATGCAGGTTAGGTGGATTGGCGATTCTAAAATTGGCCCTAGTGTGTGCTTGGTGTGTGGGTGTGTTTATGTGTGTCCTGCGGTGGGTTGGCACCCTGCCCGGGATTGGTTCCTGCCTTGTGCCCTGTGTTGGCTGGGATTGGCTCCAGCAGACCCCCTTGACCCTGTGTTTGGATTCAGCGGGTTGGAAAATGGATGGATGGATACATAGTGTTTCATTTAGTGCAGTTCCACATAAAAACTACTTCATGAAGACAAAGGAACCTTTAATGCAAACCAGGCATAAGATTATTGAAAAGCAATGATGTGCACTTAGGGGAAGACTACAAGAAAATATCTCACACCACAGTAAAGCTCTTTGTAAAATTATGCAGAAATACAATATCACTGTGAATGTGAATAGCAAGAGCTAAGATGGGAGAAACTCTGGATTCAAAATGCCATGCTAAGCACAAAAGCACCATGTAATATATACATTATATATGTACCATTTTCTTATGGGGCCCATTATCATTAGGCAAAGGTTAAGTTAAACTTTAACTTACCTGGCCAGCCACTTTCCAATATACTATAATATAAAGTCCAGTCCATGCTCTTCTTGGAATATAATAGAAGTTTGACACTGTGTTTGTCACTCATGTGACCCCTTTCCTTTATATTCCAAGTAGTGGAGAGAATGATTTATTTAAAGTGTTAACACTGGCGAGGGAATGGAGAAATAAAAAAGAATAGAAAATACTGTGCACAGTAACACCTGATGACAGTTATTTATGCATTTATTAAAAAAACATTATGTACAGCCTCACCAGATCTTTTAATAGTCACAGTACATACACTATATCTCTTTATTATAAAAAAAAATCTTGCAACAAGATGTGATCTTCTGAAGAGAGACAGAGAGACACTTCAGAGAGGCAGAGACACTTTCACTTCATGCGACAGGGTCTAGTCACGTCATACTGACATCCATTGGAAGCATGTTCCCGTGAGACGGTGACCTATAGGCAAGGAATGTAATAATCAGCACAGGACAAGTGGAATTGAATTCCTTGCAGGTCCAAACAGGGTCAGAAATAAAAGACAAAGAGTAAAAGACACAGTAGAACTTCATAAAGATGTTCAAAAACATTGGCGCCATCTTCATGCAGAGCAGGTTACAGATTATGAAAGCAGTTGAATTCGAAAGGCTCAAAAAAACCTTGGCGTGATGCACATGCAGACAGAGAGAGAGGTTAGGAGCACGCACTGATACAGCGCATTGCCCCACCCATCACATGACAAACCAACTTAGAATCCCTGGTTAGGACCTGAGTGCACACATGCAGAGCAAGTTAAAAAAATTGACAGTAATAAAAGTCGAAAGTGTCAAAAAAAAAGAGAGTACACGCATACAAACGGAAATTATTACTCGGTGAAATAACCTAACAGCAAAAAGAGATTGAATATATGGATATTGGTGATATGTCAGAAGTACTGTATGCAGATATTGTATGGCTTTAAAATTTAAGTCGGAGACTTGTACATCATCTCATTCATGTTGCCATCAGGGAAAAGTACTGCTGCTTCCCAATGAAGAGGCGTTTCTGCAAGAATTCAAAGATTTGTTCTTTGTGAAAGTGAAATCCACAAACACTACAGGCAAAATATATGCGTCTACAATAATCTTTTCACGTTAGCATCATTCAATGAACAAAACATTGATTTACACAATAAAGGACCATAAACTATGAGAATCTGTATTCCTGCAACAATTACAGCTACGGTAACTTTAATTTCAAAGAAAACACAATTTGGTCAGATGTATCTTTATGATCACAGAGAAGCGATGCAACATAGCATTGAAACAGTTAAACGATCGGACATAATAGAAATTATACAGCCAATAATGGATACAAATCCATACGTCCAAAAGTATCGCACTCTACATGAAATTTATCAGCAAAACACGGACAAAGAAAATTTTTTGGATTTCTATATGAATCCAAAAGACCACAATCGCATTTGTAATAAACCTACATGTGACGAATTGTCAGCGATAAATTTTTCGAAAGACAGAGATATCAAAGACAGAGTAGATATTCGTCTATATCCAAAGGCAAAGCATGATTCGTCAATTTTGTCAAATACATCGCCACATGCCGACCCTTTACTCTTTCCTTTGCTTTTCCCAGATGGCGAAACAGGATGGTTGTACAATATGAAACACATTCAGAAAAATGAATAACACCCACACAATATTTCAGGTTAAAATTAGTGATCCGTTCCCATGTATTTAACTCACTTCTAACATCTCAACGTCTATCGCAACATTAAAATATTAATGCGTATGTAAAAGTTGCAGCTAATTGTCTCTTTTTTATTAAATCGAATCAAGCTAAACTTAGAACGGAACATATGCAAGGGCTCATTGATCATGTTCAAAATCCAAATATGAATAGTTTAGACACATTCAAAATAGGTAAAGCAGTAATATTACCATCATCATATCAAGGTAGTCCAAGAGCACTGCAACAGTTATATCATGATGCAATGGCAATATCCAGAACTATCGGTTGGCCATATTTATTTCTTAAAATGACGTGCAATCCACAATGGCCAGAAATCCGCCATTCTTGAGAACAATGCCACTGCCTATATCGGATCTGGATATTCCCACTTTTGTAAGTAGATTGTTTTATCAGAAAGTCTTATTTTTACTGAATGATGCCATTCATATTAAAACGTTTACAGTTTCCCGTGAGAACAGATTCTGCAATGACAACAAATGACAAAGACAAACATTTGAAAAAGTCAGTTTATTTATAACAGAGTTATACGTTGCATTATCACACTG
Source organism: Polypterus bichir lapradei (assembly GCA_026402145.1). Lineage (NCBI taxonomy): Eukaryota > Metazoa > Chordata > Cladistia > Polypteriformes > Polypteridae > Polypterus > Polypterus bichir. The sequence goes on from JANRMT010062854.1 coordinate 37,216,533, forward strand.
TAAGACCAAACAAGGAATCAAAATTCAATGCGATCTTGAAGAAAAGTTCATTCCAAATATTGTTTTTACTGAAGTTTTAAAGTAAAAAGTGAACATAATGCATACAGTATGTAACAATTCCCATGAAAAAAAAAAACACTTTAAATTGTATTTGCACAGGACCAACCCAGGGGTTGGCGAGCAAAGTGAGCAGGGGGCACAGCCTCCTAGTACTAGAAAGAAATGCTCAGGTACTAAGCATAGACTGATGAGTAAGACCATACTGGTTAATTCAAATCATTTGCCAAAGCTTAAATGTTCCCCTGTTTTTAGGAAATGGAGTTGGTGATGTCTGTGAAAATGATTTTGACAACGATACAGTAATGGATTTGAATGATGTGTGCCCAGAGAGTGCAGAGGTTACATTGACTGATTTCCGAGCCTATCAAACTGTGGTTCTGGATCCTGAAGGGGATGCACAGATTGATCCTAACTGGGTAGTCCTGAATCAGGTAAGAATGTCCTTGAAACCATACTCTAACATAAGCCATGGTACAGTCAGTACTAGGAGATTTTTTTCTCTCTGCTTTCTTTTCCTGTCTTTCTGTGGTGGTGTTTTGCATAAACCCCACCTGATAGTGGCACTGTCAGCCACCTGTAGTGCTTGAAAAAAGGCGGGTATCCCAGCTGTCCACAAAACCTACAACATCGAATCCTCTACAACTAAACCTGAAAACAATGAGTGACTTGGCAACATGTATGTTAGGTAGAATGCTGGGTGGTCTTTTTTCGACTTGGAACCCGTGAAGCTTTTGTTTTTTCTTTTTTTTTCTGCCCTCCCAGCCATCTGACCTTATCATCGTAATCATCATAGTCACCATTAACGACTTAGAATATTATATTATATATAAGGAGTTTTCTACTAATATATATTTATATTGTGTAAGCTTTTATAGGCAGAGTGGTGGCTCTGAGGCTAGGGATCTGCACTGGCACTCAGAAGGTTGCCGGTTTGAATCCCGTAAATGCCAAAAGGGACTCTACTCTGTTGGGCCCTTGAGCAAGGCCCTTAACCTGCAATTGCTGAGTGCTTTAAGTAGTGAGAAAAGCGCTATATAAATGCAAAGAATTATTATTGTATTGATTTATTTTTTAATTACTTATTAATTGTTTTTCTTGCCTAATTTAGCTTGTTTTTCCTTTCTTGTTAACTATGTCTTTGACTTCTTGTAAGTACTTTGAGCTACGTTGTGTATGAAAATGTGCTATAGAAATAAATGTTGTATTAATATCAGGATATTTTATTACTATTCAGTTTGTTATTATTTTCTCTCTTCTTGTCTTTTTAACTCTTATGCCTTACACTGAGTTCACTGCACCTTCAATTTCGTTGTTCCTTTGTAAAAGTGACAATGACAATAAAGATCTATCTATCTATCTATCTATCTATATTAGTCCACATAGGTTTAAAAAAAAAATCACAGCACAATTTTTTATTACAGTATATCTTATGGGGAATTATTTGGAGAGTAAAGTTAAAATGGATGTTTTAATAGTCAGTTTTAACCATTCAGGTCAGTAAAAACTTTATGAAATATTTTGCAATTAACTGAAGAGTAGAATTAATTATATTTATAATAGCAGACACATAGTAGAATAATAAAATAAATTATATGACTTTTGAGTATTGAATGCAATTCACCATTTCAGTCTGTACAGTATAAAGTTACTTGTACCCATCCATTCATTTTTTCATACTGGGGTAACTGAAAATGCACATCTGTTGTTTCACTGGGGACTAAGTGTGTCAGATCCTTTCATTTATCTCCTTCAGTTAGTTGCTGTTTTGAATCCTAAACTTAATCCTCTGTCTAGTGATTCAAATAATTATGCTTCTTAAATTCATTAGTACTAGTTAAAGCATTATGTTGTCAAATATCTGTTTGCAGGGTATGGAAATTGTGCAGACCATGAATAGTGACCCAGGACTGGCAGTTGGTATGTTTTTTATCTCTCTAAATTAATTAAGAGTCTTGACTACAATTATGAGAAAAAACACTGATATTTTATGGACTCCTGCATGAATATCTCCTAAAATGTGATTTGAACTGTAGAAACATAATAAATTAATGTAGTCCAATTAAACAAATAGCACACACAAAAATGTACACTGTCATAGGTTTATTGAAAATATTGTTTAAATCTTCAAGGTCAAGAGTGGAGAAATTATGTGGAACCTTAGATTTAGTAACTGGTAAAACTTCCTTCGGGAGGAATAACCCTATACTATACCTGCTGATCTGACCAGAACAAAATTTCAGCCTATTCCTTTTTACCAGATTGTTTTAGTTTACTTTGTCTTCTGAATATCTTGAATGAAAAGCTTGGTTTGGACCAATAGGATTGTGGCTAGGACTCAGACTTGGTCACTCTGAAAAGCAGAATTTCTTTAAAGCCACTTTGCCATTGTTGTAAGTTGTCAGATTTGGGTTTCATTTTTTGTGCATTTTTGATATTTTCAATTTTCATTATCATATACATTTTTATTATTTAATGTTATTTCCTCTCCTGCTTTTACTGTGCTATTTTGTTTTCATTTTCTCTTAAGATTGCTGCCATCTTGGGTTCCTATTTCATGGCAAGTGGTCATGGTTGCGGTTGCTACAGTCATTGCCAATAACATGACAAAATCATGTTACCTCATTATATCTCCCCTGTTTAAGATGGCAGCGGGCATAGTTAGCAGTGGGCATCTAAGTTTTTTGTTAAAATGGAAACCTTTGTGAGATCTTAGTATAATTAGGGAAAATAATATTAGTCATAGTTAGGATCATTTTCCTTCTGCATTTTGACTACTGAGTTTTGATCAACATTTTGATTTTGTTTGCAAGATCACATCAACTTATTTATCTTTGACCCGCAATATTTTTTTGACCATTTTTTAATTTTCCATTTGGCTCTAATTTCCCAACATAGGCAAATGTCCTGATATTCCCCTTAAGAATTCCTGGATCCTGCTTGGAATTCATTGTTTCCATAATGTTTACAAGACAGTAAAAAATGCCAACAGTAACAGAGAGTGTTTTAAACAAAAATCCAAGCACGAAGAAATTCCTAAAAACTAATTGTAATGACAAATTATGACTGTGTCCCCCTTTCCTAGGCTACACAGCATTCAATGGTGTAGATTTTGAAGGCACATTTCATGTAAACACCATGACCGATGATGACTACGCTGGGTTCATCTTTGGCTACCAGGACAGTTCCAGTTTCTATGTTGTCATGTGGAAGCAAACAGAACAGGCATACTGGCAGTCAGTTCCATTCAGAGCTGTGGCAGAACCTGGCCTACAACTCAAGGTGAGATATTAGTTTTCTCTCTTTAAACCTTGGTAGAAAATAGGTCATAGCCTCTGTGAGTAAGAAGACAGTGAACCCTAGGCTTTCCCAAGGCAAGTACTGATGAAACATGTTCAAAAACTGTTTTAAATCACCACAAAAAAAAAAATCTGTCCCTGCATTTTTGAACAATCATGTTCCAGTTTAGCGTTAAGGGGGCACCACAACTCATCTTGGCAGCACTGGTGCAAAACAGGGACCAACTCCGGATAGGACACGAGTTTGTCACTGGCCACATTCACTTATTCATACTGGCCCAATATAAAGTCATCAGTTAATCTAAATTATGGGAGAACAATCTGTGCAGAAGAACAGAGAACTTCCAAACTCCAAACAGTTAGTGAATGGACCAGAATTCAAACCCAGTCTCTTGGTCTCTTAATCCATCTTTGTCATGAGTAGAAGTTGGAACAGAACTTGCTGCCTTTGTACTGGTTAGTGTCCTGGTGTTTTGTGGGTGTTGCTCTTATGGAGCAAGTTAACACCCTAGCTAGCTACTCGGCAAGATCTTCTTTATCAACTCTCCTGCAGTTTGTTTCAGCAGATTAGCCAGTGTTGGTCAGATGTTTTTACTTTATGCCCATGTTTGCTTAAGGCGCAGTCTTCAGTCACAGTGTTAATTTATATGACTTCAGCCAAGTCAGAATCTGTCATGGCACACTCATGTGACCACCAGTCATGTAGTTTGACATCCCCAGTGACTCATTCAGACTGGTTTGAAACTCACACCGGTAAAATCGAACGGGTTTGTTTTTGTCCTCTGTGTGTGAGAGTTGACAACCAATGAGCAGACTCCCTAAAGTATAATGTATAGAATGCAGCCACAATTAATAAGAAACACGGGTATTTTGGACTACACAAACAGAACAGAAGCTTATCTATCTGATGTGCCATATTTCGTCATCCCACAACAGAATGGAAAAAAAGTTCTGAGATTGTATTTGAACTTGCCATACCTTCATACAGGCACTGGTGCTGTGAGGCAGCATGTTCATTGGCTGCCCACACATCGTGAGTTCCTGAGAGTTTAAAAGTGGTGGTAAGTCAAATTCTGTTAATCTGTTAATGTAAGATTTTTTTTCAGCAATTTTGAGACTCAGACAAGATTTATATGTTAGCAATTTTGGGGAAATTGAGGTGCCAATGACCAGCAGTAGTATGATGTAATTCAATAAATCAGATGGAACTCCTTTGCATCCCCTGTTGTTGGCTATATTATTGAATACAAATACTTTTATAGTATCATTCTCTTTTTCCATTTTGTGGTACCTAGGACATAACACTATTTATTTAAGGACAGTGCCAAGAGACCCTTGCAATTACCATACTGCCTGCTTTCTAACATCATGTTAGACTGGGACATATAAAGAGAGAGTACTTTCATCTTATTTCCTCTGTGTGCAGAATCTCTCCAGCTGCCAGTGTGTCTCTGTGCCCTAATTACTCTCATGCTGGACTTTTGTCTGCCTTGTGCAGTTCTCATGAACCCTGATGTTTGTTAACCTTGCTTCCTCACTTTTTATTAACACATTCATTTTATCTATATTTATGTAAACATTTTTTTAGTCACTGTTAAGCCACGCAAAGGGAACAATAACATTTAAATGGTGATGTGTTCTCATCTACCTGCCAAGGGAGAAAAACTCCAGTCTACACAGATCCCAGAAAATAGAACTCTGTGGATGCCGTTGTCATAGGAAGGGGCAAGTCAAAGGCTATTTCACCTAAGCCAACCATTACTTTAGGAGAAAAACTTGGTAAAAAGTTAATTCTATTTATGGTTTTATGCATACAAAAATATACAGCTTCATAAGATTTTTGCATTACCAACAAGTTCCTAAACAGAAATTTCAAAGCGAAGTGAATGTAGAGGCTTATGGTTTTTAGAATTCATAAACAGTGTCCTATATGAAATTTTTTGCATATCCCGAAAAATCTTTATGACTTTTTGTCTGTTTTTTTTTTGTCTTATATATTATTTATTAAAAGATGTGTTTAAGAGCTGTGACCTCTAGGAGTTGTAGCAGAGCTCCAAATCCCTCAGACAAAACTACACAACACAGTCTTGGGTACAAACACGAGATCTTCTTTATTTTTTTTTTTACTTCACCCAGTTTCCAAATTCTCTTCTGCAATAATACAATAATAAAAGATCTCTTCCTTCCTTCCACACTTCCCTTGAAGCTTCACCCACACTCCTCCCGACTTTGAGTGACCTTACAGAAACTCAGCTTCTTTTATACAAGAGACAGAAATACTTCAGGCTCCACAGCACTGCACACTGCAAACACTTCAGGTTTAGGGTTTAGTCTATAAAAAGGGCATAATGATCCCCTGCAGCGCCCCTGGTGGAACCCAAGATCCCCAACAGGGCTTTCCCATGGGACTGCAATTCCCAACCTGCCCTGTGGATATTCCTATGGGTGTACCACCAACGGGATTCTGCCACCATGTGTGCAGGGGGAGAAGATAACTTTGGGCAGAAAACCTCTCTTGTCCCTCCACGGTGGTTTCCCTATTGTGGCTGTAAATCAACCTCCATCTCGGCCGGAATTCCTATTTGTCCAACCCAGAACTCACAGGGCATTAAGGTAACACAGTGGGGAAGAGATTGGGTTTAAATCCTGGCCTGATCTTGTCAGGTTAGTTCACAGATTCTCACCAAATGAGAGCATTTTTTTCTGGAATTTTCTAAGAAGCTTTCTGACCACATTCTAAAGAGAAGCTGGTTAGGTTACTTGCAAGCTTTAAATTGTCTCAGTGTAAGTTAGTATGGGCATGCAATAAAGTAAATGATGTACTGGGTCCCCATTCACTGTCGGTTCTTGTCTTTCACCCAATGCTTCTGTAATGGTTTTCAGCTCTCAACAACCCTGAACTGGAATAGGCAGATTAGCAAAGGAGATAGATGGATGGAAATGTGTTTAAATTTTCTTAGAATCACAAAGTAATACAATAACCCAAGATAAAAAATATGGCTGAGTTTAAATGCAGTTTATTTCACTAGTTGAGAGATGTCATCATTTACATATAGTTACCAACTATGACTCTGGAATCTACAATCAGGAATTAGAAGTGTTTTTTTCTACACATTATCCCAGATCTTCAGGTTTACTTGCTATATGTCTAAAGTATAATAAATCTGGGATTGAGATGACTTGCTGTACATCGTAACAGTCAATTCAGTTTTCATAGATGTCACTAATGACAAGCAGAAATCCTAGGTTATTTAATGTTATGTATGAAACGATTTAAAAAGTGGATACTTCTCAGTATAGTACTGGCCTCTTGTATGTGTTTAAATAAACTCTATGCCAGATAGATTAATCTTCAAATAAAAGAGACCAAACCACAAATTCTCTAAGGGAAGATTCAACAGATGTTATTCACTCAAAGGACAAGATGTTCTAATCTAAACTATTTCAATAACAAAGATTCACCATGCATTTTAACTTTAGAAAAACTGTATAATAATACAAATTCATCCACAGACAGTAAATGTAAAGACACACAAACTCTGCTGAGAGATTATCTACTGTAGTTTAATATTATGCAAAGTGCTACATTAGATAACATACTTTCAGTTTTAATAGAAATACAATTTTATGGTTTTCTGTTCTACATCCATACAAGGAGAGGAACAGTTCACACACAAAAAATAATAAACTAAAAAAACTACAAACTACACATTCACTATCCATCTACAAATCCAACTTAAACAGATATATATTCAAATCAAGTGTATTTACTGCACGTTATTGTGCAGTGTGCCGTTACTGGTTCTGTAATAATTAAGATGGAATACTGAATGCAGAGACAGTTGAAGAGGCAAAATTCAATGTTTATGAAATAATGGATTTCAAACTCTTTTGGCAGCATGAATAAGACCATAATTTTAATTACATTTTGAAAAAGCTTACTAACTAAGCTGGGACAAATTTACAATTGCATTAATGAATGAAGTTCAAAAGGCTAGATTTAAAGTAATATTTTAGTCAATGGAAGATTATTTCATATCAGATGTTTAAAGCAGGACAGATCACTCCTGCAATTCATAATAAAATAAACATGCAAATAAAGAAAACCATTTAAGGGAAAAATTGCAACTTTATTCAAGAGGCTTAAGAACACAAGAAAGCTACAGTTAAATAAGAATTTAAAGTTAGTTGTTAAATGTTGATAACTGAGCAACAATCAACCAGTTAACTTAAGTTATTTTGCAATGAAATGATTTAAATAATTACAACATACAAAACAGAGATGAAGTTAGTCAGTATACAGTAGAAATGTTAACAGACAGCATAGTTTTTGGACTTTGATATTCTGGACAGTGTACCCAAGGGACAGAAAGTGGTGATTGGCGCAGATTTTAATGGACATGTTGGTGAAGGGAACAGAGGAGATGAGGTATGGTGTCAAGGAGAGGAGTGAAGAAGGTCAGATAGTGGCTTTTGCGAAAAGGATGGACATGGCTGTGGTGAATATGTGTTTTAAAAAGAGAGAGGAACATAGGGTGACGTACATGAGTGGAGGAAGATGCACACAGGTAGATTATATCCTATGTAGGAGGGTCAATCTGAAGGAGACAGAAGACTGCAAAATGGTGGCAGGGGAAAGTGTTGTTAGGCAGCACAGGATGGTGGTTTGTAGGATGAAGTTGGAGATCAAGAATAGGAGGAGAGTGAAGGCAGGGCTGAGGATCAAATGGAAGTTGAAAAAGGTAGACTGCAAGGTTGAGTTTAGGGAGGAGGTAAGACAGGCACTGGGTGGCAGTGAAGAGTTAACAGATAACTGGGCAACTACGCAAAAGTAGCAAGGGTGACAGCAAGAAGGATGCTTAGCGTGACATCTGGACAGAAGAAGGAGGACAAGGAAACCTGGTGGTGGAATGGGGAAGTACAGGAGAGTATACAGAGGAAGAGGATGGTGATGAAGTGGGATAGTCAGAGAGATGCAGAAAGTAGACAAGAGTACAAGGAGATATGGTGTAAGGTGAAGAGAAAGGTGGCGAAGGCTAAAGAGAAGGTGTTTGATGAGTTAAATGACAGTCTGGACACTAAGGAGGGTGAAAAGAACCTGTACCGATTGGCTAGACAGAGGAACCAAGCTGGGAGAGATGTGCAGCAGGTTAGGATGATAAAGGATAAAGATGGAAATATACTCACATGCGAAGAGGGTGTGTTGAGCAGATGGAAATAGTACTTTAGGAGAGGCTAATGAATGAAGAGAATGAGAGAGAGAGATGGATGGATGATGTGGAGATAGTACATCAAGAAGTGCAATAGATTAAAAAGGAGAAAGTAAGGACAGCTATGAAGAGGTTGAAGAATGGAAAGGCCATTGGTCCAGATGACATAGCTGTCGAAGCATGGATGTGTTTAGAAGAGATGGCAGTTGAGTGGAGTGGATTGTTGAATGTAATCTTCGAAACTGAGAGGATGCCTGAGGAGTGGAGAAGAAGTGTACTGGTACCGATTTTTAAGAATAAGGGGGATATGCTGAGCTGTAGTAACTACAGTGGGATAAAATTGATGAGCCACGGCATGAAGTTATGGGAAAGAGAAGTGGAGGAAGGGAGAAGGGAGGTGATGATTAGTGAGCAGCAGTATGGTTTCATGTGAAGAAAGAGCACCACAGATGCAATGTTTGCTTTGAGGGTGTTGATGGAGAAGTATAGAGAAGGCCAGAAGGAGTTGTGTTGTGTCTTTGTGGACCCGTAGAAAGCATATGACAGTGCCTCGAGAGGAGTTGTGGTATTTTATGAGAAAGTCAGGAGTGGAAAAGAAGTATGCAAGAGTTTTACAGGATATGTACGAGGGAAGTGTGACTGTGGTGAGGTCTGTGGTAGGCGTGACAGATGCATTCAGCATGGAGGTGGGATTACATCAGGGATCAGCTCTGAGCCCTTTCTTATTTGCAATGGTGATGGACAGGTTGACATACGAGATTAGACAGGAGTCCCCATGGACTATGATATTTGCTGATGACATTGTGATCAGTAACGACACTAGGGAGCAGTTCGAGGAGACACTGGAGAGGTAGAGATATACTCTAGAGAGGAGAGGAATGAAGGTCAGTAGGAACAAGAAAGAATGTGTGTGAATGAGAGGGAGGTAGTGGAATGGTGAGGATGCAGGGAATAGAGTTGGTGAAGGTGGATGAGTTTAAATACTTGGGATCAACAGTACAGAGTAACAGGGATTGTGGAAGAGAAGTGAAAAAGAAAATGCAGGCAGGGTGGAATGGGTGGAGAAGAGTATCAGGAGTAATTTGTGACTGACAGGTATCAGTAAGAGTGAAAGAGAAGGTCTACAGGATGGTAGTGAGACCAGCTATGCTATGGGCTGGAGACGGTGGCACTGACCAGAATGCAGGAGACAAAGCTGGAGGTGGCAGAGTTAAAGATGGTAAGATTTGCATTGGGTATGATGAGGATGGACAGTATTAGAAATGAGTACATTAGAGAGTCAACTCTGGTTGGACGGTTGAGAGACAAAGTCAGAGACAAGATTGAGTTGGTTTGGACATGTGCAGAGGAGAGATGCTTGGTATATTGGGAAAATGATGTTAAAATGTGCCAGGCAAGAGGAAAAGAGGAGGGCCCAAGAGATGGTTTATGGATGTGGTGAGAGAGGACATGCAGGTAATGGGTGTAACAGAGCAAGATGCAAAGGACAGGGAGATATGGAAAAAGATGATCCGCTGTGGCAACTCCTAATGGGACCAGCCGAAAGATTTCATAAGGTTTCTAATGAAAAAACTAAACATTAAATTACAAGATACTACAAAATTGGCATGCAAATCACTGCTTAAATGAAATGATGGGTTTATATACAGTAAAGAGAGGGTATCTTTCCAGATTAGCGGATATAAAGCTGGGTTCTGGAAAGAGCAAGTCCAGGGCTGTTGTTTTTTTTAATTTCTAAAAATGTTTTTGATAAAAGCTGTTTGCATATTCAGGTGACACAAAATTCCATGGGTTGGCATATGCACCATTATCAGAAAAATCCCTAGAAGTGAATTTACTTAAAATTAAGAAGCAGGGTAATTTGTGGGGTCATGCTTTCTATTTTGCTATATGGTTGTGAGACATGGACGCTATCTCATACAACATGGAAAACTCACTTCTGAATCTGCATCTGAAAGTTTTTAAGCATCTTTATTTTCATGACTGAAGGCATCAAAACTATGAATGAACACATGTGGAGTTATGTACTTAACAAAAAAAGGTGAAATAACTGAAAACATGTTTTATATTCTAGTTTCTTCAAAATAGCCACCCTTTGCTCTGATTACTGCTTTGCACACTCTTGGCATTCTCTCGATGAGCTTCAACAGGTAGTCAGCTGAAATGGTTTTCACTTCACAGGTGTGCCTTATCAGGGTTATTTAGTGGAATTTCTTGCTTTATCAATGGGGTTGGGACCAGCAGTTGTGTTGTGCAGAAGTCAGGTTAGTTGGACGATCATTTATTTTTCAACAGGATAATGACCCCAAACACACCTCCAGGCTGTGTAAGGGCTATTTGACCAAGAAGGAGAGTGATGGAGTGCTGTAAATGGTCATGAAAATAAAGAAAACACATTGAATGAGGAGGTGTGTCCAAAATTTTGGCCTGTACTGTACATGATCACATTTTTTTCAATGTTAATTGGGCATGTTATGCATGTCACAAATAAGCATGCCTGAAATATTCAAACTGAGTATACAGTTGCCTAAACTATGTAAATCAGTTGAGAACCAAAGTCAGAATTTCAGTTTTAATTTTCAGTATTCAATCCAACTCCATTTTATTTTGCTATTGCACTCTTTAGCTGGTACGAGCTCAGAACACTTGCTATTTACTGACAAAATATAGTAACAAAAATTTGGTTAAATCATGCAAAATTTACAACACATACTGTAAATTAGGTTACATACTCTGTAAAAAGAGAACAAAATTGCAAGTTCATTAATATTAACATTGAGATTAGGCCAGTTGGCAATGGAAAAAAGGTAAACATAAATCTCAGTTAATAGAATTTTTTGAGAAAACAAACATCTATTTGTCCAATGGTCAATTTTAATAAAAAAGGTTACAGCCAGAGTCAAACAAAGTCTGCCAGAAAGCACACTAGAAATGTTATGCATGTAACATGTACTTTAATAAAATAACTTTAAAAAACGCCAATTCTGACCAAATGCAATGTGTAATTTTAAACTGTACTAAAATAAATCTATCAAATTGGTTTGGAAATTATGAAATGAAGATAGTTATTTAACCAGGACAAACCATCACCTTATTACATATGTAATAGTTATGATATACATATGTATAGTAATTTAAAATGTGCAACTAATGCTGTCAGGCTGCAGCAGACTGCACACAAAGCTGCACCAATGGTCAGTTTTAACAAAAATGTCACAGTCACAGTCAAACAAAGTCTGTCAGGAAGTGACACTAGAGATGCTATAGGCTTTAGATTTTTTTCCTACACTGTACTATTAGGAGCCATAGGTATTATTTACCTACACTATATATTAAGAATGGCACAATTTGAACAATATTCTGGTTGCTGATAACTTCCAATAACACTAGAACAGAAATAATAAAAAAAAAAATTACCAAAGCATATGTACTGTATGCATGCACAGGCATCATTATGCAGTAGGTTACAAAGAACAGGTCAGTCATTCTGACTGGGTTAGGTGTTGACACAAATCAATTTACCAATTATAAAACCCTTTAAATCATCCATTTAAGGATAAAGGCAATGAAAACTTTTACAGGGTCATTATTGTGAGGTGTACAGTGAAAATCGGGTCCCAATCCAGGTGGTTTGTCATGTGGTGGGTGCAGCAACATGCTATCAGCGCATGCTTTCAACCGCCTCCTCCTCCATAAGGTAATAATACCTACTATATTTAAAAAACATACTAAGTTTCACCTTCTGTGTATAACTACTGTATATTATAATACTCTTCCTCCATAGTTTAAACATGGTAATGTACCTTTATACAAAGACTGGACTCACACTTTTCCAAAAATCTCACTTGGAGTCACCAAAATGAAGGATTAAAATATAATTCCAGTGCCCTGAGCCACAACACTGGACTTGGTACTCCAATACTAGTGGTGCGATGAAAGACATTGATCACATCATTCTGGGCAGATGCTGAAGGCTCCTACAGAAGTGCCCATTTTGTGAATTCTGACCACAGACTTGTTGCTACTCTGAAAATCCTGTTACGTCCATTAGGCTACCACCTACTAGCAGAATGAGGCTGAACCTGGCCAGACACCAAGATGCGGCTGTTTCTAATGAGTTTTCATGCAGTTTGTGTGAGGAACTTGCAGACATGGGTGCAACTGTTGTTCCTAATGTGATGTGAGAAACCTTCCTTAACAAGACCCTGACGGTTGCTAAGGGTTGTGTTGGTGTTGCCGGTGTTCCCAGAAGGAGATGTTTCATCTCTCAAGGCCCCCTGGATATCATTGAGAGGAGTCGCAGTGCATGGCTTGATGGCAACTTGGGTCTCTACAGGGAACTGAGAAGGACAGCTGCTAAGGCTCTGAGGGCAGATAAGGAGGTGTTTGTTAGTGGAATCGGTGAACAAGTGGCACACCATCTATGGTCTAGTGACCTACATCCTGCTTGCACAGGAATTGAAGCATTACACACATCCAAATCCGTTCCTCGGAGAGTCGCAGTCAGGGTGGCTGATGGAATGGTCTTTACGGAAGGCTCTGAAATTTTGACCTGCTGGGCTGGCTACTTTGATCTTCCAGCTAAGATGTTGAACATCTCTGAGTCCACATTTCTTGACACTGATCCTCTAATTAGCTGTGAACCACCTAATCTCACTGAGATTGCACAAGTGGTGAACTATCTGAGGGTGGGCAAGGTTGCAAGGATCTGTGGAATCTGGGGTGAACTTCTCCAGGCTGGTGGTAAGGCTGTCCTCCTTGCATTTCAGGCAATCATTGCTTCCATTTGGGAGACAGACATAATTCCAATTGACTGGAAAACAGGACTTGTCATCCCTATCAGGAAAGGGAAGGTTGATCGCCTGGACTGCGGCAATTACAGGGGGGTAACACTAATCTTGGTGCTAGGTAAGGTCCTTGCTAGGGTCATCCTCGATAAGATCCGTGATCATTTGCTCACTTCCAGCAACTAGAGTCTGGTTTTTACGCCTAAGAAGTCTACCATTGACCGCATCCTGGCATTGAGGGTTCTCATGCAGCGCTGACACAAATATCAGCAGAATTTCTTTGTCAATTTTCTTAAAGCATTCAACTCAGTTGATCGAGCTGTCCTGTGGGACATCCCGAGACTTTGTGGGATACCCCCAAAGTTGCTTGACATCATGGCCGGCCTGTACACTGGTACTGCGAGTCCCGTGCAGAATGTAGGCAGAACCTCTGCATTTTTCCCAGTTGATTCTGGGGTTTGTGAGGAGTGGACTGGGTGTTTGGCAAGGACAGTCCAGCCGCTGTGGGGCATCTGTTGGTGAAGAAAGATTAACTGATCTTAACTTTGCTGATGATGCTGTGATCTTGGAGGCTCCAATCAGGGCTCTCGTGAGACTGAGCAAGGAGTCTGAGTGTCTGGGCTTATGAGTGTCCTAGATAAAATCCAAGATCCAGGCCATTAATGACCACTTGGGCACAGCCATTGGCAGAGTGTCTGTCTTTGGAGAGAATGTTGACCCTGTCAAAAGGTTTACTTACCTCGGTAGCAACATTCATGTCTCTGGTGACCCTTCCTATGAAGTCAGTAGACCGACTGGGAGAGCATAGGGTGTCATAAAGTCACTAGAAAGGGGTCTGTGGCACTCCCGATATCTTTGCAAAAGGACGAAGGTCCAAGTCATTAGAGTCTTGAAGCTTCCTTTTTTACTATATCGTTGCGAGACATGTATGCTATCCAGTGACACAAGATGAAGAATGAACTCCTTCAGTACTCTGTCTCTTCGAAGGATCCTTGGGTACCTTTGGTTTGACTTCGTATCGAGGATGGATGGATGAGCGATTCCTCACAGAGTCCCAAATGAGGCACATTTGCTGCATTCTGAGAGAGTGTCAGTTATGTGGTATGATTACCCGAGGTTGATCTGGCTCGTAGGATTCTCATTGTTGAGGATCCGAGTCGCTGGATCAGGCCAAGGGGACACCCACATAACACCTGGCTGCAGCAGATAGATGGTCATTTCCCCAATTATGGGACTGGACCTCATGCTGACTGGGAGGTTGCCAACCTGAATCCCGAGCCGTTTCATTGTGTGGAGGGTGCAGCAACGCTCTGTGCCAGTGCATGCTCCCCAACCTGATCTGACCTGTTTGTCACTTGAGGTTAGATTAATATTATTTTAAGACATGCTAAACTAAAAATTCAATTGAACATACCATATGTATCTGTGTTAACTAATAATACTCATATTAATGCTGGACTAGTTAATATACTGTATAATGTGGTTTGACTAGGAATTACTGCATGAATGTGTCACACTGTAATGATCTGTGGTCAACTATCAGTTAATGTTAAAAGACATCATTCTGAACATTAATTTTGTTTAAAACAAATAATGTAAGAGTTTCCCTTTATGAATGTACTACATTTCCTTGGTGTCGTTTTCCTGTCCACATTAAAATGTGTTACACAATACAGTAATAAGAGGACCAGGTTACTCCATTACCATTCATCTCCAAAAGGATACACACAGCCTCATCCTCCCATTATTTTCCTTCAAGTTCATATTTCATTTTTGAGATCTGAGGTACATTTTGCTACAGTAGTTCTGGTTACAAATTTTTCTTCCCCTTCTCATTCTATGGACACAAAAGTGTCGCTCAACTAATGTACTATACCAACATTCTCCATACTTGTGTCAAGCAATTGTGCATATTAGCCATGAGTCTATGTGTAGTATTAGATTTTAGTAAACTGGAATTCTAGTTTATAAAAAAGAAGAAATGTTAACAAGTAACATGAGGCAAACCCTGCAAGGGGCTGTTAGAAAAGGCAGAGGAAAGAACACAAACTGGGAATTAGTTACTTGGGGATGCAATTTGACTGTGATTTAAAGAAAAGAAAAAGGTACAAAATAGCAAACCAAACAGCCACAGCTAACAGACAAAAATCATCAAAGAGGGAAGACGTCACATACAGTCTAAAGTGCTCAGATACCAAAAGTGCAAAACAGAGTCCAAGACTGCTGCATTTGAAAAATTCAGTGGCACTAGGGAAAAAAGTACATTGGTGACTGGCTCACATGACTACATCAGTATCCAGTAATTTCTGTTTTATAATTATATATAGGGCATGAATAATTAAAAACTGCTCATAACTGTTACAGTATATAAATTGGCATTTTAAAGGATGTGAAATACTGGTAAGATGAAAATTCTACTGGAATAGACTTTGTCTGTCTTAAATTGTATTTAATGCAGCTGTATCACAGTTGTCTGCATTGTATTAATTTTATTGTCTGAAATAACAATTAAAATTATTTTTTAAAAGTTGTCTTTTTAGTGGTTCTGTCATCACAGATATGAAGGGATTTGGTAAAGCAGTCAATGTAAGTGGTGGTTACTTTAATGCTGTTTGCAGCTTAATTGTAATCTGTTGAATTGTGTCAGTGTAATTTAATTATCTCAGAAATATTTCTTACATTCTGGAATCCAGTTTTTCTGGTGTTACCAGGTAGTTCCTTTCAAGTTATTACATTACCTCACTTGTTTTTGTATGCTTGTAGGAACCTTAAACGATCTCAGTTTACTCTAATTCACCAGGTTACACATCCATCCATCCATTATCCAACCCACTATATCCTAACTACAGTGTCATGGGGGTCTGCTGGAGCCAATCCCAGCCAACACAGGGCGCAAGGCAGGAAACAAACCCCGGGCAGGGTGCCAGCCCACCACAGGGCACACACATACACACTAAGCACACACTAGAGACAATTTAGGATCGCCAGTTCACCTAACTTGCATGTCTTTGGACTGTGGGAGGAAACCGGAGCACCCAGAGGAAACCCACGCAGACACGGGGAGAACATGCAAACTCCATGCAGGGAAGACCCGGGAAGCGAACCCGGGTCTCCTAACTGTGAGGCAGCAGCTCTATCCACCGCAGGCAGGTTACACATTTAAACAAAATTATAAGTCATGAGGTCTCCATATCTCAGATTTTTAAGTCATGTGTTGTACAGTACAGTATTTTTCTTTTAATTTTGGTCTCACGGAATACAAAATGTATATATGGCTACTGATAAATTAAAGCTGGGAGCAGCCAAAATATTAGTTATTTCTTTTACTTTTTGAATACAATTAACTTTTGCCATTTTTTAGCAGATGCAACCTGACCCAGCCACTAACAGTAGCATTACCACAATACCAACTTGCCTCATTGCTTACAAACTACCACCATTCATTTCCATATACTCATAATACAGGAAATGCATTTGTTTGGGGTTGAATGGTCTTCCATGCTATTGTGGGTTTCACATAAAAATTTCATATTTCTCACAATGGACTAATCAATACCACTGTGCAGGTTTAAATCTGTTTGAAGGTACCCTCTCATGAACTTTCTTTCCTGCTTTGAAACTAGTTTGTCTGAGGTGTATTGTTTTATGCACAGAAAATGATATTGAGTATGGAAAGATATTTTTTATGAATATTAAATAGTATATAACAGAATACTTCCACAATTATTTCTTACTTTAGGCCAGATCTGCCTATCATGCCAGGAAAAATGGACAAAAACATGTTTAGCACAGTATAAAGCCACTGAATAGACAGAACTAGTTTGTAGTTTCATCAGCATTCTTTTCTCATTTTGTCAATGTCACACTTTCCCTCCAAGGCAGTAAAGTCAAAAACAGGTCCTGGGGAGTACCTGCGGAATGCACTGTGGAACACGGGCAATACATTGGATGAAGTGACACTTCTGTGGAAGGACCCCCGTAATGTGGGCTGGAAGGACAAAACATCATACCGCTGGCAACTGAGCCATCGGCCTCAAGTTGGCTACATCAGGTAGGTCTAAAACTAGGAGTACATATTAGTATAAGTGCAATGTTGCCATAATAGGAAACATAGAAATGGAGGCGTATTAAACATATGCTAAGAAATGTATAGTATACTGATGTATAGTGCCTTCCTACAGTGAATACCATAATAAAGAGCTCCATGAAATTACAACATTGAAACTTTAAGTAAGCTTTATCCCTAATCCAGCTTTTGAACTATTACTGACTCAGACGATTTAAACCGAATTGGAAATGTTTTTACAATAATAAATGAGTGTTTATTATAAAATACAATATCAGTTTCTTTATGAAGCATCCTATAAAATTATTTTCCAAGCTAAAGAATACTGTGTTTGTAATGCTTTATTAGTAAAGTTGCCAATCTTTTGTAAAATTGTATACATAATTGCCTAACCGGGTTAGACAAAGAGTAGGTAGTAATCAGGACAGAGTAGTAGTGTTTAAAAATTAACTTTAGATGGATATCAGATTGATGAAGGCTAAAGGAAAATCAGCAATATAAATTCTAAACAGATTGGCACTGTTTGATACATTACTTGGTATTTTGTGGGAAATGCATAAGTTGAAGTTAGTAGGCATGCTGACTAGCCATTATGATGAAGAACACTAGAGGGCAACGCTAGTTTCTAGAAACATCCATGCTGAAGGAAGGAGGAACAACTTGGTCTTCTTTTGAGAACTTGCAGGCAACATCAAAGAGATGCTAGGCCCCAAACGAGCATTGTCCTAGTTGTCATAGTGATCAAATCCTTGGCAGGAATTTTGCGGCTCAGAGAACTCTTTCACATGCAAAAATGTAGGCCTTCACCAGAGTGGGGGGTCTGTGGGGGGGGGGGGGCATAGAGAGAGAACCATAGATAGACTCAGTGATTGGACAGCATGATAAAAAAGAGGATTTTGGAGGGCAGTGTGACACACAAACACACACACAAAGCAGCTGAGCAGACCACATTTTGCCCTCCAATTCAAAATGTGGCTTCCCCTTGCAAATTATTGTTGGCTGGCTTGGTTGCATCAGTATAAAGACACTTCTGAAATATGGCAAGCATAAGACAGGAGTAAAGAAGAAGGAGTAAATTAAAAGGTGAAAGAAGCAAGTTGGGATGCAAGCCCACATTTCAGAAATTAAAATCAAAACTAGAAAACTAAACAGAAACAAAATGCAAGACAAAAATAAAGCATAGATGTGCTTGCCATTGCAAAACAAAATTTAAATACACATTAACTGTATTTTCAAATTTTAGTAATTTACACTAAGGCTGATTTATTTTTAAAGTTAGTGATTACATGGGCTACACATTAAAAATACAAAGTCACAGAACCTGAAAAAAATAAACCTGTTAATCATTATTTTAAATATATGCCTATAAGGCTGTAAAATAAGTGCACTTTTGTATTTTTTTTTAATATTCCACTACCTTACTGTGTGGCAATCACATTCATTTTATTTTGTATTCAGTAGCATAGTGGTAGACTGGATTAAGAAAACAACCAGGGAGTTAAAAGCTAAATGCCAGTGAATGAAGAAGAATGAAAATTTTGGCAATATTCCTGAAAAATGTTTTCTTTCCCCCTTCAGTCTTTCACTAGTGTTCTTTAAAGAGGATGACATCATCGAACAGGGAAGGAGGCAGGAAAAGGGGAAAATACAGAAACGAAAGGGAGTTTAAGAGTGTGGGAAACTTTAGGAAAGTTGCAGACCAAATATGTGCATTAAGGGGCTGTAGGGGATAAAGTATCTGCCATCCACTTTTGCTTTAATGAAGCCTTCCTTTCAACTCGCAAATACTAAGTGATTCTTGATTAATGCTCTTGCTGTAGAGAAAAGAACTTCACAGACTCAATTTTTACCATCCATTCTAATAAATCATTTGTAATTTAGTAAAGAGTAATGAGGGAAGTCACATGAAAAGTACAATATTAAGTAACGGGCTGCCAATGTCATTCAATGAATAAAACACTAGGATTAAAAAAAGAGAGAGAGCAAAACACACTATTTCAGCTACCATTTGAGTTTTATAAAAAAAAAAAAATAATATTTCTGTACGTTTTATTATTTGTGCATGCATCTCTAAGTCCACTTATTTTTTTTTATTCTGTGTCAGATACAATGGTGTATAAATAGAAAATTAACTTTATAAGCTATTGGCATTAAGCATGACATAAAGACTGCATAGAAACATTACACTACTAAACTTTTTGTAGTAAATGACTACATAAAAATGATACTGTAACATACTTTCATCAGATTTCTCCCAAAAATCATCAAGAATTTTCAGCTCACTGTCAACATCAAATAAGTGATGAATGGAAACCAATTTATAATTCTAATCTTACTCTGTCTTTACAAAAATGTTTACTGGTCACATTAACTAATTTTGTGTAAACAACAGTTATTAATTAGCCTCCTCAATCCAGACTATGTGTAGGTTATTAATAAGCACAAGTTATAAAATGTTTTTTATCATGATGCTAATGTATTTTATGTAAGGCACCAATTTTTTTCAAATATTTTATCTGAATAATACATTATAATTAATTAATTATTATAGTTATTATAATTAATAAATTATTAATAGCAAATTAAGAGTTACAAAGTATTTGAGAGATAACCAATTGCTAGAGCAGTAACTGCTAAATACATGCCTTGATGTACAGAGGATATCATTAACCAGGTTTGAAAACCTGACACATTGTTGAAAAGAGTCAAGTGACTACACAATTTACCTGGGTAGTTTAGGGTGCTTATACTTTGTTCAATATTATTACATCCCTTTATGGTATAAATATTCTAGTTTTTAAGCAATGCTTGCTCTTACTTGTGGTGTGTTGACTTCTCATTTGTTTCATTTAATTCAGAGTGAAACTTTATGAGGGTCCTGGACTGGTTGCTGATTCAGGTGTGATTATTGATACCACAATGAGAGGAGGACGGTTAGGTGTTTTCTGCTTTTCTCAAGAAAATATTATCTGGTCCAATCTACGCTACCGCTGCAATGGTAATCAAAATATTCCTTTTATTGCATGTTAATGTAGTTTTGTTAAAACTTCATGAACACTTGCTAGAAGTCAGTTTGAAATTCACAAAACTTTAATATACTAGACAGCTTTAAAAGTTCAAGTAACTTTATGCATGATTTGTCTTTCAGCTGGTTCAACAGTCTCTCTCTAAAGACAGTGACTATCCTACTTAAAGACCAAAGTTAATTTAAAAAGGGCATTTCAAGCAGCATGTGTCTTCATTTACATATCCTGATTTCTCAGTACTCTGTGTTTAAAGTTATTTACATTACTTATATTTATATTACACCAGTCCATTTAAAAGAAGGATATAACCTTTAAAATATGTTTTGACTTCAGTATAGGAGGAGGAGGAGCAGGGTTAGGAGCATGCTTCAGTACAGGCTAAAAAAACTGACACTGACAAAGTGGATCATTCTTAAGCTGCTTTAGAGCTTCGTACAAAACCAAGTTTACTATACAGAGCAAAATTTGTATGTTCTTCTATTTGGGTTTTGGCACAACCAGTTAATTAGTGGGAAAACCTATAAAATTACATCTCCAGTGTGAAAGTCTTGAAGGTCTTGTGGTAATTTGAATTAAAATTTATGGTTTAATATTTCAGACACAATCCCTGAAGACTTCGAACCATACAAGAAGCAACTGCAGCTGAACTACAGCCACTGACAGGCAAGACAAAAACCTACAAACTTAAAGAGACTTAAACAATCATCTGTTCAAACCTCCTAAAAACCAACAAAGAACACTGGACTGGGTGTGATTGGACAGCCAGGTTTCATGTAGCAGGGCAGTCCCATAAAGATTAAGATATGTGTTTGGAATACAGCTGAGTACAAAAGCAAAGAGCAAAAGAAGAGTTAATATCTTGTTCTTCAACAGCCATACAAGGTTTTTTTAACTCAAAAATATAAAAATAGTTCTACTGAATTGGTTAAAGATCTGTATTCATTAATGCAGTTAAAAGTTGTTCTGTTCTAAAATTTGTTACAATACCTTGTGAGCACAACATGGAACAAACCAGCTAATTAAGCAATTGGAATATTTTCTAGATGCACAATCAAAGAATATGCACATTGCTTTGATCCCCCACCATTTTAATCTTATGACAAATACTCAGGGAAAGAAAATCCAGATTACAAACTATGGTTTAACTTTTCTCTCTTTGGGTCTTAGAAAAAAAAAATCATTCCTTGGGGGCTTGGGTAACTAGAATAGTTTTTTTTTCTTTTTATCACAACCGTTCTAGTGCATTTCTCCTTCTGCCTTGCCGTAAACTAGAAAGGCTTACATACATGCACTACATCCTCACCTTCTTTAAACTGGCCTTTCTTAACCATAAATGATTATTAAAGCAATTGACTTCTTATTGACTTATATTTGAAAGTTCTTCCAGCCACCTTCTACAAAAAAGCGCTTATAAATTTAACCGATTATAAATAAAATAGTCATAGTATTTCCATACCCAGTAGCATATTTTTGTAAAACACTTCCCCCTAAAGCCCTATCTATGCAAAAATGGCCCAAATAAACTATTTTATGTTCAACCACGACTTTAATGAGGCAGAATGAATAATCGTATTTTGAGTCACAAATATTTTATCTAATTATAAGTTTATCTAATTCCTAGGACTCTCTCAAAAGCTGCTACAAGTTCATTTGTTTTTGTGGAGACAAGCGCATCCTAAGTATGTACACAGTTGAAAGTCAATAGAATAAAAATGTTAACATTAACAAAATTGGTTACCACATCATTATGTCTTTTTTATGCATCTAGAACATTATTTACTTGTCTTTTTATGAACTTGTTTTATTTTACTACACAATAAATAGTTCATATTTAATATTGCTTCACTTTAGGTTTGTTATTCACTATTAACCAAAAGAACTTTCTTAAATAAAAATGTTTGTACTTTTAAAATTTGATATCAATTACTCTCTGCTCCAAAAGATTTCATATCAATTTGCCTATGTCCTGCAGATGGACTTTATATATTAAACGGTCTGCCATTTCTTATTATTATATTCAATGGTTTAGCTGTATCACCCAAAACCACCCATTCAGCATTCATATTGTGTAAGTTTAGGTTAAGTAAATCACTATTTTTTAATTCAAATTCAACGTTTGCACATTAAACTTATACATTATTATTTCTATGCACATTCTAGACAATACACAATGATTTACAGATTTGTTTTGAAACACCTATACAAAGTGTTAACATGGTGTGAATGAGGGTGCTATCCAAATATGGTGGTATACCAGCCTGTATTAGCATTTGCCCTGCACCTGATCCTGCTGAAATATTCTTTGTCCTTTAAACACAATGAGAACTGGAAAATTAACTAAACAATGCATTGAGGTGTTTTAATATGTACTCGGCTGAATAAGTCTACAAAAAATGTTCATTATTAATATTATTTAACCAAAAGAAAGGAAGATTAAGTTACTTTCTTTGTGTCAAATTGAAAGTAATCAATTAATAATAAACCTGAAATCATGTGATTTTCAGTCCAACATCTTGGCCACACAATCGTTCCACAATTATAAGAGCAGTCATTGCTCGAAGATTCTATTGTAATTTTAAATCCATCATCTAAACTTACATAATACAAATAAAGTGTCACTTTTGAAGCTATTTTAGCAACATTGGGTAAAAGGCAGGAGTCAGTCTGGGACAGTGTAAGAGCCAAACACAGGACATACTCACATGCACACCTACTCTCACTAGGACCAATTTACCAATTAACCTAACACACACATTTTTGTAATGTAGGGGAGAAAACTACTAACAGACAAAAGACTGAAATGCAAACTTAATAGTGACTGTGCCAGAATTTAAATGCAATCCCATGACTATAAATATAGTTTATTTAATTGTTCTCCTTATTTCCCCCAAGTGTTTGCCTAAATTACCACAGAACATTTAAAACTCATTCAGTACTGTGTCTCAGTAGATAATCCTTGGGTATCACTGGTTTGACTTTGTGTTGAATGAGCGGTTGCTCACGGAGTCCTGAATGAGCCACATTACCTTCACTGTGAGGGGGCGTCATTATGGCACTACAGACATGTGGTATGATTCCCCTCGGGTGATCTGGCTTGCAGGATCTTTATTGTTGAGGACCCAATCCGCTGGACCAGGCCAAAAGGACTTCCAGGTAACACCTGGATGTGGCAAATAGATGGTCATTTCCAGAGGTTAGGACCGGATCGCCTGTCTGCCTGGGGGTTGCCAACCGGGATCCCAAGCTGTTTCTTCATGTGGTGGGTGTGGCAACATGCTGTAACAATGCATACTGCCCAACATGACCTGACCTGTAAATTTAGCTTAACATTATTAAGTGGCTAAATTGATTCCACACATTTTATAAAAAGAAGTCTTCCTAGGACATTCCAGTTACCTAAAACTTACAATGGATTATGAATATCCTACACTACATGGCACAACCTTTAAATACAATCACTGTGGTAAAGTATGGGTATTGTAGCTGGAAAACTGGTGGCCTCATCACTATTTTATTGAATAAACTGGACCCTCTTCTTGTTCACTCATTATTTTCTAACAAAATATGCAGAAACTTATTACAATAATACTCTACTAGTTATTCTTCAAAGATAACAGGGAATTAATCCTGGACTGCTCAGGGCTATGCTGTGAGACTAACTATAACTAACTACTATTTTTTGGACCATGTTTGCAGTTAGTGATTTTACACAGAGAAGGAAAAAGAAAGTTGTTTAAGAATGTTTAGTTATGCTTATCATTAACCTTTTCCTATTTGCCCCAAATAACTCCATAGAACAAAAAAAAATCACTTTGTACCTGCTGCTGGAACCAAAATTT
Organism: Polypterus bichir lapradei; assembly: GCA_026402145.1. Lineage (NCBI taxonomy): Eukaryota > Metazoa > Chordata > Cladistia > Polypteriformes > Polypteridae > Polypterus > Polypterus bichir. The sequence goes on from JANRMT010062854.1 coordinate 37,240,817, forward strand.
TATTTTAATGAAGTATTCAAATACAGTACGCTATTATATAAATATAATAATCTAAACAAAGCACTCTGAATACATCAGCCGTAATATGGTTAGTTTTCAGCGTACAGTAATACAGTATACTCACAAAACAAAAAAGAAGAGAAGCTGTTAAAAAAATTTTTTTGATGTGGCAAACCAGTATAAAAAACAACAAACTTGTCAAAGATAATTAATTAGGTATAGTGTAGAACTCAATAAAATACAATGACTATGTATCATTATTCTGAACTACTTCCTTTATTTAATGCCATGTTTGGTTAATGAAGATGTAAAAATAAAAAGTTGAGGAAACTTCAAAATTGATCAATGCAATTTCAAACAAAAATATCTCAATGGTTCTAGACTTTCACCTTCAACTGACATGTTAAAAAATTTAGCTATGCCCATTGATATTCCACATATTCAACTTCTCAATCGATAATTTAATACTGTACCAGAGCTTTTTTGTGTAAATTGTATTATATAGTCTTCTAATTACATAATAGGAAAGAAATTCAGAAAATCCTACATAAAGTAATTTACATAAAAAACTGTTAAATTGAAGCAGTGGTAACACAATATAAAATATTAGAATTTACATAAATAAAACACACATTTTGTTAAAGCTGTTTGTCAAGGGTAATTTATGAGTTATTTTATAAAAATAAAGAGATCGAAAAAAGCAGATGAAAAGTTTCCACAACAAGCCAAAATCTTTGAAATCCATAGAGATATTAACGCCTTCTATTAAAGTCTCCTTTTTTGCACTCTTGGCCCTAATTTCAGGGGTGGTGTTTGAAAAATTACCCTTTTTCGGCATTAAGAAAAGGGAAAACTGAGTGTTTACTAGAAGTATTTATTCAGCTTCCACCTTGACGCAACCACTAAAGTTTAATGACAGGAAGGCCTTGATAACTGAGAAATTGAAAATCCCTTTGATTCATCTGTAAAAGCACACTTGTTTGACATTAAGATACATTATAAAACACCAATTATAATAAGATACTAATCTACACAGGATCTTGTTAAGTTTTGCTCTGGAAAACATGCTAACTTTTTTAAGCATTATTAAACAGATTTATAAATTTCAAATAATAATGGCCTAGTACACCAGAAGCTCATTTCTCGTTTTAGAGGAACTTTTCAAATAAACTATTTGTTTCTGGGCAGTCAGGCAAACAGTATAGTGGATGTCATATTCTTCTATTGCATAACAAACATTTGATTTTGCACACAAGTCTTTGTACAAGTGATCCAACATATGCATTTGATGCTGAGACTTGACTCATTTCTTTACTGATACTTTCTGATGTTGTCAGATAATTCAAATGTTAGTGCCAAGAATACATAATTACTTTAGATGTAAAGTATTTTAAACAAATCAGACTATTTTGAAATTATAATGTGTGCTTGAAAACTTAAAAGTACAACAAAGAAAGCAGTTTTAGCTAAGTGGATCATGAAAATACAAACAGAAATAAACAAGACGAAAGTAAAAAAAAATTAAATGATCAATAAATTATGGCTAACCTTTTAAAAAGCCGGAATGAGGGGACTCCAAGAAACTGAATAAAAGCAGTTCCCCAAAGCAATTAGTTCAAATTTTTTTCTTGCTGTGTTTAACAATACTGTATTTATATTTTTAATGTAGCATTGTGCCCTTATGCTTTTCACTAAATCCAGCAGTTGTTTATATTATGAACCTTTTATTGCAGATAAGCCCATAGTAGCCTGGAGGCCGGGACGAGTGCAATATTGAGTGGGTATTTTACAACAATGCACTCGTGTCCCATACCTACAGGCCCCTTGGAAACCAACACTTGTAGCCAGTCATAGCTTTTGATTATTTTTTGCTACATATAAAGAATAGAACTTTACTTCATCCACAAGGCAAAAACTATGATTCGGCAAGGTATATTTTAAACCAGTTGAAAACCTGGTGCCATATGGGTGAAAACACACTTTTACTCATACCCATGTCAACACTTTAGAAGTGCAAATTCACACTCAGTTGGACATCTTTGTATCAACCTGAAGAACTCTCTCTTTTTCGAAGGAGACATGCAGGAGGTAACCAGTGAATAAGCATCACGCAGTCCACTTAGTAGGGTGCCTCTTTTCAGTACACTGGTGCAATAGATGCAATTCCCCTTAACAGTCATGATAGCATGCCTGCCTAACAGTTACTCTAAATAACCAAGAGCTATGCCAGCTAAATGAGATGGTCTGAACAGATTAAGAAAAGAATGAACTCAACACCATATATTGACCTAATAACAGGCAGGAAGCTGAAGTTAAAATAATTATCTACAGCATAAAACCTTTGAAAATACAGTATTTCCACTTTGTATAAATTAAACAAAGATACAACATGCTTAAAAAAGCAAACATTTACAAATTGTTGTGTTAAATGGTTGATTTATACTTAAGAAAATAAATTAGAAGAAGCAATCCTTAAAAAGTCATTCAGTAAACAGTTATTAAAAGAGAAACAGCTGTATGCAGCTGAATTACAAGGTACAGAACAGGGATTTGCCACAGTATTGCACCTTGTATTTAAAAAAGTATTTCTATTTGAGGCATCCCAATCATATATAATGTTAAAGAAAAAAAAACTTGACAAATGGATGCAGAAATATGGATATAAAACAAAAATTACTCATGATTCAGTTTCATATTAATTATGGCAACATTTAAAACAATATATAAAAAGAAAAACCTTTAGAATGCAGTCTATGGTTTCAACACATCTGAGGGATTCTTGCCAATATAATTACAGTCTGCAATAAAACAAATGATAAAAGTGCATTTTTAACGAATTTACAACCCAAAAGTTTTTACATACATCATATTTTGTGAAAAACTCTCACACAAATTTGTGTTTGCAATGTGCTTCCACCAGTTTGATAGCCATTCAAAGCACAACTGATATGTACCATGTTTTTGGAGATTGTGTAACAATGACATAAAATACCTTCCATAATTTACTATCAGTTCATTCTGATGTGATCACAAATAACTTGAAAACAAATGGTAATAACTGTTTTGACATCCACTCAATCTCACCCATTATTGGGCTTTCAAAGAACATGCAGTAAATTAAAGAAAGACTGGGCAATTAACCAAACCTTAAAGCACAACTACAGCATACATCACTGTCTTGTTTTATGGAGGGAGAGGCCCAACATGTGAGGCTAAGGTGAAATCCTTGCCAGTGCTCAACAGTGAAGCTTGCACTGATCTTCCATTTCGCAGAATCAGAATCCAGATTGAGTTCTGCCCTTTAACTAAATGATGGTCAAACGGTTCATTATCGCCTAATGTCGCCAACACCCATGAAATGATTAATTTCTCACACTTGGCAACATTCTGAATACAGCCACGATAAATTAAATTTGGCTAACATTTGCTGCCATGTCAAAGCCTGAAATGCTTTATACTGTCACTGGCACACATTTCACGGATATAGGAAATAAAGTTTCGTAAAGCACAATCGAAAAATATACATCTTCCAATAAAAGCACGAGTTGAGTCCAAAGGAATAAACGGCTTGCGGTCCAAGATGATGCCGCTCCCAACTTTTGAACCCTCGGAAGTGCTAACCTAGAACTAACCCCCCAGCTCCCCTCCCTCCGTCCCTTCTGTGCGTTGTAAAAGTGAACAAACCTGAGCTAATGAATAACTTGGTGGCATTCAACAGTTGCCCATGCGACTGTCTCATAGCAACGGACTGTAATCTTTTTGAAAAACCTAATAAGTGCGATAACACGCGTAGAAACTGAACACGTCTTTTCCTACGTGCTAAAGTAGATAAATGTCAACACTTGCTTCGCTTTACGATGTATTCCATACAAAAAAAGCTTACCATAAAGTTTCCCAACAGTCGCGGCTCCACACCATTGTCATCGAGTTATGTGGTCACACACCCACTGGCGCATGAGCATACTGCTTCACAATGGCAATACCGATGGGCTCCCCCAAATTTTAGCCGCGACCCCGAGAAAAATCCCCCGTCCACTGTGGTTCATACCCTTGATCTGCACTTGCTGTCGCGCTTCTCCTCGCGTCGCGTTAGTCTCGTCAACAACTTACCTCCCCGACTCGACTGCGCGAATGCGGACCGCGACGAACAACAACGCGCAACCATCTGCTTGACTTTTTTGTTTATTTCGTATAGAATTGTAAACCTGCACAACAACAGGACGCAAAAGTTCAGGCTAACAGGTTCCGGATGTTCGGCAAAGTGACCCCGTTGCCTCCTCGGTACAGCCCGCTGTTATCACTCCGGCCCCGTTAATGTCTTCCCCAGAGAGTAGCCAGGGTCCCTCGCTTTTCCAGGCTCTGAAGCACAATAGCGCATATCCCGGCGTGAATAGCCAGGCTTGGGCCGACGCTGGACCCCGCCTCCATTGCCACAGTAAACAAAAGGCAACTTTGCAGGACTCATTGAAGCATGCACGACGCTGTTCTTAAAAGGGGGCTCTGCACAAGAACGTTAGGTGCTTACCTCACGGATGCTGTGAGAGTGGCTCTTCTTTCTCAGAGTTAGCATATTCGACATTTAAAGAGGGGAGATGGCAAGTTTGAACCTGATGCACGTGGGCGCCGGAACTTAACACTTTTCTTTCGGCTTGCATTTTTCATCTAAGTATGCGATCTTTTTAGGAGGCGTGTTAAGTAACCGAATTTCTTAATTTTTAACTAACGTTTGAACTGTATACTTTGGACATACTTTTCAAACCGGAATATCGGTAAGCAACACCGAGTAACTACTGTAAGCGTAACGTAAGGTTCACAATAACGGCTCCACGTTATAATTGGTCTACTGCAAAGTTTCTTGTTTTTGACTTATTACTATCTTGTGTTAGTGCAACAGGACTCCATAGGTTCAGACCCCAAGCTGCGTATTCAATTGTTCGGTGGCTTTCCTCGAAGATGCCAGTTTTTAAAATAAAAAAAAGCAGCGAACCAGATGCGCATTTTACGCGTGCGCAATCCACACCAAACTCGCGCAGCTGCTTCTTAACCAGAGTCTGTTTTTCTGCACTTTTTACCACCCCGCGCTAATCCGCCAAAATCCACCCCCGCATAGTGCAGTCTGGATGCACATACTCTACAGCTGTGAAGAGGCGTTACTCGGAGCAAACGTTTTTGCATAGTGGTAAAGGAACTGTCTATCTAATACAGTAAAAAAAACAAGTAAAAGGCGATCTGCTGGTGTGAGTCCCTGTCTAAAACTGCCGCAGTGAATTGGTTCGATTTAAATTAAATTACATCTGCAGATGAAGTGTAGTAAGTCAGCTCGACTGTAAATGAACGCCAATATTTTAGAACTCGCCCAGAGTTTACCAACATGCAACATTCGATATTCCTGCACTTGCTGTCCCACTCGCGTTGGGCACAGGTGCCAAACTGTAATCCCAATGGTCTTTAGTGGCTGCAGGGCTTAGTTTCAGTCACTTTCTTAATTTTTAGGTGCTGTGGCTAATGAAACATCTTTCTTTTGCCTTCATTTTAATTGAATTGTTTTAGTTTTTAGATTCAAATCCCTTCATTTTCCTTACCTAGCTGCCAAAATGAATAACATGAATAATGAGTTTAAGAATTTAAAGTGGGTAGGTAGGTAGACTTTATTATCCCAGAGGGAAATTTGTTGGCAGCAGTAAAGAACAAAATATGAAGCATTGTTTCACAGACACAAGAAAATAGGCAAACACAACTAAGAAATAGTGTTATGATGAAGTACACACACTCAGGATAAATAAAAAGAAAAATATTTACCTTTAACTGTTCACAAAATAATAATTAAAGATTCAGTAGCATCTCTACAAGTAACATAATTCTAAAGACTTACAGCTGTAGGAATAAAAGTGTTCTTAAATCTGATGCTCTATACATTATAGCCTGAACGCAACAGCTGAAGTTTAGGAAAAAGAGTAAGGTAATTGTCTGGCAAAACTGAGTTAGCCTTCTTTTTAAACTATTTGTTGTACAGGTCTATGATAAGTCTGATGTAAAATGATAATTTTACAGCTAATGACCATCTATGGTGGGGTTTCTAGGGGACTGTTTGGCCACGATTTTCACTCCAGCATCAGTATAATAATTCATAATTAGAAGCAGATTCTTGCACTTAAGCAAACACATTATTCAATTGTAAGGCTTCATAGTGTTCTTCTTCTCCTACATCAGGCATTTCCTAAACTGTTGATTTGTACTATTTACTAAGAGCATAACCAAAAATGTGCTTTGTTAGTCGCCTTGGATGAAGGTGTTTGCTAAATAAATAAATAATAATAATAAATGTTTTGTGGATAAGAGCAGATCTGTATTTCTCAGACCTTTGCTTTTTTCTTTTAAAATATTTTATTGAAACTAATAATATGTTAGGTGTATAGGTGCAAATGGGATCTAAGCTATTATTCATCTGATAGGTGACTGTGCATTTCATTATTTTTGTCTGGTGGTTAAGTGAAAATGAAGCAAGTATTCTGAATCTTAAAAAGCAAATCAACTAAAATTAAGGCAAAAGAAGTATGCTGCGTTTGCAGCGTTAAATCAATGCTAATTAAGAAAGTAGCTGGAGCTAAAACCTGCAAGAATGACTTCTATGTTTGCCATTGTTTTAAGTTCTTCACACTCATTTGCTCCTTTACTATTAATTCACATACTTCTGTGGCGTGTGCTCTCATAATTTTATCCTAATGCTAATAATTAATGGTGAGTGGAGTAGACACCAGGGCAAATGTCAGGCACACTAGTTTATCACTATAGTAAATAACGGCTTAACACTGGAAAATAAAGATTTTGCTTCCTGCACATGTTTATGTGTATCTTATGGATTTTAGCACACTGATCACAATAACAAATTTTCCTATTATATACCATTTTATTGCAATCACTTATTTTTGTGATTTCCTTTTATACGTGTATATATATATATATATATATATATATATATATATACAGTACAACAACTGGAACATCTGTGGTGATCTAAAAGTAGGGGCACTGCTACTAGGAATGTTGCTCAGATATACTAAATAATTTTATTTCATTTGTGAATGGGGCAGACATGCTAAACAGGCTCATCAGATTAAAAAGAACTGACCACTCCGTAAGCATTTGGTTCCAGAACAGAAAATTGGGATACATAAACCACATTTCGACCCAACAACAATATTTTTGCCTCCTCTTCATATTAAACTTGGATTGATGAGAAATTTCATGAAAGCAATAAACAAGGGAAGTGAAAGATTTCAATATTCAAGACAGATGTTTCCACAAATAATTGATGCTGTACCTGATGACTAGTGGTGCTGGAGGAAATCATGTCAGGCATTCAAAGATATTGTTGAGAATTTTCTTGGCAGCTACAGAGCACCAAAGTATGTCCAAGTCATTGACAATATTCTTCAAGCATTCAAAACCTTGAAGAGGAACACATCTCTAAAAATTAATTTTCTGCATTCACACATGGACTTCTTCCCTAATAATCATGGTGCAGTCAGTAACAAATATAGTAAAATGTTTCACCAAGACGTTGCAACAATGAGAAAGCAATATCAGGGCAAGTGGAATGCATCAATGCTGGCTGACTGCTGTTGGACATTGAAACAAGAAGCATCAAATGCTGAGTATAAACAAAAGTCAGCAGCAAAACATTTTCAGCTCAATTGATGTAATGCAATGTGTCAGCATCATTAAGCAATTAAGTATTATTGAATTTTGGGTGTTTAATTTCATGTTTCTCCAGTTTCCTACATGAAACAGTTATACTGAAACCAATATTTGTGGTTATCTTGAAGCTGTATCATAATCATCAAAAAATTTTCAAAGAAGTTGGACTTTTGAAAACAATTGGTTGTTCAGTGAAAAACCTGGAAAAGATCACATTATCCACATGTAATGCATTTAAATGTTTGTTGCATTCCAATAAAATTGAGCAAACCCAGTTTTGAAATTTGTAGTGTCAAATCTTTATTTGCCCTGGCATCTAACTTGTTCATTATTAATTGTAATTATTAGGATACAGTTAAGGGAGCAAACTCCACTGTAAAAAGAAGAATTAATAGGCAATGACAAAGGGAGTTAATTACTAGGGCAATGACAAAATTTCAGACTACTGTTCATTTGTAAATAACAGAAGAAAAAAAGACCAGCCTATTTAAAAAATAAACTAATTCAACTCACTTATTGTCAAACTAGCTGGAAATAAAATCTGGAACCTCTGAGCTTCCTTGGGACTGAAATTGAAAACCATTGATATAAAATGACAGAATTAAGTGCAAGATGTAGAAAATCTATTACTGAGACATTGAGTAACCTAATGATCAGCAGTTGATATTGTGCCTTGAAGAAATGTTCATTCCCAACACTTTATCTTTTTTAAAAATTCTATAGTCTGGGATTTTAATGCATATGATTGTGAAATTTTATTTGTGAGAAATATGTTCTTTTTCATGGCATATAATTCTAAATGAGAGACAAATAATAATAAAATAACAGAAGTTTAAAACTAAATTGAAATGCCACAATTTTTTATACAATGATCATCCTCGGTTTGCATTCAGTTGACCTTAATTTGGGGCTTATAACAGAAATTAATTATTTTGGGTAAGTGTCTGTTAAGTTTGTTCATGGTGAAAGAGCAATGTACAGTATATCCATTTCTGCTATACAAAATTCATCTATCTGTGTAAAGTTACCTGGGAGATTTGAAGGATAGCAATGCTGGGGTCTTGACACAAATATTGGATGGAGTTAATGTCAGGCCTCTAACTGAGACAATACAAGGCACCTGGTTTCTTTGTTTTAATACACTCCATTTGGGTAATTGTCCTGTTGAAATACAAATTCAAGGATCTTTATTGTCATTCCATGATTCATATGCAGAAATGAAATTCAATACTCAGGTCCCAGTAATTAAACAGTGCCCACAATAACCTCATAAAAACTTTATAATAAAAAGTACCCCATAAGTAGTTCCTTAACCCCATAAACTGCATGATAATGGTATCACAGATAAATACAATAATAGAACAAAATCATATTAATACATAAAATAAAGTAAGATAACTATAACTAAAACAAATATTGTAGTATGCCCTGTAATTAGCAGCAGCAAAAAGGTAGCAGCAAATAGTTTAGTTCATGAGACTACTGAAACAAAACGCAAAGTGTAGTAGTATAAGTCAGAGAGACTGTACAGTCAGATATAGTGATGATGTATTCATTAGTCTGACAGCATCCAAGTAGAAGCTGCTCCTCAGCCTGGTAGTGCTAGCCCACAAGCTTCACAATCTCCTGCCTGATGGGAGGGGGACAAACAGTCCATGTGCAAGATGAGTGACATCTTTCTTAATGGAGTGGGCTTTACTTTTGCACCTGGTGGTGTAAATGTCCTTGGTAGCGGGTCGGCTACTGCTGCTGATCTGCTGTGCAGACTTAACCACCAGTTGCAGTGCTCTCCTGTGTGCGGCCGAGCAACTGTTGTTCCAGACCGTAATACAGGAGGTAAGGATCCTCTCTATAACACATTTGTAAAAGGAGGTAAGAATAGAAGGGTACAGATCAGCCCACTTCAGCCTCCTCAAGCTGTATTGTAGCTCCATGAGAGGTCAGTTGTAATATGCACCCCCAGGTATTTGAAGCAGGTGACAATTTTAACTTCTTCTCCGGTGATGTAAAAGGAGAGAGGAAGGAGAGTACTAGTCTAGCAAAAGTTCATAATCATTTCCTTAGTTTTTTTGACATTGATGTTAAGGTTGTTGTCCAGTTTATCAACTTCCAACCTGTACGGTGACTCATCATTATGAGTGACATGTCTTACCACCACTGTGTCATCAGCAAATTTCACTACGTACACATCCATGGGGGTAGCTGGTGCTGAGAATGATAGTAGAAGATGTAATGCTGTGGATTCTGACTGACTGGGGCTTGTTCATTAGAAAATACACAATCCAGTTGCAGAGTACTGAGTTTAATCCAAGTAGGGACAGTTTGGTCACCAGTGTTTGGGGGATGATGGTGTTAAAGGCAGAGCTAAAATCCAGGAAGAGTAATCTGATGAAGGAGTCCTTCCTTTCCAGGTTTAAAAGAGCCAAATGAATCACAGAAGAGATGGCGTCAGCAATGGAGTGGTTCTTCCTATAAGCATATATAGAGTCCATCTCTCCAGTGACAATTTTTCATCAGAAGGTTGTGGATTTTTAGCCAGTACTTTTCTTCTTTCAATTGGAGTTTACAAGAAATATGATGATTAGTTTTTAAATCTCATAATTTGCTTTTGGTGTAAATTATTGATGGTATTAAATTGTATCTGGCTAATTTAACATGATTTGCAAAGTTTTGTAAATTAAAAGGGGAAAAATCATGTTTAAACTGATTTCAAATTTTAAAAAAATATTGAAAATGAAGACTAAATACTTTCTCATGGCAGTGTCCATGAAGCGAGCAAACATTACCTATACTGTGCTTGTAGATGACAAAAAGCCCCATGTAGATAATTTTCTCATTTGAATCATATGTGAGTGTACAGGATGACAACTGTTAACATTTGGATATGATAGAAAATTAAAGTTTCTGATCTTTTAATTTATTTACATGTATTCTTAGTATGCAATACTAATCACAAAAGGGTGAAACAAACTGTTGCATTGTACTTAACCAAATGAGTTATCAGTGTAACATACAAATCATTAGTTATATTTGAAAAGATTACATGTACAGAGAACTTTGGCTGTGAAACATATTTTAATAGTGGAGAATCTGGTTCTATAGCATTTAGCACTGTGACAATTTGTCTATATAATATTGTTGTTTGTTTAGTGCTTGCACAAATCTTTAAAGATGGTTTAATATTAGTGTTCAAACACTGGCAACAGCATACTTCTATTTTAAGACTATACTTGACAAGGCACTTTGCCAAATAATGGAAAAATAATTTATCTGTAATTCTGATACATTATAATACACTTACAGGACCTTTAAAGGTGAATCCTGATTTAAAATTATTACATACTGTACATACATGCAAACGTTTACACACATCATGTAATCCAATGTCATTTTCCAGGAAATGGGGCATGTCTCAACAGCACCAGATGCAAGGCAGGAACAGCCAGTTTAGAATTGCCAATTTGCTTAATCTGCACGTGTTTGTGGACGTGGAAGGAAAATGTGAAAACCATGAAGACACTGCCTGGGTGAATTCATAAACTCCACACAGACAACAAATGGATGTGGAACTCAGACCTGTGAGGACAGCAGCACTAACTACTATGTCAATTTTTATTTCAGTAAGTATTATGCTTGAAAACTGATACATTTTATGTAAAGATACTTTCATAATTGTATTTTACATCGATCCATCCATTTTCTAAACATCCTTTATCCACTGGTACCTGAAAGTCAAAACTTACTTCTTCATCACTAGACACAAGGCAATATACATCCCAGGATGGTGTGCCAAGCCATGTTTGGTCACTCAGTTTGCCTAACATGTGTAAACCAGAGAACCTAGAAACAGATCCTGGAGAATATGTGTACTACAAAAGACCAGTTTGTGTGTGTGTGTGTAGGATTTGAACCCAGTCTCAAAGAACTGTGAAGTGGTCACATATTTAATAACTATTTCCCATCCTTTATTTTTCTGAATATGCAGAGATGATGAACAGAAAATGCCACATTTGTGCTGTGTGAATGTTTGGAATTGTGCCCTGTCCAGGGCTATTTCCTTGTTTGCATCCAGTGTTGACCTTAAATTGGATTAACTTTGCAGGGTTGTCTTAATGTATGGGCACAGGAACATAGGGGCCCACAATGTTTCTGATATCTACGTATGTTTCTGTTTTGCTATTAAAACAGGGGCTCCAGCTTACTACTTTGCCCAGGTGCCTATGATGCTGTTCAGAAGGCTTTGGAATTAACTGGCTCTGAAAAATCAATTCTGTGTTTATCATTGTTGTGGACGTGGTGGAAATGTTGAAGGTAGCGGTGAGAGGGCTGGGGTGAGTCAGTGTTTTAGTTAGGTATAGGGCAGACATTGCTGGAAGCCAACCTAGCCCCTAACCTCATTGTTTGCAAGGCAAAATCAGCTCTAGACAAGTCACCAGTCCATAATAAGGCACACATCTGAGCTAGACTGTTATAGGACAAATTATTGCACAGGGACAAGCCTGCTTATACCAGGTCAATTTAGTCATCATTTAACCTAACACACATAAAGATAAAGTACAAAACTGGACTTTTCAGAGAAACATCAACAGAAATATTGAGAGAATATGGAAATGCTATACAGATTGTAGTCAAGCCTCAAATGAGCTCAGGCCGATGCAGCTGTGAGGCACCAGTGCTAAACACCGCACCACCATCTCACACTATTATAGTTATTATTAATATTTTAATGCAGTTTAGCTGCTATTTTTATTATTAGTAGTAGTAGTAGTATTTTGTAAATAGTAACGGGTGAGTGTAGATAATGCAACAGAAAGTAAGAATGTAGACATAACTAATTCATCCTGAATAGATCTGTATAAATTATAAATTGTCTGATTTTATATGGTGACACTTTTACTGACGTTATTGTATACGTTTTTTATTAATTTGCGTTATTTTAGTCGTGCATTAAATGATATTCAGTTGTATTAAAAGGAACGGAAGTGCAAACCATGCCTTTTTGGCTAACTTTTTTCATTTGTTTGTTTCTAACTTCCCAAATCGCTTTCTTTCTTTGCTTGTTTGTAGACGATTCAGTTTTAAGTGTGGTGCGTGGCTGCGCCTTTAAAATGAATTACAAGTACTGGAAACAATGCAGCAGATGGCGCCACGGTATAAGTGGGCAGTTAAAAAACAAAAAAGTGGATCTGTCCCAAATTGATTTACTGTAACGGCGTATTTGAAAAGAATTGTTCAAATTACTGACGTTTTACGCATTAAGTCGATACGATTTTAATACTCAAATGACTGTTTCCTATATATTTTTTTTATTATTTTATATTTACCTTTTATTTGTGCAGATTTCGGTGTAAAGTCATTGAGGTTCAGAACATAATTAGCCCCGTAAAATCTTCTGTTTCACTCTTTAAGAATTTTTTTTCTGTTTTATTTCACTTTATCGTATTTCATTCGTTTCCTCTTTTGATGAGCAGTGAACTGATAGGTAAACGCCGTGCCTTATAGTTTTAGTCCGAAGAGAAGTCTGGATAGTGCGGCACTTGAGACTTACTACCTTAAAGGCTAATTTGTAACCAAATCTGAGATAGGGTTTTGGGAAACTGGGTTAAGATGATCAGTGTGGGGACTGGGGTGCTACCCATATTCTCGGATTTGTCTAATGCCAGTGTTCAAGCAAAACATTAATCTCTGGTGACTAATTTGCAACACAGGAATCCACCAGGGGGCGCATCTCGGTAATTTTCGGCTCTTAACCGATCACAGACACCACTGACACATTTATTAAAATGTAATAATTGCTATTAATGGGGCAAGTAATTTAAATAGTTTGTTACCGGGAATGGTTTAAAGGAATTAAAATAATTTAAAGATGATAGCTTTGTCAGTCATTCAAACTAATACAAAATGTAAGGTCAATTAATTACTGCCCACTAAAGTATATGATTCCTAGTAAGTATGTTTTAAAGTATTAAGAAATCCACACCACTGTTAATTACTAAGATCATAGACATGCTAGAAAGAGGTCTTTTCATTGGATGGGATGTTCCACTAAAAAGAAGGTTTTTCATTTATATTGAGCCAATCTAATTTTTGACTGTGAAAATGATTTTAAAAATAGCAGCTGGATGAATGAAAATACTAATTGCCTGCTGTTGGCCTATATGTATTTTAGATCCCATAAAGCAACAGAAATTACATTGTTATATTCTAAAAATAAAAATAAAAATCAGAATATTGCAGCTCTATTCAGGGTCATAGATATTGAAGCCTATCCCAGCTGCATCAAGTGTAAAGGAGGAATGATTCCTGGACAGGGTGCCCAACTATCAAACAGCTCACACACACACTCCTACTGGACAAAGTTAGAGTCAGCAGATAACATAACATGCATGAATTTGGAAGGAAAACTTCATGCTGGTGTTGATTGTGAAGATATATTTGATGACTGCTAAAATATATTCAGCAAAATAAATACTTAAATAAAAAGAAGCTCTTGTACAATCTAGCTTAATTGTCATACTGCACATTTATGTAGTCCCTGTGATCCGTAATGGCATTAAGTAATTTTGAGAATGTATTTATAGCTGTACGGTGAATACCACTACTTTACAGGACTATAACACAGTGAATGTTCCTTGAATTTGAAAAAGTTGATATGGAAATATGTATGATGGGATCAGTAAGAAAGTTCAAATATGGCTTTTCCATAATCTAATGAAAAATTATTTTTCTAGTCCATGAATCCGATGCAGGCCATCATTTTTTGCTCATATGTTTTAGTCACATCTAGACCTGCTACTTAATTTTTATTATGTTTGACTTGTTAAGATTATTATAAAATTACCCAACTCACAACCCAAATTATGTTTTAAGAACCCAAATATACCCTTAAGAACTATAAATTGTTATCTAAATGTAACAAGGATCCATTTTCCTGACCTTTGTTCTGAATCTGAAGATACAGGTATGAACCATCTTCAAATCAGGGGTTTGCATTTGATACTATTGTAGAATGACTCAAAGTTATTTCTTATCATATCCTGAATGATGCAAATTAATATTTAAAAAGGCAAAACAGTGGAAATGCTTTCAGACTGAGATAGAATTTTTACAGCTATGTTGAACTTATACAGACATGATTTTTCTTTGGAATTTTTTTGAGGTATCTATCTACTATTTCTTCCTTGTCCCTTTTACTGTTTTTTATTCTTTAACTTGTAGTCTTGTGGGTTATGATGTCCAGGCCCACAAAAATGAAACTTGAAGGCCATGCCTGTTTGATGAATATCTATAAACCATAATGTAGGACTGGAACCAAAGCTCAAAAAGCAGGTTTGTGGCCTACACATTTTAAAGGGGCCACGGTGTAAGAATCTCAAAGGAAGAGGGAAAGCATAAAACTTCTGACTGAAAGAACAAAAACAGTGTTTCTAAGCAACGATAACAAAAGTTTATTTGAAAAATTGTTAAACACCGTAATAAAATGTTATCTAATGTTGCAACCAAAGAGCAAACAAAAACCATTTCAACAAGACAAAATTGTTATCTAAGGGCTAAAGAAAAAATATCCAGGAAATGTAAAGAATCAGATAACTTACAAAATCATAAAAGAGATTCCAAGAAAAGGAAGCCAAACAACAGAAGCAGGTGCCAATGCCTCAGCAAAGAATTGAGACAACATAATAAATAACCAAGACAATACTCACAAAGAAAAAAGTGAAATAAAGCAGAAAACATGTTCAATAACATAAATTACAAGAGAATAATTAGAAGACAACAAAATAAATGAATAAAAAGAAAAGAAACTAGAGTTGGGGTTGAAACTGGGTGAACCATTAAATTATGAACCCTGGCTGTAGAACAATACATTTTCATGTTTTTTCTAAACATAATGTCAAGTATATCAAGTTTCATTTCAATTACATTTGTCTGAGTTCTCTTTCTAAAAGAGAGTTCCACATGTACAGTACATATAAAAATAATATAACACTCTCAAATCTAATTAATGCAACACAAGTTTATGTTGGGTCAGAGCCTGTCCTAAAGCATTGTGTACATGGGAACCCACCATGGTTGGGATACTAGTTCATCCCCGGGTTCATTTACTCACACACACACACACACACACATACATACAGGCACAATGTAGGAGTGTCAAATTATCAGTGCAGACAAATGAAGAACACTAACCTTTACATAGCCTACAACCAGGTTATCTAGGCAGCAATGCATTTGTCTTGCTTAATCATATATACGAGTGGCATAGCCCCTGTATGTATGTGTGTGTGTAAATAA
>JANRMT010062854.1:37258929-37273890 GCA_026402145.1 Polypterus bichir lapradei
ATCTATCTATCTATCTATCTATCTATCTATCTATCTATCTATCTATCTATCTATCTATCTATCTATCTTTCTATCTATCTATTTCAACAGGCCAAAAGGAACATTTATTTCTGCCTGTTTAATAGTTTGTCAGTAGCTGAGTCTGAATGCATAAAATATTCTTCCCAGAAGCATTTCTTATTATTAAAATACATTATTGTCCTTTTTAAAGAGCAACTCAGTTTTGTCTCTTCTTGAACATATTGATATAACAAAAAAGACACTTTTTTCATTGTTAAGTGTTTAGGTTGGTGAATCAAAGCCTATCCTGACAGCCACGGGTGAACAACAGGAGCTAACTCTTGACAGTGCACAGTCACACATTTGCCCTTACTCAAAGTGGCCTGATTTTGGGACTTCATCAATTTAATGTGTGGATGTGAGAGAAAACGTATGTACCTGGAGAAATAAAAAACAAAATGTTAACAGCCACTATGAGAGGGACTGAACTTTCCACACTCACCACTGTGCTACCCCCAGTCAGTTTGAATGTCTGTGTGTAACAAACAGTGGTGCATTACGTGCAAGTGAGGAACTGCAGATCCCACAATTCCCCAACAGATGGCAGTGTTCTGAAATAACCAACTAAGTAAACTTGCCTCAATAATCAAACATACTATAAAAATGTTTATAGCAAACTAAACTTAGTCATCATAATTAAATGTTTTCAATTTCCATTGATATGCCAAATGTAGTTTCTTATCTTGTGGTGGCTGGTACAGGTCCTTTGGTCTTGAAGTTTTCTAGATATGCATTTGCACGTGTGTGTGTGTGCAGCCCGAACTTTTCAATTCTGTCTTAAGGCTTGAAGGACAGAGCCCTTAAAACCAGCACAGTGGTTAATTTTTTTATGATGCAATTTATTGGGTATGCAGTCTTGCACATTTCATTATTTTGGAGTAGGTGTTATGATTATCATGAATCATGCTGATTATTTATGTTCAATAAGATGTAGCACTTTGCCTATTATACAAAAATTGGAATATTCATTTGCAATTCTGCTTTTAGTGTTCAGCATTTAATGATGAGATAGATTTTAATACTGTCATTTAATGGTTGTCCTTTATGGGAAAATGATGTGTTGATAGATGTTCTTATTTTGTGTTTTTTATGTCATTTTTTGGCTGACATTTTATCATTAGTAGCATTGGCTCCACTTCAGAACACTCACCTGGACTCAGAGGTAACACAATATGCACTAACTTTTCCCCAACTCCATCAACATTTCCAAACTAGGATCCTTACTAAGATCACCAGCAGCCAAATACCCAGACCAATGGATTTAAGTAATGAAGTGGGTCTCATAAGTTCTGCTCTTTAAGTGTGTCGTTATCATCTCTATCTCTCACTCACACACACTCTCCTTCTGACAGCTCCATCCCAGGGCTGTATGGCCCCACCATTATTTTCATACAAAAAAAACCACAGGGCTCAACTGAGTGTACCTTTTACAAAGTATATAAGTGACGGCACCCTCTTGCAGTTAAAAACCTGAGTAGTCTTTAAGAGCGCATAGTTCTCCTTTATCTTAATTGGCTGTTAGGCCTGATTTTGATAACTATGCAGAGTGCAGTCACCACTAGGCTGTGAAGTGCTGGTCCTTTCAGATTTCCCTCTACATGATGACAAATTAAGATTCCCAAGGTCCTAATTTCAACCACATTGGTTCTGACTACTGTCTAAAGGCCAATTATCATGACACATGCATTCTCCATTATTGTGAAATCTATTGCTTTCTCAATTTCTTTAGCTTCTTTCCAGATGAGTGAGCACAAGGGCTTTCTTTACTTATACCGTATTAATTCTCTTTATTAAGAACAAAAGCAATGCAGATAATCTTTCAGTTGTCCTCACGCTAACTGAATATATTAGATTTAGATTTTGCCCCAGGAGTAAAAAACTTAAGTATTTAATATTCTATTTAAACACAAAAAGGAAAAAAAGAATTGCTCTTATATATATTTAAACAGATCAAATGCTCCAGATTCTACACCTCAAAGCCCCCTTATTCAGGTCAGAGTCACTAAAATGATCACAAAAGTAAACTAAAATAAGTTCATTGTTTACTGAAAGCACTTAATTTTTATCCATATAAGACAGCGTTTCTCAACCTTTAAGTATTTGCGACCCGAGTTTTCATAACAGTTTTTAATCTTGCCGCCCCTAACATTTTTTTGAAATGTAAATGCATATTTCATTATACTTACTTAACTTTTATCGACATTTATCTAACTCTATATTTATTGTTCTAGTATCAGAATGTTTAAGTTAATTTTTTTTGGTTTCAACAGATGTTTTTTCATATTTTTGATTCTTGTTTTTCCTGCGGTGGGTTGGCACCCTGCCCGGGATTGGTTCCTGCCTTGTGCCCTGTGTTGGCTGGGATTGGCTCCAGCAGACCCCCGTGACCCTGTGTTCGGATTCAGCGGGTTGGATAATGGATGGATGGATGGATGATTCTTGTTTTCTTTTTTTCACATCTTCGCGCCCCCCTTTTTGTTACTTCGCGCCCCCCTAGGGGGGCCCGCCCCACAGGTTGAGAACCACTGATATAAGAAATTAGATTTCTGCCCTCTTGTTCAGCCAATACCTAAATATAATATGTCCAGATTAAGGTTGTGTGGAGCTTGGCAGCAGCCGGCAGGGGCAGGTACCAAACCAGAATGAATTGACAAAACATTAAGTTCAGAGTCTATTTTTATTTTTATCTTATAATAAAGTCAGATATCTTGACAACATCATCTGTTTATTTTAAACATACTGTACTTAGTTCGGGATCATAAGGAACTGGTATCTATCCTGGAAGAATCCAGCACTAGGCAGAAATGAACTGTTGCTGTAGTATAAAATCAATAATGAATAATAATTACCTGGACATTGACACAAATATATGGACATACACAGGTTTGGTTCACAATAGAAATGACATTCTGCAGTACTTATTTATAGTCCTTGCTTTGTACCCCTGTAAATATGAGTTATCGCCAATATTCTAACAGCCCAATTGTGCTTCACTCACTCAGAATATGGAACTAATGTAGGAAGTAATTCAAGATAGAGAAGCTTTTATCTGTGGCACCTCTGCACGATAACCACGTTTTTCCAACCTCTCAAACGTATGCCATTTTTAATGTTTGGAAAACATACAGGATTAAATCACTCAGAGATTTGCGCATAGATTGCGTTTTCTCATCCTACGTACAATTACACTCCAACTTTAACTTTCCATCAACACTATCTCCAAATTTGAAACTTTGCTAAACATAATCTACCCAATTTTACCAGTCCCATTACTTACAGCCCTCTACCTTTTCTGTTCATTCATAATTCATCGGCAGCTCCCGCCACATCATACAGCCTCCATCTTTAGCTCCTTATCTCTGCATTAGTACAACAGCCCTGAAAGTGCTGGCAGATATCTTGATGCCCACTTAGATCTGAGGATAGGAGAGGAGAATGTGTCCTGGTTGGTCTCACAAATAGAGGCAGGTTCTTCTGATTTCATTTGATTTTCTGCTGCTGAGATTTTTCCCCGATCGGAGAACCAGTCAGCCTTGATGAAAGAAACTTGGTTTCCAGGTGGAGGCAGCTGCACCCAATACCACACGTTCTCCAATACCCAACCCATCATTCTAGAAAGGCTGACGCAAGGCTCTTATATCAGTGATGTTTTTGGTGGGCACCTGTTGTCCAAAGATAATTCCTAGCAAAATCTTGGGTGGTATCTAACCATTCCTACAATTGCATCAATATACATGACCTAAAACCTCAGATGGCATATCAGGGTAGCCCAAATGCAAGCTCAGCGGGGTTAATAGCTCTGTGCCCAACATCAACATGGACAGGTGTACACCCGGAGGACTGCGGAACAGCAGACTGACAGGCAAGCAGCACTAAGGGTAGCTGCTGATCCCAGTTTCTCTGGTTCTGACATATAGTGAGGGCCAGTTTTGTTGTTGGAGTCTGTATAAATCACTCTACCAACCCATCACTCTGACGGTGGAAGGGGATAGTATGGGTCTTTCAGATGCTCAACTGTTGGCACACCTGTTGGAATACATGACTCTCAAACTTCCTGCCCTGGTCTGTGAACAGTTCAGCTGACAATACAGACTTTCTGAAAAAGTCCTCAATGAGAGCCCCCACCACAGTCTTCACTTCCCGGTCAGGTAGGGAATAAAGTTCAGGCTACTTAATGAAGTAACCTATTGAAACCAAGATAAAACAGTAACCTTGGGGGAAATGGGAAAATAGTCCAAGAATATTAGTAAGCACTTGCTCCAAATTAGCCCCAACCTGATATTCTTCCCATGTCTCTGTAGACTGCTGTGAAGGACCATACTGTCAACCATGATCTAATAAATTAGACTGCAGCCCCATGGTCATGCAGAACCATGTACACCCCTGAGCTCCTCACCTTGGAATGATAGGGCTATATTCCTTATCCTAATCAAACAACAGATACTATAAGTGGCATAACTTGTCCTTGTAGACAATCTAAAGATGTGACTAGATGCATGGCCCACGTGATCCCACCTACACAGGTTTCTTGCCATTTCCTTATCGTTTTGGCTTGGGACCCACTTCAACTTTCATTATGTCTGAACAGAAATGGTGCAGGTGCCCTACTCCTGTATCACCAGCAGGGGGGAAGTTTCCCTGGGCATAATGAACTTCGTAGTTAGGAGAACAACACTGTTATGTGTGCTGTTCGTTTCTCCTGTTCATGCATATCTTCTTGTATCTGTTGATTTTGAAAAACGGACCGCAATAGAAGTAAAATCCTGCAGTACTTCTTTGTATTCCTTGCTCTGTGCTCCAATAAACACACGTTATCGGCAATATACAAATAACCCAATTGTGCTCCACTCACTTAGAATCTGGAACCAATGTAGAAAGCATTTTAAGACGGAGAAGCTTCTATCTGTGGCACCCCTGCAAGAGAACCACCTCTTTCAACCTTCACAAACATATGCAGTTTTTAATATCTGGAAAAAATTTGGAATTAACTTGCTTAGAGATCTTTATATAGACAACGTCTTTGCATCCTATGAACAATTACATTCCAAATTTAACATTCCAGCTACACATTTCTTTCACTATCTTCAAATCAAAAACTTTGTTAAACAAAACCTTCAATATTTTCCTCATCTTGCACCCTCATCCATGCTGGAAAAAATATTGCTCAATCTCAAGGACTTAGACTCCATCTCTACAATATATAAAATAATTTTACAATCCCTCCCTTTCAAAGATCCAAGAGGACATTGGGAAAAAGATCTCTCAATTAATATATCAGAAAAGGAGTGGAAAGTAGCAATGCAGAGAATTCACTTGAGCTCCATATGCGCAAAGCATACAATTATACAACTTAAAATTATATATCAAGCACATCTGTCTCGACTAAAACTCTCCAAAATGTTTCCAGGGCATGATCCAACCTGCGAACGTTGCAACCAAGTCCCAGCCTAACTAGGTCACATGTTCTGGGCCTGCACCAAATTAACATTATTCTGGACAAAAATTTTTAATTACCTTTCAGATAGCCTTAGACTCACAATCCCTCCTAACCCATTAACAGCCACGTCTGGTGTTCTTCCAGATGGGTTTAAAGTGGAGAAAGACAAACAAATTGTGATTGCATTCACTACACTTTTGGCACACAGACTTATTCTGATAAACTGGAAGAACCCAAACTCTCCTATTTTAAGTCAGTGGGAAACCGATGTGTTATATTATTTGAAGTTGGAAAAAATCAAATACTCAGTTAGAGGATCCGTACAGACTGTTTTCAAAACATGGCAGGATCTAATCAGTAATATTTTAAAATAAGTTCATAAAGCACAGAGAATTTATTAATTTAGGTATGTTTACAAGCCTTAAATTTCACGCCGTTTGGCTTGCTCTCTCTCTCTCAGGGGTGGGGATCGATCTGTTCTTAACTTAATTTTTCTTTTTGTAAAAACTTGATTGCTTTGTATGGATTATAATAAAATTAATAAAAATAAATAAAAAAAAAAAAAAAAAAAGAAAAATGCTTTGCCTGTCTAGATGAACAGTGGTTCCTATAGTTCCCAGGCTCTCTTTGGCAGCAGAGGTCTGCCTTAGCTGTTGCCTTATGCTTTGATCCAATTCCACTCACCAAAACTGTCACTCCAAGGCAGCCACTAGCCTGTCCACTTCAAGTGCTTCTTCTTCTCCTACATCTGTCAGGGCTATCAGGGCAGCACACCCCCCAAAGTGGCAGCTAAATGTCCTGCTTGTTTCTGGGAGTGCCATCTAATCACCACTGCCAAAATACGGAAGTGCTTGTAGTAACCTTCCTAGTTCTCATCTCCAATAAACTGCCCTGGTTTAAATGGTGGTCCGAGCAATGCAGGTGCCTGCAGTGTGTTCAAGGACTAGCCCCGCACTTTCACTCTGTGTTCTCACTTCTCTGTCTTTTAGTGTGTAGTCTTCCAGTAGGGTTAAATATGCAGAACATCCACTGCAACCTTGGGGCAGCACTTCTGCTTCCCATACCCAGAAGGCTACCTCTTCTTGTCTGTCACTGAGAATTTCTAGAAGCATTCAGTGAATTAAAGCTCGGCTTCACTAAAGAAGACACCTGCCCACTGTTGTTCTCCACATGTATTGCTGCTGCCCCATGTAGCATCTGCACTTTCCTTCAGGCACTGGTTTTAGGCTCTAACATCTCTCCAGAATAGCATGTGGCAGTTTGCTTCTGATTGGATTTTTCTGCTTCCATGCCCTTCTGACACCAGTGTAATGACCAGTGTGTTAAGCCAAAACAACTTCAAGGTACCAGAGTTTCAAAAATGTTCTTTTCGTAACAAACGGTGCCCTTTTCTACACTCCAATATCTGGGTTACAGGACACACCTCCAAAGCAATAAATGAAATGAAAGCTCTCCTTATCTGTCAGTTTGTCTGATTCCACTTGGATTCTGTCTTTCTTCATCCCTCAAAAACTCCTGCTTGTTACTGCTCTTTCTCATAAGAGGTGTGCCCACAAATTACAAGACAGAACCTTTTTCCCATCCCCTTTACTTACAGTGCTCTACCTTCTTTTCCTTCATAGTCCATCAGAACAGGCAATAGGGTCTTTGCATGATGGCTAAGGTCTTTAAAACAGAGTATTGTATATGTTTTGAAAAGAATGGAGCGCCCTGCCAGTGATATTCTGAGCACTTCTCTACCCTCTGTAGTCCTTTTTTGGCTCTGAGCTTAAAAATGTAATGCAACGACTCCTCTGAAAGTAACAGATAAAAAAATATATTATGAAGGGGTACAGGAGTCCAAGTATCTGGTGAGGATAGATTTGTTCATTTTATTAATTACATAGCTTTTGTGATCTCTTAGTTGTCCAGGTAAAATAAGCCCAGTGTCTTTTGTAGCACATGTGGGTGTTGAAACTCTCCTCCACCCCCTGGGAACATTGTGGTCTCCAAGTGGTGATTGAAAAAGGAAATATTTTCACTACAGGGTGTAAGAAAAAATCCTCTACTGTGTGACCTTTATGCACAGAATGACGTGCGTCTATTCATCATGAATTGATGACCCTTTAAAAAAGTATTTAAAGTGTAATAAGTAAACACTTGTTACAACATAGCAAATAAGACTACTGCAAATACACTTACGTGTGCTGATACTCTTGAAGTAACACTCAAATTCCTTCAAAGCCTTCTTGGGAAAAAGAAAGGAAAATATATGGCAACATTTTTTTGGTGCCACCCTAATTATGAAGTGCAATAGGTTACACCACAAAATGCTCCAAATGCCAAGAGTTTTGTCATCAAAATCCATTAAAGGGTGGGTCCACTATTCATTAAGACTAAATAGTTCATGTCTGACTGCACTTTTTGGACCTTATTACAATGGACTTTGTTTAAACTACCTATCACAAAAAGGGTACAACATAGAGAAAAAAAGTGATCAGTTTGGGTCCTTAAGGGTGTGAAGTTTAATGTCCCAAAAAGAAACATAAGCAAAATATGATGCAAGAGCACCAAAATCACAAGCAAAATAAGTAAAGGTTGCCAGGTTTAGGGTAGCTGTCTTAAGGTCTGTCCCTTTTGTTAGCTGGATTCTCACTGGCAGAGCAGATAGAAGGGGCAGAGTCATAGTCATTCTTCTAGATGTGACTTCAGAGGGTCTTCCTGCAGACCTTCCTTCATTCTGGAGCAGTGATTCTTAACCTTTTTTGAGTCACAGACCCCTTTAAGAATCTGATGGAAGCTATAGACCCGCTTCCCTAGAAATATTTACATAAACACAACTTTGCATGCAATGAATATAATGTACTTTATTTATTGAGATTTGATTGACTGATACATATATGACATACACAAAGTATTATTAAACTTTAAAGTAAACAATCTAAAAAAAATTATAATTATGAAATACAATCCTCTTGTGCAAATTAAAACAGATCTACTACTAGTACGTTTTCTACTACCATTACTACTACTACTACATCTACTCTAAATCAACAGTACCGGGCTGTATAGTGAATATAAATGTTAATTTTATCTGACCCTCACGGACCCCCTGAAACCCATCCATGGAACCCCCTAGGAGTTCACAGACCTCATTTTAAGAATCCCTGTTCTAGAGGTAGAAATGGAGAAGTAGTTAGTTCCTGTGTCACACCCATTTAATCTTCCCCAATGATTCCTCTGTGAGAAATCATTAGGCACACTCATTGCTCACATGTCTGATACCTCCAGTCCTCAGTCTTTTGGGAGAAAGCATCCATTTATATGACAAATGTTTAATTGGGTATGAGAATATGGCAGAGCACCTTTAATGTGCACATGCTTGATGTTGCCTTTTTATTCCTGCTGACCCAAAGTATCAGACTGGTGTTTTGATTTCACTTTCAGAACTGATTCCTGAGGACATTGTGCCACTTATTCTGAAATATTATTAAAACGTCAGAGCCCACTATACACTCACACAATCAAATGAAGTTTGTGCCCTAAAATGACTCCCAGCTTAATGTAAGCACCAAGAGTTTATCCATTTCTGCTCATGTCTTGTAGCTTCCAATCCTTGGCCTTCAGGTTTAGGTCACTTCTCCACATGATAAAGTAGGACAGTGAACAAAGTTTAGCTAAGCAGTAAGCTACATACTATGTGGTTGAAATACCCATCAGTAACCAGGGGGTCCTGTTTGTGTTCGTTTGTCAGCTGGACAATGACATCTACTGTGGTGCTATCATTTGAAATATGCATATTGAAAATAAACTAATCGTATCATACTTAGATAAATAGCATGCAAAGAAAAGCCACTCCACCTTGCCCTTTTGACCAGCAACACATGGAACAAACTCTTTTTGTGACTCAGAGCAGAAGCTGCCAACTCACTTGCTGTAGTGATGTTGATGCTCACCTCAAAAGAACAGCAACATGTTCTGTTGTAATTTCTTCATTTAGGACATTTCCATTTTTCTAGTTATTTTTTTAAAGTAAATACAAACCCTTTGAGCTGAGAACTTTGTGTTCTTTCCTGCATTTCGGAGCAGAATTGGGCTAAGCAAAATTAAATTAAATTAACACCACTCTGCAACAGATCCGAACTGCAGCTTTAGGCAAGGGGAAAGCATGCTAAAATCAAAGGAAACATTCCAACAATTAGCGAATTTACATGAGCGTCAATAAGACAATCATTCACAGCCTGATTTCTAAAATGCAATGTAAAACCTTATTCTGATTAATATTCTCAATATTTCAGAAATCGCTCAGTTTGGTACTTGTGTACTAAACAGATGGCAGTGAAACCTCCCCCACGGAGCCCAACACTAGAATGGGTAGGGGGAAACTTATGCAACCTCCCCTCAAATATGTTATCAATTCATCAAAACAGTTGTACGTATTCTGACAAGAAATACTCTTCAGACATTATAAAGGTTTGGGGCAGCCACCCTTATATTATATCCTGGCTGCAAAAGTTTGAAAATAATTGAACAGAGATGTTCACAAGACTGAGCCCAAAACAGAACTGCCAGACTGGAGGTAAGATGGCGGTTTTAAAGGACCAGAGAGGAAGTGATATCATCCAAAGTGCCAGAACTGGAAGTGACATCATCCAAGGCACCAGAACCGAAACTGACATCATCCAAGGCATCAGAACCGGAAGTGACATCATCCAAGGCCCAGGAAACAGAACTGACGTCATCTAAGGCACTGGAAGCGGAAGTGACATGATCCAAGGCCCGGGTACCAGAAGTGACGTCATCCAAGGCCCCGGCACCAGAAGTGACGTTATCCAAGGCACCTGAACCTGGTGGGATTTCCTGGGAATGGTCTGTAAGGAACTAAGAAAGACAGTCAGCACACCTTGCCACCCTCTGGTCTGATATGGTATTATCACTACTCAAGCCCTTTAGCTGTCTCCTATTCGCATGTGTGTGACAGTATGTATTTCTATAATATTCCAATTTCTGTAAATTTCTATATTTTTTTATCCCAAATATGTTACGAGTTTGTCAAAACACTTCTGCTTTCCTTTGTCATGCCATCCGTTTAGTACAAATGTATGCTGACGAGCTAAACACAGTGCTAAGCTCAGCAACACAATCTTGAGAGCAGTAGGGTGACATTTTAAAAGTAACGTGGTTTCAAACATAGTTTGATTTCTTTTTAAAGTAACAAGTGACATAATGCATATCCTATTGAAGTAAAATACCTGGGTTATTATTATTCCACCAACAGAAACTGGGTGTAAAGCAAGAAGCACACGTATCAGGTCCTTTACAGGGCTCAATCGCACAGCCAAGCAGAAAAGTATTAGCTGCATTCAATCTGCAAACATATAAATAAAATGTCAAATTGACTCAACATATTGTAACGAGCACCAATATGGAAAGACTGTGATGCACACCGGACGGAAGTTAAGCCCAATAACGGACGTGTTTACCGTACAACAGTCTTCCAGCACAATCAAACTCGCAAACAACCTGTAAAAATAACAGTCACTTCACTAGGCAGGTTGTTCCACTCTTGCAGTGTCCCCGATCGTCACCCAGCCCCTCATGCAGTGCCCCTTTTCCCAGTTTCCCCGTTTTCATTTGCAAATCTGTATTTAAAATGCCATAGGAGTCTTCACCTGCTTTCTCAGACTTTAAAGTTATAACAAGAAACTCCCATGGGTTCCTGGAACGCAGCACTCAGCGCACCAGCGAATACCCTGCTGTCAATCACCTGTCCAGAACTCGTCTTTCTCTAGACAATGCTGGCCATTACAATATTTATAAAAAACAAGAACTTATTTACAGGTGTCATGCTTATTTTTAGATGCACAGGGGCTGATGATGACGTTTAACTCTTTTTTTTTTACACCGTTTAATGACGTTCAAAGCGCTTGCACATGTAAACGTGGATGATTAATAAACCGGGTTTCTGCCTAAACCAGCTTATTCATCTTAACTTGATTATGTTTGTGCATGTAAACACACTGAATGAGCTTCTTTTGATGTCATACTTCAGTATATTATACCCAGTAATAGCCAGTAATATTCAGGTATTCCCCAAAATTTTGATTTTGTAGGTTTTAGGGGTTCTGAAGAGGTTCCTGGATTTCCTGGGACCCCTGTATTTCTTACCCTTATGAGATTTTAAAGTTTTTTTTGAAGAGAATTCAGCCAATGCGCTCTAAAAGAATAGCATTGCTCATAAGTATTAATGACCAGCTTCAGAGCCCCCTTCCGCAGTCCTCCCTAATACATGTCCCGTTCATCAAGTACTCACTGGCAGCCTTTTAACAGCATTTGAATGTCAAAAATGGTTATAAATTGGCAGATTGTCTGTGCCACAGCCTTATTGCCACTCTATATACTCCTGCCAAAGAGTCGTGCTAGATAACTGCCTAAACTGCTTATGTCAGGCCTACTACCTAAAGAATTCAAAGTCCACATAGGGTTATATCTGTTTAAGCCTACACTGTTAAGACATTTATTTTCATGTGATAAATAAAATGAAGAGGTGATTAAGCCTGAGTGTGTGAAATATTCAAGACAGTGTTTAAAATAAAAATACA
Source organism: Polypterus bichir lapradei (assembly GCA_026402145.1). Lineage (NCBI taxonomy): Eukaryota > Metazoa > Chordata > Cladistia > Polypteriformes > Polypteridae > Polypterus > Polypterus bichir. The sequence goes on from JANRMT010062854.1 coordinate 37,271,008, forward strand.
GTAAGTTGAAAAGTGATGCCTTGGCAAATCTGGTCTGCATTGTTCATTTTATATAACATTGTTCATTTTCAATAACATTACACAATAGTCCACTACACACAGTCATAGTAGGCATGTGACAAAAACAGCTCATGATTTGTTGTTTTATAACACATCAGTAAATTTTATCAATAAAGGTCCTGTGAGTTCTTAATATCTAAAATTAGTACACTGGAATTTATGACGCTCTTGAGTGTTGGGTATTTTAGTTTTACTCACAACATAATTTTATCTGGGAACATGATTAAACTTTGACCCTAATATTGCATAAAGAAATACAGAATGTCTTTTAGTCCTTTGATTTTTACTGCATGTATCTGGATCAATATTAACATTTCTATACGTTCTTTTAAAAAAAAAACACTTTTTTTTTGTCAAAGTCGCTGGAGTCTAATACATCACTAACCCTCTCTGGAAGGCATGCTAGTCTAACAGAGTATTCCTACCCCCTGTTCAATTTAGAGATATGAGTAATCTAATCTGAAAACCAGTTATTTGAACTGTTGCAGTAAACAGATGCCCCTAGAGGACTAGGCATACTCCACACATGAGGCACTCCACAACGGAATGGAAAAGCTGGAAGACACAACTCAACCGGTAATAGTACTGTACAATCAGAATGTACGCTATTGTGAAGAGAGAAATGTTAAATTCAATTACTGGATAAAACATAGAGTGGGATATATTTAATATTCCTGTTCTCAGCTGGTAGCACTGCAATCACTACCACCACAAAAGCTGTCTCACACTGTAATGGAGGAACAGCCCATCCGAGAATGGCAACGGTGATGATCCAGAGCTTTGACAAATACAGGGTGGAAACGATTACAAAACTAACCAGCGTCAAAAGCTTTTTAAGTTGAAAGAACAATCACATCTCAGGGTGAATTATGACAAGGTCAGGTGTCGTGGCATTGTGGGTAGAACCGGTTTAAGCCCCCTTTCTCAGATACTGGATGGGTTACATCTGAACAAGTGTGCACATTACAATTAAAACTCAAATGTGTGATCTAGACTTTGAAATGCAGTCTGAATTCCCCACTGCACGATAAGGTATTTATTTTATAGAGATAGTTTAGATAAAAATGGAGTGAGTAATTAATTACAGATTATGATATTTGTATTCATTATTAAACCTGCATAATTCAGTTCATCATCTTGGGGGGCCATAGTACAACAGGAACCAACTGGGACACGACGATTATGATGTTCATCAATCCTTTCTCAAACCCTTCTATTCCTCTTCAAATTTGGGGGTTAAACCTGCAGGTAATGATGATAAATGCATATATGCCCAATCCTCTAAATATTCCAGTTCGATATGCGTGGAGATTATCACGACAGCATCAGGCGCCAGGCAAAACTTACGCGTGGTCAATTCAGACTCGCTAGGTAAGCTAACCTGCCCTGCTTTTGAGGGGTTTCCAGTAAACCGAAGTATTCAAAGGAAAGGCCACGAACAAGCAGAGGAAACACCACACGGACATCACGGACGCATCTAGTGCGGAATATAAACACAGCATCTGGGAATGAAGTCGCGCTTAAGTCATGCGCCACCTTGAGGGTGATTATAAATGTGCACTCACTATTTCAGGTAAAAGGGTTGTGCGCATTAGCAGTTAACTCGTACAAATAATGAACGTTACTTTAGATGGGTTAGTTTAAGCTATTTGCTAGTTGCTCCCTCTAAGAAAACGCACCGCCCAGGTTCTAAACCAGCCGGCTTATTGTGATAAGGGTTCTTACAGCTTACAAAGTCACTGCGATGTCAACTTGTAATTTAATTATTAAGTGAAACAGGTTCATGTAGCCTTAACATGGAACACGTGTTTAATCTCTAGCTACAAGTATTATTTCCCTAACTTATGTACCTTTGAACTTTTCAGAAACACTGGAAGATGATGTTATTCCTGTTGTTTAGTCTCCACCGAGATCATTTTTGCATTTTTCGCAGATACAATATGTCTTTGCTGAGAACGGGGTAGCGCAGTTGTGGTTATCTCACATTACACCGAGCCGAAACTCGTATCATAGTCACTGTCTGCGTGAAGTTTAATTGTTCTACTTTTGGATTCTTAAGATGTTTTTCAGTTTTCCTTTCATATAATTTTTCTGTTAAGTTAAACGACGTTCTCTGGATGGAGGTGTCTGCTTTGCTTTGTCCTACGATACGTTCGAACCCCGTCTGCTTTTTACTCACTGTTATCTGTAAGTGAATTTACTGGGTTTAGAAAATGAATGGATTAAAAATCAAAGCCATTTGAAAGTAAAATAAATAAAAAATACAAACTTATCAACGAAATCAACGCAACAGCATAGTATAACCAAATGAAACCTGTATTCATATCATATTTGACACTATTGTGCTCTCGACCACACAGGCTCCTCCCATGTTGGGCGTCTCACCTGTCAGGTGCTGCATGCCAAGTCTCCTATCCCGATTTTACAATCGCGTTATAACGTAACATCAGTCATTTCACCCAAGATAATAAACGTCAACTCACGGGTGCAATATTGTGAACTAAGGACCTAACGTTCAGGCTAAAGCTGCTAAGATTTTTTCTTTCTTTTTTTTTTGTATCTCGTTATTTATTTTTGGCGTACTTGATTTGATTGTTTGATCCTAAAATGAGACGTCCGTATATTAATAAAATCGTTGGGATTAAAAGATTCTACGCCATGGCTACTGTACTAGGTAAGGATTTTATATATATAAATATATATATATATAATTACAGATGTAACCTTTAAACTCAAATTAAATTTGCATTTAATCCAGCCTATGTAATAAACTTTATCTTTCTTTCTTTCTTTCTTTCTTTCTTTCTTTCTTTCTTTCTTTCT
>JANRMT010062854.1:37285071-37332142 GCA_026402145.1 Polypterus bichir lapradei
ATATATATAATGTACAGTATATATACTATAGAGTCATCTAATTGTCTTGATAATCTTGACTTCCAATTCATAACAGTGACAGGCAGTTTTTTAGACACTACAATACAAGCCATGTCCATTCAGGATTTTGATTGTGCCCTGCTGGAGCCCATCCTGTTAGCACTGGGTAAGAGACATCCTTGGACAAAGCACCAGTTCTTTGCAGGGCATACTTAAATGCACACAATTGCTCATTCATACCAAATCGATTAAGACATACTAATTATCTTGATACATACGTCGTATATCATACTTCATGACTGAGTGTGATTCATTAGATAAGATGATCAGCGCAAGATAACAGCAACATTTGTTATAAATGTAACATGATTATGAAGAAGTTAGTGTTTGGCAAAGGCAGTATCTGTGTGTCTCTGCTGGGGAGGGGTAAGCTAAAGTCTACACTTCCTTGGGATTTGAGAGGAAAACTGGGACACATGTGGCATAGTAGTTAAGGCCTTGGACTTCCAACCCTGAGTAATTCATCTCAGATAAAGACAACCAGCCTAATAATAAGTAATGACACCTGAGGAAAAACACACTCAGACCAAGCAGTGCTAGGCTTGGGATTCAAACCAAGGATTATAGTGTGTTCTGAGGCAGCAGCAACCAAGACAATAATTATTTGATTTCACCTTTAAATTTTTCAATTATTTATAAAACATAAATATTTTGGAACTTCAAAATCATAAATGTACTTTTACTGCAATAAATAGTGTCTCTTTGACAACAGTAGTTGAACTTGGGTACAAATTAATCTTTTTCTACTAGTTATCCCTTTTTACACTTTTACAATGCAGTAAAATCTCTAAACCAACCAAAATGCAAAATGGTTGTGATGATCAATGTCTGCAGCACATATGATCATCATAAAATCAGGTCCTTTTATTTTACAGTCTGATGAAGAAGATAAAGTTATAGTGGGGTTTTGTAAACAAAAGAGGCTAAAGGCAGGCCAGGGGTTGTACAATAAGCATGATGCAGTCTAATACTTAGAGAAATTCAAGAATAACTCAGCATTCCCCCCATTGGTCCTTCTCTTAAATACTGTACAATGTGCTGTTAATAGAAACATTTGTAAGGCATGTTACCTATTTAGACTAGTGTTTTAATTATGATATTGGATTAAAATCTACATCTTTTTGTCACTATGCATACTTGAATTCTGTCCGAAATGCAATTCTTCACACATACAAAGGTGAAAGAAAACACTAGGCCATTCTGCCATTCATTGCTCAAAAATGCTTAAAATTGCTAGAAAGTATTCCCCTTGATAGCTAGATACCAGAGAAGGGAGCTCTCATGCTGTATATAAAATGGATTAATGGCTTTGATGGTCAAACAACCCTTTTGGACCCTGGCACTGCATAATGGACATGCTAAACTGTGCCCACAGGATTTATTAAGATTTAGTACCTGTCACACTCCGGTGTGTAAGTGATTCTCAGGGTGCTAGTCACTAATCACTTTTTGCTTCATTATCTAGAAATGATGTAACATTAAGCTGTGTTATTAATTATGAGTGACTCATTAATTTATTTCTTTACATTACGCTTTTGCTTGTGTGGAGTAAACACACTCTTAATGTATGTGTGGGTTTGTCCCACACCCCTAAGATGTGCATCTTAGTTTGGTTCATGGGCAGTTACAGATTGTCCCAGTATGAATGAAATTGTGCGAGTTAATGACCCTGCAATGGATGGGTTGGTGAATGGATGTGGAGTTGAACTATACCACCTGTACTTCAGAATTTGTTATCCACTTGAAGGTAAGCATGTCTGGGCCTGGCCAGTACTCAGATGGCAGACCATCTGGGAAAAGCTTCAGTTGCTGCTTGATAAAATGTTTGTGAGGCCATCAGGGGGTGCTTACACTTGGTTAGTGTGGGGATCCAATTGCCCCAGTGCAAGGGTGGGGAATGCTGTGGTGAAAAAATCATACTGTTATTCAGATGAGATGTAAAACTAAGGTGTTGACTCCCTGTGGGCATAACAGAATCCTGGGCACACTTTGAAAAGGGTTTAACCCAATGTCCTGGCCAAATTGTCCATTATGGCCTAGTCATTCTGGCACACTAATCATCCACTGTCTCTAATTGTTTAATTATCTCTCTCACTCCTTCACTACCTAACATCTAATATAGGGTGTGCGTACTGGTACAAGAATGGCTCCATCATATCATCCAGGTTTGGTAGTGGTTGAAGTGGGTCCCCGCTGTCTATGTAAAGTGGTTTGAGTAGGTTAGAAAAGCGCTATGTAAATGCAGTTAATGCATGATGTAAAACATAACTGGAGTTTTGGCATCAAAATAAAAAAAAATGCACTCTGTTCAGATATTAGCTACAAATATTACAGTATGTATGTTTCTCAAAAGGATCACTTGTACCACTAATAAACAAGGCTACATATCTAATTTGTATTTTAGCTACATATTCATTAATTCCCTTTAAATTATTACTTTTAATACATTTCAAATTGCAGGTTTGGTTCACTGAAAAGGCTTTTTGATAGTGATAGTGGTTGAATATTTTATCACTCTGTGTTTTCTTTAGTTATTCACCATAAGGGAGTAAGTTTTCTCCACTTTGTGGCCCTACTGTGTAGAAGTGCAGTTTAGGGCTGTTTTCCTCAAATGCTGCAGACCAATTAACCTTATCACATGATAAAGATCTCCTGTCTCAGTGTAACTTTGTGTCAGTCATTTAAGAGATAAATGGAAGTGGCCATCGAGTGCTATTGTGCATATTGCTGCAGTACAAAGGCAAATTTTTGCAGTCATGTGCTAAAATTACGCAGAGAAAAAGGTGTTTTCCCTTGTAACAATTGTAAATACATCACCAGATAAACTTTGATTATTTATTAGAGCTTGTGTCTCACAGCTGCAGATTTAGTATCTGGTCTTGTAAATGTCTGTGTGGAATTCCTCCAGTAGTCTATAGGAGTGAGTGTGCCCTGAAATGAACTGGCATCTTGACCCTTCTGTTACTGCCTTGTGCCCAATGCTGCTGGGGTTGGCTATGGCTATCTGTGACACTACAACAGAAAACCAGTGTCAGAAACCATATGGATGGATTAAACTGAACATACTAGAATTCTTTTTTAGTGTAAATGCCCAAAATGCTGAAATAACAACATTACGATAAGATTTAAAATACACACAAATATTACCACAAGACTATGTGCAAAAGAAACAAAGAATACTATAATATGTAAAAAGCGACATCTCAGCAAGTGGGGCACAATCCCTTACTAAAATGTTTATAACAACTCTCAACTATGTGTTCTTTTGCAATGTTTTTCCAATTTTCCATCAAATGAACAATGTAATTCTTTTTATAGAAAAATATTGCTGTAGTATGTAAAGTTGTTTTCATGCCAGCCTGTTCCCAGGTAAGAGGCTGCACCAATTGGCCCTGCAGTAACCTGCAGTGTTCTAGGTTTACCACTGGGCATGTGTGTGTTAAAGAGTACATGCATTTGCCACCTGAAAATACTAGTTAAGAAGTAGGGCTTAAAGGCTTGAGCCCCTATTCTCACTATTAAAATGAGGAACACCTTTTATTTATTGTGTATTTGGACTTCCTGCACCATTTTCTCTTTCTCTATTGATATGGTCCCACAATACATAATACATTACATCAGGGGTGGGCAAAGTCATTCCTGGAGGGCCGCAGTGGCTGCGGGTTTTTGTTCCAACCCAGTTGCTTAATTAGAAAACAATCCTTGCCAATAATTACATTTCATGGTTTGTTAGTGCTTTAACTCTGCTATGTCAAGTCATTCTCATATCCTAGATTTTTTTCCATTTTAAGGATATCATCCAAATACTTTGAAGTGTAAAACAGATGGGTAATTCTCAATCCTTCACTTTTTTCTCTTCTCTTTCCTTCCAAGTATTTAATTAAACCAAATAGTGCACGATAAATACACACAGGTGTAAAGGGTAACAAGCAAAATGGAGAACTGCTGGTTTCTTTTGTCATTTGCATCTTATTGCTAATAAGGAGCAATTAAAAACTGAGAATGTAGCTGTTTAAGACTTAAATAAGCAATAAGGGTTCAAAATCTTAATGAGGGAGACAACTAAAATGAAGCAGAAGTGTTTATACAGCAATTAGTGCTTCTTATTAAGCAATTGGGTTGGAACAAAAACCTGCAGCCACTGCGGCCCTCCAGGAATGACTTTGCCCACCCCTGCATTACATAATAATGGTAAAGTATTAGCAATCATTATCATAATGAAGAAAATAAATGATAGAAATCATAAATAATTTAGTGATTGTTATTGAAAAGTTTCCCCAAGTAGAGCAGCATGTATAACACACTTGAGAAATCAAGCCAGTGACCCATTAATGCTATAATAACATAATATCTCCAGCCTTGCTTAACCACTTAAGATTCACGTGTCTGAAATGCATTAATAACTTTTTATTAACAGATATGCATATATTTATTGATCTTTTTTTGGGAAATCATTTAATCTCCACTTCTAGGTTTATTTTCATGGGTGCTGCCATTTTGTGCCTTGTCACTGTGACACTGTATGGTTGCTGGACATATGATGCTTGTGTAATATGACCTATAATTTCATGATGGAAATATTATTTATTGTATAATAAAACACAACTGTCTCTGTGTGTGCCCGGTCTCCATGAGCAAACTGATTAGTCAGTTTGGCTTTGGTGTGGTTGGTCAGTTTTGTTTTGGTTGCTCAATTAAACACAGTTGAGACAGGAACCACCAGGCAAGAAAGGGTGACACACACAAAGATACTAAGGAAAGGCATAGGAGGAAAACGGAGATTCACCTTCAAACATGGGAGTATTTGCAAGAATACGAATGGTGTGTTCACAGTGGGTAATAGGAATCCACTTACCACTGGTGGTTTTCGAAAAGTTAACAGAAAGGTGAGCATTGAAATGACAGAATCTGAGAAGCAGGCTTTACAGGAATGCGACCATGAGAGGAAGCACCACCCAAGACACGTTGAAATACTAAACTGTACACAGGAATACCAAATTAAGGCATTGGACAAACAAAGATGTGAGGATACATGACATAAGATACGAAATCTTAAATATTTTTTAATTTTTAGAAGTTTTTAGTTTTGAAAGTCTGGCTTTCTACTGTCAAGACTGATGAAAACTTTCAATGCAATTTTCCCAGAAAATTTTGAATTAGGACTGGCCAAAATCTAGGAGTAATTTTTTAAGAATAGTTTGAAAAGAAGATGGGTCGTTGCAGATAAAAACTCAAATATAAAGACAGTTTGGTAAAAATTCAACACTGTGCTAAATTTACGGTAACGGAATAAGCACTAATGTTTGCATCTTTAATTTTCATGCTATTTTCCAGCAATGTTACCTCCACAAAAGATGAGGACTGACTGTACTGTTTACAGTGTTGTGCAAGTTCACACCTTACAAGAACTAGCTCAAAGTTCAGTTCACACAGATTAAAATGAATAAATTCACATTCATAGTTCACCATTTCAATTTTGAAATAGTTCATGTTCAGTTCATTTTGTATTTTTTAAGGAGTGAGAATAAATGACCCATGAGTTTACTTTTTTCAAGTTTGCATGCCTTATATTAGGCTATTACAGTGTTCTTGAATAAAATACAATAATTATGAAGACTTTTTTTATTTAAATACACTTTATTGAGTTATACCCAGCAACAAACACGTATAACTATATATGCTAATATCCTCCCAGTCAAAAAAGAAATTAAATAGATGCAATTATACATATAAATTACCCCTCAATTTCCAACCATGTGACACAAATGGTTACTGTGAAACCAGTGTGTAACCTATTATGCGTCACTTTTTGCATGTCCAACAGGGATAAATATAAACTGGCCTTGCGAAGTACAACGTTTTCCTAAAAGCGAAAGCGGAGCTTCACCGCATGCTCATGTCAGACAGACACAGACAGTGCCTATTTGATTTTACATTATTTTTTTCTGAATAAAAATAAATGGCAAAAAATTCGTACAAAGTAAATATTCATAAAAATCCACTATTTGTGCTTATCTGAATACCGTTTTCGGATTCGGCTCCACCCCTACATTACAGGGTAAGGCAAAATGTTTAATCTGGACCTAAACCAGATACAGTATGTCACATAAAACTGAACTAGCTCATGTTGAAGCTCTTTACTTGCAAATATGTTAGTTAAGTTCACCATTCTTAGAAAAATGAGCTTGTTCAATGAATGCGCTCTTTTGAACTAGTTCATGCACAACACTGACTGTTTATACATTGTGACCTGCAGTAAACAGCACACCAGGAGACAAAACTTCTCAACCCTGGGCATGATGACTTTATGATTCTTTGATCTGTTTATTCATTTTTCTTGGGACCTGCAAATTTTTCTCTGTGAGGAGAGTATTTTTTTAATATGGGGAATTAATAAGGAATATTGTTTCACTTTTATTTTCCCCACTGATTTTAAAACTGGCTTATTTATTTTTTCATTGTGTTTTTGAAACGTCTGAGGCCATCTTGGTTTTCAATGGCCATTGCCATTTTGGTTGTTGGTTCCTACTATGTGGTAATTCATTGGGGATGTGTGGTCATGGAAGTAGCACTGTGTGTTCTCCAAGTTATTGTTATTAGATATTGTTATGATTTAGGTAACTTTGTTAATTTATTCTATTACAAAATGTTCGTGGTACTTTAGATATAGTTTTTTGGGGGTTGGGGGTTGAACTCCAAAGAATTAGATTTTCTAGCAATTTTCATTTGATCTTTTTATAGAAAAATGTTTCTTAAAATTATTTTTAGTTGTTTATGTATTGCCTTTTTTTTGGGTACGGTCATTTTTGGGGGTGTGTTTACTGTATGTATTGTTCCATTACCAGGGACATACTGTACTACTAAAGAGGTTTCCGGAAGTCATTTCATGTAGGGAAAAGTGTTTCCTTAACTGTATTGGCAGAATTCAAAAACCAAGCCTCAGTCTCTTTTGTTATTCTGTTAACGGCACTCCAGAGGTTTAAGCAGACCATGTTAATGTCAGACAAGTTATAGAAGCTGCCTCCTGAGCCTAATGGTGCCCATACCCTAAGGAAAATATTGTTGATTACTTTTTCTAGTTTCTTTATTTAATTTTTCAAATGTAGTTAATTGCTCTCTTATTGCTTGATAATTGTAATTGAGATATTTTAGCTTTTATTGGTTAATTGGTTTTATTGGTAATTGTTGCCCTTTAGCACTTATATTCTACTAGTTGCATCAAGGAGGCTAAGGCCTGCTAATGATCCAGCCTGTACTATAATCAGGGGCAATCACAAAGGTATTTATGAACCAATTCTATTCCAATTTAATTGCTGAGGCAATGCATTTTCTTTATTGCTTGCCCAGTTAAAATAATTGTTTAGAATTGCTATGGATAAAAACTGCCTTTCATTTAATTCAGTCTTTGTTGGTTTACAAATTTAATTTCTCATTCAGAATATTATTTCCTAACTAGCTCTTTAAATCATTTTGGTTGTGTAAATATATTTATGTTTTCTCTTGTTTATTTTATTTAACATATTATATAAAATTTTCATTAAATCAATTGTAAAAATCTAGAGTTAGAAATTTGTCAGTCCTCACTGTTTCTCTTCACTTCAACTAACCTGATTCTAATACTTTATAGTTAACACTTTACAGTTTATAAACTATTGTAGTGGTATTGTGAATAACTTCAGTACCATAGTGTTAAAGAAGCTAAAAGAAGTCCTGGAAAAAAAGAAGTCTGAGAAGTCTTTGATTAGTTGAAAGAACTATTTAAATCTGCACTGGCACTGTGGAACACAAATTTTTCCCTTCATTTCAAATTGCAGTTTGATACTTCTAGCGCCTGGGTATCAAAAGGATTTCAGGAGAGAAGAATGCTACACCACTCGACTCCAAGTAATTTTTCTCAGTAGGATAAATTCTGATGTCCAATCAAGAATTATTAGTGATAAAATTGGCCAGGTAAAGTAAAGGCTTTAGGGGGTTCAGAATTGCCTTTCTTGATTTTCACAGCTCATAAAAATATGATAAACAAAGACCTAAATGCAAGATAAGCACAATAAGAATTATATTTTCAGCTGCTTTTAACATTGTTATATCTTCTTGACTCACTAAAGAGAATACAAAAGCAGATGCCCTGTCTTGTTAGAAAATTAACCTAAACCCCTGAATCACCCCAAGGAAATTATAGGTGCAGGAGAAATTAAAGATCCAATGAAGACCCAATCCAGCAGAATTAGTATTGATAGACTTGGAAACTGAAGCATCTTCAGAAGACATTTATTTTATAGTTTAGATTGTTTTCAACAAAAAGTATTTAGGGCTCATATTTCCAGAAATTCAGAAATAACTCCCAGATAGTGGTGGCCCTCTTTTTGAAAGGATGTTGAAGGTTAAGTCAAGCTATGTGCTACTTCTAATAAGTTAAATCTTTAAATAGTTGCCCAGCAGGTCATCTCTAACCATTATTACCATCACTATGCAGACTTTGAGAATACATAACAAATGATTTCATCCCTCATCATCCTCCCTTAAGGTTATACAACCATTCTGGTACTGCTTTACAAGAGCGCAGAGAACTAAATGTCAAAATTGCAGAAATAATATTTTTTTTCCAAAGGGCCTTCCATTTTGTGTATTTCTTTGTAAGAGCAAATGTGATTTTGTGTTTGTGATTGTCATGGATGTCAACAAGTTTTAGTTAGCTAGGTAGACAGAACATTATTCCAAGAGGGATATTTAGCTTTTTACAGAACCTCAAGAGATATTACAGAAAACAAAAACAACAACAACTGCCACACAAATATATATAAAAACTAGGGGGATCCGCCCCCTGCTCACTTCCCTCGCCCATCCCTGGGTTTGGTTTACCGGATATACAATATTAAGAGATTGTTATTTTCATAGGAATTGTTACATATGCATTATTTTCACTATATACAATACAATATTTGGAACTTTTCTTCATGATTGCATTGAATTTTGATTCTGTGTTTGGACTTACATCGTGAAAACGCAACATATAACTGCCTGTGAGTGAATATCGTTTCTTTCTCTCTAATAAATAAAATTACTTTTTCGAATGTTTGTCAATGCTCTTTCTTCTTCGCTTAGTCATTGACATGTCATCTAGAACGTATAACATTATTGTCCTAATAAAATTTTTAAGAGCTGAGAGCATAGGAAGTGTGTCTGCCAAAAGCATTCACACAAAGAGCTGAGAGCACAGGAACTGTGTCTGACAAATGCTTTCACACAACTGAGGTTAGATGATCATGGTCTTGTTTGAAAATAGTTGTAAATATGGCCGGACTTGAAAGAATCTCATGTTAAAAGTCTCTGTCTCACGGGACTTCATACCGCACCAACGTTTTTGGAATCTTTTAATTCTTGCTGGCAACACGAATTAGATGATCTACAAGTCTTCGACTTAAAGTTTAAATCTGAACAATATATTCGATCTCTTTTCACTGTTCTGTTATTTTACAGAGTAATAATTTCTGTTTGTTTGCGCTAATGCGATCTTTACTATCCTTTTATTGAGACTTTTCAATTTTCATACTTCCATTATCTCTAACCTGCTCTGCATGTGTACTGTGCCAACGTTTTTGGAATCTTTTAATTCTTGCAGATTCGCCTCTGCATTGGGAAGAAACACTACTTTTTTTCCCTGATGGCAACACAAATTAGACCATCTACAAGTTCTTTTTTTGAGACTTTCGAATTTTCGTACATCCATTATCTTTAACCTGCACTGCATATGTACCGCGCCAACATTTTTGAATTCTTTATGATGTTTTACTTTGTCGTCTACTCTTTGTCCTTTATTTCTGGCCCCAGGCATTGACTTGTCTCATGGCACATATAAGTGTCTCTCTGAGAAAATCACGTCTCGTCTCCTTCCAAGATTTTTTTTTTATAATAGAGAAAAATGAACATAAAATCTCTGACTTGGCCAAAGATAACAGAGCAGTCACAAGGAGAAATTATAAAGATGTCTTGCTGTATGTATAAAGTAGCCCAAATAGCTTATAAATATGCGTAGTTGTTATGATTATTGCTCAAGGAGCCCATGTTATGAAAGCATCTAAACTTTGTAGATATATATAGAGAGATTTCTTTGGAAAACAATATTTTGATTTCTAGGAAAAATCTGGTTTTGACTCTAGTTTTGTTTTTGACTTTGAATTTAGTGTAACCCCTTTAACTTGATGATCACTCTCTTGTCTTAAAACATTGGTTATGTTTGACTACCCTTTAGTAATGTCCCATACATCTGTGATGCTCAATTTAATTAAAGCATCCATCAGGGTTTATGTGAAAAATCTGGATGGCCATAACAAAAACCGTAAACAGCTATAAAGATAGTTTTGTTTTTTTCCATCTGAGCATCGGAGTTCTTTCTGTTAGTGTGGAGTTTATATAAATATGAGCAACACAGCATAACATATTATGTAATATAAATAAAACACAATTACACTTACATTGAATTAGTAGATATTAAGACAATCTTTTGAAAAGCAGGGAGTAGTGCGAAGTCAAGCAAAATGCCACCTTTTATTGGCTAACTAAAAAGATTACAATATGCAAGCTTTCGAGGCAACTCAGGCTCCTTCTTTAAGGCTAGAGGTAATCATTTGATCACAAATTACTACTACTTTACTGTGAAAACAAATTATTAAACATAATCTATGTTGCACTTTTATTGGCTTTTGAAGACAATAGACAGAATTATTAAAAGCACATACCGTACACATTTGAAAAATATTGGAGAAGCTAAAGGTCTTCAGTTGTGGCAAGTATCGGTTTTCTTTTAGATATTTTCTTATCCATTTTGGTACATGCATGTAAAAAGCACTGTTTTTAAAGTACAGATGGCAGAACAAAATCTTTGTTGTCTTTTGTGAGAATACAAATGCTATGTGAACAATTTTTTTTTCTGTGTGTAAGAGACGAAACAGCACTTGTTAAAGTTAACATGGCTTCAGACATTCTGATGCAAAATTCATGTGTAAGTGTAACAATTCAGTTATTTTGTCTTTCTCATTCTTATAGGGAAAAAAGAGTTGATAAGAAACAAGAATTCAAATTCTAAATGTCTCCAATCAGTTTGTACTTATTCTGGATGTGCTATGACTAAAGGGGGTTTTCTCTTGTCATATTCACAGAGCTGTTCCAGTAAGAGCCTATTCATTTTAGAGCGGAGAGCTTCTCTTCTGTCATCAATGAAGTGAACAGGGTTCTTTCCAATGTGAAAGAGCAGGCTTGTCATTTCAAGTGGAAAAAAAATCTTTATTTCTTTGTTCTGTCTTCTCTTTCATCTAGTGGGGCCAGCTGCCATGACTCTCTCCCCTATAATAGAAAGGAGTGCTTGAAAACATGAAGGCTAATTTTTACTCTACTTTGTTTGCTCCGCTCATGATCACCCGAAGTTCACCTACATGTGAAGTGTAAATCAGTTCCAAACTACAACAAAGCTCTTCAAGTAAAAGAAAAAATGTTACCAAAAAAGTTCTTATGGAAAGGATTTTCTTTTACAGATGATTAATTAATATGGAACTTTAATCAGTATTTAAGAACCAACTAGTGTTCAACATATTTCCTTGGCATCATCATCATTACTGATAAGTATAAAAATGGTACAAATAAATGATTTATTGTGAAAACAGACTGTTTGTTATCTCCTGCTGTCAGATAGATAGATAGATAGATAGCACAGATGCCTCAGCAGTTCAGTATAGTCTTGCTGATTAACATTCTGTTCACTTGGAAATTCTTTATTAACAAGTCTGTTAATGTTAAAAAAATGTGTTCATTATTATCTTGAGGTTCGATATGACCTGACTTGCTTTTTTCAGCACGTAGAATAAAAATCACCTAAGTCATCTGTGCGATTGTGGGATAGACGTGAGAAACACACATTGTAATCAGATTAGCACGATGCCACTTAACAGAGCTTTTAAATAGACTAAAGACATGTGAGACCTTACGGCAAAGTTTATAATTACACTCTACTACTGTGCTATTGACCAATTCAAGGAATTTTTGGGTCCCCCCTTGTACTATATTGCAAAACATAAAAAATAACCCTAATATTTTCATATTGTGATCCAGACATTGTAATAACTCAGTAGCAGTGTTTCTTAAACCTTCTTTTCTTGTGACCCAATTTTCCCTACTTTGCGTCTGTGAGACCCAGAACTGTCACCTACTGTCATTCCTGGGGTAAAAAATCACTGCCACTGTTCTTAGAAGAGCAATATTGATTGTTTAAACTGACCAAGGTGAGCCATTGCTCGCATTCCACAAACCACACACGACTTTTTTTGTCTCCATCAACACTTTTTCCTTTACTTCTGCTATTACCTCTTGCAGAGTTCCCCAAGGGTCCATTTTGGCACCAACTCTCTTTGCACTATATATGCTTCTTCTAGGACAGTGGTTCTCAAACTGTGGGGCGGCCCCCCTAGGGGGACACGAAGTAACAAAAAGGGAGGCGCGAAGATGTGAAAAAAGAAAACAAGAATCAAAAATATGAAAAATACATCTATTGAAACCAAAACAAATGAACTTAAACTACATTCTGATACTAGAAAAATAAATACAGAGTTAGATAAATGTCGATAAAAGTTAAGTAGGTATAATAAAATATGCATCTATGATATATTATTAATTAAAAAAGAACAAATTGGTATTAGTGGGTTCCTTTCAAAAAAACCTTAGGGGGGTGCGATTAAAACTGTTTTGAAAACTCGGGTCGCATATACTTAAAGGTTGAGAAATGCTGTGCTAGGATCAGTTATTAGAACATTAGAACACTCTAGACGAGAACAGGCCATTCAGTTCAACAAAACTCGCCAGTCCTATCCACTTATTTCTTCCAAAAAGACATCAAGTTAAGTTTCAACATCATAATATTGCATTTCATTGCTAGCTCATGACACATAGTTGTATTTACCCCTGGATATAACCAATCTTCTCAACTGCTTTAAGGATGTTAAATGCTTGGATGGCTTGGATGTCCTGTTTTTATTGGTAGCCTTGCCACTAACCTTGGTCCTCTGTCCTCCCATATTAAAATGTATGTTAAAACTTTCGAGCGTTTTTTGATTTTTTCCTTCTGTTTCAACAAACCGATAAACGCTGTGGTCAAGGGTAGTTTATCTCATCTCAGAAACATAGCCAAAGTCTAGCCCTTCTTAACTGCCAAAGGCCCGGAGACTGTTATCCACACTTTTGTCTCCAATAAGTTGGCTTATTGCAATTTTCTGTATCTTGGAGTCAGTCAGGTTTCCCTATCTCATCTTCAGCTAGTTCAAAAGAGGGAACATGTTGCTTCTATCTTGGCTTCTCTTCATTGGCTGCTCATTAGGTACAGGATAATTTTTAAAGTGCATCTTTGTGTTTTTAAAGTATAAAATAATCTGGCTCCACTATATATTTCAGATCTGCTCATCCAATAGTTCATCTTCCCAATTTCTCTTATTAGTGTCATGTTCTTGACTCATAATGAAAGGGAATCAAGCTTTTTCAGTGGCTGCTCCAAAACTATGGAATGAGTTACCTTTATTTGTTCATGAGCCTAACTTTTAAATCCTGTTTAAAGATGTATGTTTTTCTCAAGCTTTTAGATACACTACATAATGTCTTTGCTTTGCTGTGGCATGGAATTTGTTATGTTCTTTTAAGCTCTGGGGTTTGGAGACCAAATTTTGTTTTACTTTGTACAGCACTTTGGTGCAATTGCTTTAAATGTGCTTTATAAATAAATTTGATGTGATTTGATTTGAAGTGTTACACATGGGCAACAGGAATGTCAATTATAAATACAAGATGATCAACAGAAAGAAACCTCTGGGGTTCATTTTGACACAACATTTTCATTATATAAGCCCTTCACAGAATGCATTAATAAAGCAAATAAAATGTTAGGTTATATCATTGAAACCGTTCAATTTACATTGAAGAACATTATGCTCGGGCTGTATAATTAACAAGTAAGAGTACTGTGTACAGTTCTGGTCACTGTTCTACCAAAAAGACATAGCAGTGCTTAATGCTGTGCAGAGGAGAGCAACCCAGTGTATCCCAGGACTTAAGGACATGTCCTACTCTGACAGACTCAGAGAATTAAACCTGTTTAGTCTCAAGTGTGGGGACCAAATCCAGGTCTTCCAAATACTCAAAGGCATTGATAAAGTAGATCCAGCAGAATTCTAATAGCTTAAGGGTGACTCACAAACTCAATTTCATCAGTGAAGATTAAGGGGTAGCGCATTTTTAGGACTGAAGCCAGAAAGCACTTCTATTCATAAAGAGTTGTGAAAATGTGGAACAAACTACTGTTCCATGTAGCCACATAGTTTAAGTACCAAACCTTGACAACCTCTAAGAAGCATCTGGATAAATATATTGGGATAGCTTAGCTATTAGATAAACAAATGGACCTGATGGATTGAATAGTCTCCTCTCAGATTTCTTATGTTTACCTATGAAATAAAATCGTCAGTTTTTCAAAATTGTATAAATTGGAACTTGCCTATTTCACACACCAGTATTAATATTTATCCTTATATTCTTACTTTTGCTTTCTGGATTCCATGCTGACTTTATTACATAATATCAAAGACAGAAAGCCTTGATTTTCTGCTAGGTAATTGAAGACATGCTTATCCTGCCATAGGCATATTAATACTTAATTTGCCAAAAAGTTCTTTAGTTATCTAAAAAAGTGTGTCATTTGTGTAATTTGTTGTTATTCATTTTCTTTGCTTTGTTTGTCTAAGAAAAAATAATAGCTTTTTTATGTCACACATTTTATGTTCAGGAACATTTTTTTTCTGAAATGTTGTACTGTGAGACATTTTCATAATTTTTTTGATGAGCATTTTATTTCCAAGGACAAGGGTTGTATAGTGAGAGCTTGTCTCAGATAATCCGTGACATATATTTGAAAAAGCAAGCTGTGTTGGATTTTATAGTATCGACCCCCTGTATTAACAATTTCTGTGTGAGTTTTTTATTTTTTATTTTTCTTATATTTCAGGAATTCTCTTGGGAAACAGTGGTGGTGTAAGCGCTATGACCAGCACAGACTCCAGTTTACCTGCTACTACAATTCTTTCATCTGCAGATAGTTCAACTAATGACACTACCAGTAGCACGTCAAACACAAATGATGCTTCCTCTGATCAGTCTAAAAGTGAAATGACAAATTCAGCATCAACTCTTCCGACTATAGCATCAATTACTACAAATATCATTGAAGAAGTTGATTCTAACGCTACCACTGTAATACCAACTAGTCATCCAACCACAAATAACACAACAGTTCTTATTACGCCTAATGCTGAAGGGAATGAAAGCATTTCTAGTAGCACCAGCAGCACAGAAATGTCTACTAATCATTTCATCACCAGTAATATAACAATTCCCATTACACAACTTATGACAGAAAATACGACTCATGCAAACAATTCTGTGGTAACCACTGCTGCCACAATGAGCCCTACTATTTCTGTCACTAAGAATGAAACAATTGCCACTACACATCCCATGAGTGGAAACACAACTCCAGTAAATAATTCTAGCATCAACAACACTACACAGATGCCTACTAGTCATTCTGTCATGAATAATGAAACTACTATGAGTGGAAATACCACTGACGCAAGCAATTCTGTGGTAACCAGTGCCACTATAACAACCACTAACTTTACTGGCACAAATAACATAACTGTTACCACTACACACCCCACAAGTGTAAATACAACTGAAGCAAATTATTCTAGCATGATCAGCACCACAGTGATGGCCCCTACTCATCCTTCCACAAATAATGCAACTGTTTTCAATACGCCAACTACCAGTGAAAATAACACTGTAGAAACCAATACCACTGTGACACCCTCTAGTTTTCCTTCCACCACAGAAGCAACTGGTCCCACTACACACCCCACAAGTGTAAATATGACTGAGGAAAATAATTCTAGTGTGACCAGCACCACAGTAATGCACAGTAATTTCCCTACCATGAATAACACAACTGTTGTCTCTACACTTATTACTAGTGCAAATACTACTGAAGCAAACAATTCTGTGGCAGCCAGTACCACAGTAATGCCCACCAGTAATTCTACCATGACACCTATAACTACTACAAATACCAGTGAAGCAAACAGTTCTGCAGTAACCAACAACACTATCATGACCACTAGTTTTCCTTCCACTATTAATGGAACTAGTGCCACTATGCATCCCACAAGTGTAAATATGACTGAGCCAAATAATTCTAGTGCAATCAGCACCACAATAATGCCCACCACTAACTCTACCATGACACCTATAACTAGTGCAAATACCGCTGAAGCAAACAGTTCTGTGGTAACCAATAACTCTGTAATGACGACAAGTTTTCCTATCACCATGAATGGAACTGGTACTACTACACATCCCACAAGTGTAAATATGACTGAGCCAAATAATTCTAGTGCAATCAGTACCACAATAATGTCCACCACTAACTCTACCATGACACCTATAACTGGTGCAAATACTGCTGAAGCAAACAGTTCTGTGGTAACCAATAACTCTGTAATGACGACAAGTTTTCCTATCACCATGAATGGAACTGGTACTACTACACAAACCCCAAGTGTAAATACGACTGAAGCAAATAATTCTAGCATGACCAGCACCACAATGGTGCACACCACTCATCCTACCACAGATAATACAACTGTCTTCACAACCCTTACTACTAATGCAAATACCAGTCAAACAAACAGTTCTGGGGTAACCAGTAGCACTATAATGCCCACTAATTCCCCTTCCACCGTTAACGGAACTGGTGCCACCACACTCCCCACAAGTGTAAATACAACTGAAGCAAACAATTCTAGCCTGACCAGCACCACAGTAATAATGCACAGCACTCATCCTACCACAAATAATACAACTGTCTTCACTACTCTTACTACTAATGTAAATACCACACAAGTCAATAGTTCTGTGCCATCTAGCACCATTACAATGACCACTAGCAATCCTGCCACTATGAATGCAACTACTGCTACTACACCCCTTACAAGTATAAATACGACACAAGCAAATCATTCTAGTACCCCCAGCATCATAGTAACACCAACTAGTCAGTCTAATGGAAGTATTTCAACTACTTCCACTGCACAGCCAATTACTATCAATGCCACTCAAGGCAGCAATAGCAGTACCATCAGCACCCCTGCAATGCCCACAGTCTCTAACAATAAAACAATGTCCACTATGCAATCAAGCACTGGAAGTACATCCCTCGCAAATAATACCAGTGGCATCAGCCCCACGGCGGTGTCAAATCAATCCTCATCAACAGTCTCTACTACCAGCCCCTCTACATCAAGTACTGCTCCAACACAGATTCCACAAGCACAGTTCCAAGTTCTCTTCAAGATTACAAGTCTTGTATTTAACAACTCACTGAATAGCAACACGTCACCAGAGTTTAAGGCACTGGAACAAACAGTAGTCACAGGGGTAAGTGAACCACTTCAAAAACAAAAAGTCAATTGCCTTACTAAGTATTGCATTTATTTACTTAATAAACCAGTTGTTTGTTCCCAGGTTAGTTACATGGTTTCATGTATACAGTACAAGCAGCCTTTATATCCATTCTCTTTTGAAGGCCTCATGTTTTTGCAGAAAGGGTGTTTTTCTGTCCTAGCTTTCCTGGAAGATGCATTGTTTTTATTCATTAATTAATAAGACATACTATTACAGTGAAATATTTAACATTTAGAAAGATTTTTTTTCATGAATTAACAATTTATTTATGCAGTTTGCTTACAATAGCCCTAAGAAGACTGTGTGTTGAATTTTTATAATGAAGAGAATGCACTAAAGCATTGCTGCTTTCTGAAAACAAGAGGTATCTGGGTTTGATTCCTGGCTGCTCTAGCATGTTTTCTCTGGGTAATTTAATTTCTTCCTACTTCCCAAAGATATTTTTGTTAGGTAGCTCTAAACTTACCGAGTGTGAATAAGCATGAATTTATTGTGTGGTTGTGTCCTGTCAACGCCTGGCACGCTTTCTTCCCAGGCTGATTCATGTCTTGGACCTGATGCCTTTGTGATAGGCTTCAGCTCTTCATGACTTTAAAATGAATAAAGCAGTCTGGGGAAATTAAGAATTGGAAAAGGTGATTTTTTTCCTCAAAATTCAGCAAAACAATGATAGTTTGCCTGGATAGCAATATGGTGACATCAACCTTTCAATCAAACAAGAACTGTTCTGTCAAGATAAGACGTTTGTTATTTTTGCTTTACTTTCCACTCAGCATGTAAATCTAAAACTGAATATAACTCAGATTATATTGTTCTACTCATCCATGAAATTATTTTCTGAACACATCTTTTCCACTTCAGAGTGACAGGAAGTCAAAACCTAAGCTGGTAGATTTGGGTGCAAGGAAAAAGTTATCCTTGAATTGTTACATTTATTTGCATGATACATCCCATTGAAATACCTACAAAAGGCCCCTTTAGACTGACAATCTAATACAGTCACCCATAGGAAAATTTTACTGCTCAAAGATTGATCTTTGAAGACGCATGAGACTTAAAGAGATTCTTATGTATGTTTCATTTAAGAATCAACTTTGTCACAGATGTTCCTCCTAAAATTTCTTAGAAGAAATAGCTTTAGACAGAAAGTAGAAATGAGATACAATTGAGGTCATAGAAGGAGTTTATACTCAGAGTTTGTTAGAAAATAAGGTTAGATTATCTTTCTAGTCTTGTTTTGATCTAATCAAGACTTGACATTTTTTTACTTATTATTAGACTGATGCTTTTATCTAAGGTGACTTAGAAAGTTAAGATATGCTTGGTGACATTTCTTTGCCCAGTTGGGCTACAGGCAGATGAAGTGACTCTCACCTGATCACACATTGGCAGTAATGAGAGTTGAACCCATAACATCAGGATTTCGAGTCCAAAGTCATAACCACTATGCCACAATGCCTACTTTTTCTTTCAGAATAGGTTTGATCTAATTGGAACACAGCAATATAAACTAGAGCAACAATTAACATTATTCAGGAAAAAAGAAGAACCGTTTTTTAAGCATAGAAAATTGTTTTATTATCACAAACAATTGTCCATACATTTCACTGTATATTACTGAGCACACAATGCAACTACATTGAAATTGCAAAAAAAAATTTCAAGACACTACTTTGACTATCTGAGCCCATTGTATGACTTTGCTGAGATCTCTGATGAAACCCAAGATTAGACACTTGTGAGATTACCAAGGTATTTATTGTCAGGAGAAAAATCTGAGAAGCATGAGACAAAAGAAAATGTCTCCATTTAATTTCTTGGTGCTCTCATTGTTGTCTAGAGCAGGGGTGGACAATGTCGGTCCTGGAGAGCCACTGTGGCTGCAGGTTTTCATTCCAACCCAATTGCTTAAATAGAAACCAATCTTTGCCAATCTCAGACCTTATTTAATTTTATGGCTTGTTAGTCTGCAATGTAAGGTTCTTATATTGTAGATTTTTTTCCTTTTCCAAGGATATCATCAAAATGATTTGAAGCCTAAAACAGATAATTTTCAGTCTGTCACATTTTTCTATTAACTGTTTTAATAAGTCAAACAGTGCATGATAAACACACAAATGAAAATCGAAACAAACTAGATGGTGAACTGCTGACTGCTTTTTTATTTACATCTTATTGCTAGTAAGGAGCAATTAAAACAGTGAATGCAGCTGTTTAAGATTGAAATAAGCAGTTAATGGTGGAGAACTTTAGCAAGTGAGACCACTAAAATGAAGCTTCAAAATGTCACTTAAGCAATAAGTGCTTCATCATCAGCAGTAATTGACTTCTCATTAAGAAACTGGGTTGGAGCAAAAACCTGCAGCCACTGCGGCTCTTCAGGACTGACAGTGCCCACCCCTGTTCTAGAAGAAACCAAAAAGATATTAAGGAGATCTCATTTTTTGATTTTTTATTCTTATGGGTTGGAATAGCTGGAGAAAACGCATAGAGAAAATGAACCAACTGATAAACAGAGAGTCTCTGTGATAAAAATGAACACAAGTTCTACAGCAGCAAGACGGTAGCTCTAAAAACCTTCACCTCTGTGCTTTTTAACATTACATGAGGTGTCGACAATGCTGTGCTTTGAAGCTGCCATAATGGTGCCTTGAAAGTTTACAGACCACATAAATCACCCAACAGAAGCAATATGACACCAAGAACTAAACTGTCTCCTCAGAAAATGTCTCTTGGGTGCTTAATACTGCTCTGTATGTTCTTGTGAGATCCTAACTGAAGTCTGAGCTTAAAATTATTTGTTCACTTATTAAATGGGAACAGAAAAATATCTCAGACTGTGTGCATTATTATGGTGTAGTTTGTTTATTGTCATTTTTCTTTTTTACCTTTCAGCTAGATGCTGTCTATGGCTGCCAAACCTGCGCTACCCGCAATACGTACATTAAGAGCAGAGTTCTGAAATTCAGGTACGCTTATTCTTTCTAGCTAGGTGAGCAACCAAGGTCAGTCTCTGCCTCTGTCACAGACACAGCTGACTGGAACCAGTCCAGACTGACCTGCCCTGGTGAAAAACCATTATACTTATGTAAAATGCATTAAATGATGTACATCTAGCATACACTCTTACCTGTTTGTTTTAGTTTTCTAAAGAAGATATAATGTATATTTCAGTTGTTTATAAAAGCCCCTTGGATAGCATGTTTATCTTTGAACTTTGAGTCATTTTAAAAAGTTTGATTTAACTGTGCCTAAATTTGTACAAAGGTATACTTAATTATGACATGCTGAAATTTGAAATAATACATGTTATTTTCATCTATATTAATTTATATAAATGTTGTGGCCTGTAGTGGGCATCCTACAAACCCCTAACTCTTGAAACAACTTTAACACCACAATTTCATGCAAACACAATAGTTTTATTTACAAATTCCTTTCACAGGTTCTTCCATTTAACAGTCTACAGATAAAGCACACTCCTTTCTCCTCCTCTTCTCCTACTCTCCAAGGTGAGCCTCGTTAGACTCCTCTCCCACCGCTGACTCCCTGTGTGAGTGGAGGTGGTCCCTTTTATGCCAGGCCCAGGGTACTTCCGGTGTCAGGTCGCTGCAAGTAAGAAGCAATCCTGGGTCAGCCAGGAGATCTGAAAAGTAGGGACAGCTGCTTCCTGCAGCTCTCCCTGGTGGCCCCAATAGGACGCAGGAGAGCAGTCCCAGTGGACTGCAACTCCCACCATGCTCCACAACCTTAGGAATGAGCACACCAGCCCAGGAATGCTGCCACCTAGTATGTTGGGGGAGCATGCACTCTTAAGGATCTGTCTCCCCTTATCCTGGCCTACCTGCTAGGTAAGAGAATGGGGCACATCCCAGCTGGGACACCAGACTCTCTCAGCTGCTCCTCACAATGTTAAAAATACACACACACACACACACATATATATATATATAATACAATTGAAAGAATGCATCAGGAGTATTGTGTGATTGAAGAATTAAGGCACTTGTTAAAAGTAAGATTTTTTAGGACAGTGGTAAGACCAGCAATGATATTGGAGCTGGGACATGGGCAATGAAGGGAGCACAGATAAAGAAGTTAGTTGAGGCAGAAAAGAGAATGTTATGATGAATATGTGGAGTTACAAAAAAGGACAGAATAAGAAATGAGATAATCAGAGGTACAACAAAATGTGATGAGGAGAGACAATGAATATGTGAGCAAAAGAGTGAAGGGAATGGAAGTACAGGGGAAGAGAAAGTCAAAGCAGAGTTGGGTGGATAAAGTTAAAGAAGATCTGAAGGAAAAGGGCTTGACTGGTGAGGAGGTGCAGAACTGAGCTGTACGGAGGGGAGCTGATGAGGCATATCAACCCCACATTGAAGTGGGAAAGCATGAAGAGGAAGAAGCAGATATATCATTGACATTATATAAAATTAGGAATATGGTAAACCTAAATTTCAACAATCAGAATGATAGCCACATCAGACTGGTGCAATCTCAGCTTTGACGCCTCCTGCTACTTTGGTGAATTTAAAATGAATGCAGTGATGACTGGGAGATTATTGATTCAAATTCAGATCGTTGATTCAAATTTGGTAGGGGCTAAGGGATGCTGGGGGTCTTCAGTTCTTATCATTCTTCTCCTGAATTCTTCTGTTATAAACGTTGTTCACAAGAGTCACTCTAGTTGAGAACAACTGAGGACAGTGTGTTTAAGTAAAAATAATTGATAACTTCTTCTTGGTAGAAGTTTATGCAAGTCCATAATATAATGAGGCAATTCTTATTTGAGGCTTTGAAAGCAGAATAGAGTTGTACTTGTTAGCAATTTTAAATCAACTTTGAATTATTTTTATTTATCTTTATAATAATATTAAATAGAAATACTGCTGTTGTCTTCTGTAGTAAAGAGTCCTGAAGCAATCTGTGTTCCCCCATTCTGTGGGGTTGTCCTTTTGCTACAGGTACTTTCTGCAGTCCTAAATTAATGTCCAGAGTCTACCTGCATAAGATTAAGGTTTAAAAAATAAAACAATCAACTAAATAAGAAATTATAAACAGAGGTTCCAATGTAAACTGTAGTTGACGTTTTCTTTAACTCATGTATGCCTGTTGTTTAATAGCTGTTTGTATCAGTGGTGTCTAAGTTGAGTTTTATTTTCCTCTTTTAAAGCAATGGATCAGTGGATGTCACCTCTGAAGTGAACTTTAACAACAGTGCATTGGACACGAATACAGTGCTAAACCAGTTCTTAACGATGACAGAAAGTGGCACAGTGCTGGGATCTATGAAATTGAGTCCAAGTTCTGTGAAAGGTATGAAACACATTGTCCGTACATTTATGGAGTTAACTGGCTGTTCAGTTGAGGCAGGGAGGCAAATTGAACAATCGTAACTTTCTTAATTAAGTTACTGAAGAATCAAAATGTTGTTCCTTGATCACTCGGGTTTTTTTTTAATCTAATATTAAGTTTTAGTTGAAAATCTGGCATCATTCATTGTGAATAATATTCAATAATGTGGAAAATTATTTCTCATACAGATTTCATATAAATATCATTACATAATAGGTAAAGCATGTCTAAACATCAAAATGAACATGAGCAAAAAACAATATAAAAAAGGGTCCACATTTTGTTTTTCAATGATTTTTTTTTTAATTTTCGCCACCGATGTCCTGGAATTTTAGTTTTCCATTCTGGGTTATTTGGAAAATTCTAACTGCAACTGAACTACCTAAAATGTCCTTTAAATTGACACATACTGTGTTACACCAAAAATGTTCTCCATTATTTTACCATTTTAGCATATTTTCCTGCATGATTAAGGAATCCACATTTGTTCATCAAAACATAATTTGCTGCAAATGATTATTTACCCTTAGCAGTCTCGGTTTATAAGTCTGCAGGCTGTCATAAAAGAACACCCACATGCCCTGCTGTTGAGCATTTACGCTGACCTCTTCTTCCGCCATGTTTCTTTGTCAAATTATCACCCATACACCTGATTCAAATAAGATGCTTATAACTAGATTGTGTATTTTTTGGGTTTTTTTATAAATATAAATAAATGGTATCACTGTTCAAGATAAATCAAGAAGGCTACTAAAAATGTGCTTGAAGTGATTTAAAATACATTCACTTGGTCGTTACAATGTTTAACAGTTTGGGAAAGTTAAATGACAAAGTATTTTTCTAAACGTTTCCAAGAATTATGTCTTTGAAATATTTTTTTAAATGTTTCCTAAATCATCTCAAAAGCACAAAAATAATCAATCAGTTGCTTTAAGTCCTGAGTCGTACAATATAACCTGTGTTAAGAATAATCTTCTGCATTTCCTTACAGTTAGCGCTACTACTACGACTACTGCACCCACAACCTCCACCACTACGGCCAGCAGCATAGTGCCTCCCTGGGGGATTGCTTTACTTGTGCTTACCAGCATTATTGTGTTCATCCTTCTGGTCCTCCTGATTTGGCTGGTGAGTTTTCATCCTCCTTTTTGATTTATTTTACTACAGTGCAATTAACAATGAAAGAGACTTTTTTTAGTCAAACTTAGTTTTATTCACATACAGTATATATACCCCTTTTTCTGAAATGCTTAATGCATTAATTCACTATTACGTTTGCATACATGCATATATATTTTGTGTCATACAGTTATGAAGTCATTTTATCCTCAGTTTATGTCCCACTTATTATGACAAAGTAATAATAATAATTGACCAGTTCTCTAGCATGGCACATGGCGTTTTATTCTGCATCTTGTTTCAGGTAACAGCTTTGTTGAAAATGTATCCCCGCAAATAGATGTTTTGGGACGAACTGCAGTCCTGATAGCTAATATGAATCTTTACCAACAAAACTGGGGAAAAAATCTACAGTTTACATGGCATATAAAAAATTAACTCACCAGACACACAACAGCAAGTTTATAAATGTCATTAATGAACTTAATACTGCTGACAAAATCTAAATATGGTAGAACAAATAGGAGTTTGTGACAATTATATTTCTCAAAATAGTTGAAAAAGTTGGCTCTAAAACCAGTTTTATTAATTAATATCACAAATTTAAGCAAGGTATACATTGTTTCATCCAACAACATTTTTTTCAGATTTTAGCAGCTTAGGAAACATAAAGTTCATTCAATAGATGTCACACTGAGGTAGTTTTAATATTTACAGCTATTGTATTTTCTGTTCTTTGTTTCTTGTTACAGTATGTTAGTTGTGGAGACAGAGGTGGGGGTAATAAAACATCAAAGAGCAAAATAAAAGTGTCATATTATTTCAAAAAATGCAATAAAACATTTAGCTTAGACACTGAAGAATGCACCTGTTACTGATTTGCTGTTATGTAACAAGATCTTAACAAGGACTTCTTTGGGTCTTCATAACACTTAGAAAACATCAGTAGATTGGTTATTCATTTCTCTGTTAGTGTGGCATATTGAAATTATGTAAAATGACTTGCTAATATGAAGGATTCACAGGTCTTATATTAAGTGTGCAATATGAAGAGCAATGCATCTCAGCTAAGCCGACTCAGACCACTCCAAAGTGAAGTGTTGTTAGTCGGTCACATTGCAGAGATGGATAAATATTTTACTGATATTTTGTAAGTGTTATGAAGACACAAAGAAGTGTTTGTTAAGGTTTGTTACATAAGAGTAATTGAGTAATAGATGCATTTTTCAGTATATAAACTTAAGTGTTACCAAAACATCTTAAAAGGTGTTAAATAATATTTTTTTAAACTAGTGCATTGAAGTCTTTAAGAAGAAAAGGAACAGTAACCTCCCCCATATTGGAATGTTGCTTTAGTTCAGCAAGCTAAGCCACTGAGGTGTGGGCTAGAGTTGTGAAATGGGGTCTCTTACAGTGGTCATCTCTTGTATCTTACTATCTGTTTGCTTAAACAGGAAACAGTGTAGCAAACGTATGGTCAGAACCTTTTCAAATAAGTGTTTTTATGTCACATTTTCCACA
The DNA here is from genome assembly GCA_026402145.1 of Polypterus bichir lapradei. NCBI lineage: Eukaryota > Metazoa > Chordata > Cladistia > Polypteriformes > Polypteridae > Polypterus > Polypterus bichir. The sequence goes on from JANRMT010062854.1 coordinate 37,310,677, forward strand.
CAACAAGAAAGAGTGATGGTAGCCACTCATGCAAAAAGAACTGTGTTTAAACTCAGCCTGTTAAGTCTTAAATGTCTTTAATTCACAGGGGTGCTGAGTTACATTTTAATATATTGTATACTCAACATATTAATTACCATTATCACTTTAAATATGTTTATCATATGTTTCAAATTCTTGCATGCGTAATCCAGTGCTGTTACCTATACCTCAAGTCATGTAGGTATAGAGCCTCAACAAACAAATCTCATCAGGAAAAAGACAGCCCTCACACACTCACACTCTGCAAATCTGCAGTTGCCAATGAACTTAAAACACTTGTCATTAGGATGTGAGAGGACAACATACTACCCAAAGAAAATTATATGGAGTTAAACTGAACATAGAAACTCCACATAGCTAGTGACCAGCCTTGGGTTTAGAGCTGTCAATGAACAGCAGCTCTTTATTGTGCAAATGTCTTTACTTCTCTATTGCATTAAACATTACTCTGCTATTTAATTGGACAAGATTAATACTAACATCAATACAATTAATCAATACTAATCATACTCTAATATACTTTTTAAAATTCTAATAGAAATAAGAAATACGTATTAAAAATGTAATAGGCCCTCCTCTTCATAAACGGAGATGCACACTATGTTAAATGTTGCTAATTCTGAATAAAAAAGTTTCAAAATATGTGCTTCTGTTTTCTGAACACACTTTTCCAGTACAAGGTCAATAGCAGCCAAAGCCTTTTCGGCAATGTTAGGTGTAAGGCAGGAAGAAACAGAAGATGGGATACATATAAATCACAATATACAGTTTCCACAGAAAAAAACTTAGAATCACCATTTATTCTAAAAATTGCTGGAAGAGTCATCTAATGTGACACAGCCTTTAGCATGTTGAAGGCAGTTGGCGACACGTTCCAGAGAAACGCCTAATGTGAGATATCCAGCAACTCAATCCAAATAGTCTGCGACTCGTCTACAGTCATGGGAGCCGCTTTGTGAGCACGAGAGCTGACAACCAATGAATGTTCATCCAGGAGTACAATGCATAGAATGTAGTGACAAGGAATAGGGAACAGAAGAGAATCTTGCTTGTCTGTCTGATGTCTCGTGTTTTACATATTAAAACAGAATGCAAAAAAGAGAAAAAGGGCCACTGATATGGGCTGGCAACAAGATCAACAACTGTAGTTGCCAAACACTCCGCGACTAGAAGTCATGTAATGTGACATTGACTTCAGTAAACTGATCTCTATCCAGGGGTAATTTAATTCTGCCACACAATTAGTCAGATCTCTCAGGCTTTATGATTTCCAACACAATTATTTGATATGACATTCTAGAAGGTGAGGTGAGAGGTGAGTGCTTAGTCTTTGATAGCTAAACCTGCTTTACCACCCATAGTAGTGAGCATGTTGTTAAACTTCAAGTTGTTCAATGTACATATTAACTTACATTATAATATATCAGAAAATATACATCGATATATAGAGTACTTTGAAAGGGCAATATTGGCAAATTAAGATTGCATGTTTGAACTACTGTATAATATAATTCTGTTTTGGGATTATGATGTGTTCTTATTAAATGCTCGGCAACACTTTAATTAATAAACCTGTTCTAACCTTTTCTACTTTAAATTAGGCATTGCCATAGATCTACAGCTAATAAATAAATGACTTGTAAAGATTTACTGTAGATAAGAATTGATTATTTATTAGTTACTGATTAATGGAGGTTATTATAGTTGGAGGTTATTATAGTTATAAATTACCATTTCTAGAACTCTTTAAATGTGCAGGCCATTGATATTAAATGTGCATGAAGTAATAATTTTGTTAAGCATTATGTAACTGTTTGTTAAAGAGTTGGTACTGTAATTTATAATAAAGTCTCACCTTTAACATTATTGTTATTCATATTTACTTTCCCACAGGTCATCTATTGTTGCTTGAAAAAACGAAGAGGAACAATGAATGTATTCACTATCGGTGGATCATATTATTCCATGAATGACCGGGAAGAATACCCCATGTATACATCACACACGCATTTTGAGCCCCCCAATGGAAGGAATAACTCCTACTACATAGTAAGAATTGTCATTTCATTAATAATCTCAGTGGTTTCTTATAAAAAAAATAAAATGAATGAATTGGAGAGCTGTTTTTGTCTTGCCTTCCGGGCTATTAAGTGCTTGGGAATTTTTGAGATGCAACTGGAAGAATTTAGAAACAGTGTTCTCTTTAGGAGTTGTTCAAAAAGGGAGTGTTTTTTAAATAGACTGATACTGAAAATATGTAATAAGTATTGTTGTGTTTTCCTTAGTTGGATTCCATTATTTAGCTTAATAACTTACTTCTGATCATTTGGTAGTTTAGAAGATTTCTCTAACACCACAGAGTACAACTGTTGCCCATCAGCCGATCTCAAAGTGTTAGACAGGATTTAAATCAGTTTCTTGGCCAAAAGACCTCAACAAAACAACCATCAAGCATTTTCCACATGTATGTTTTTAAAGTGACTAGAATCTTGGCTGCAATCAAAACAGATAATGCCGAATATTAATTTTGCTTTCTGCTTGTTATCCAATCATCTGGTCCTTTATGAATACATCCACAAATAGCTTTGGAAGTAAATTATATTTGAAGGGTGAAACAAGGACTGTCAGAGACTTCCTGTGATCAAGGGTCTTTTGCTAGGGCAGCAGTGGTGTGGAAAATGGAGAAGCGCAAGCAAATATGAAGTGGGTTTTAACTGATTTAAGCATTTCAGGTTGTGCTGAATGATTATTGGTTGTGCTACCTACTTTAATAAGACCACCTTAGTTGATGTCAGACATGCACTATGTGTAAGAGTCACAGCAGCATCTCCTCGCACATAAGCATCATCACCCTTTCTGACTTATGGTCCATTTTTACTTTCTCATATACAAAGTATACGGAAAGTATTGTAATCGTCCAAAAATTCGATGTCGAGATTTTGATGAATCTCGATGTTTTAGATCTCCCTGACTTTCTCATATATGAACTACAGGGAAAGTATTGTAATTGTCCAAAAATTCCATTTCGAGATTTTGATGAATCTCGATATTTTAGACCTCCCTGAGTCCAAAAATACTATTTTTGGAATTATGTCGGTGTGTCTGTGTGTGTGTGTGTGTATGTAAGCACGATAACTTGAGGACCCTTTCACTTAGGTCAACCAAATTTTGCATACAAGTATTGGTTACAAAACGTAGATTTCTATCATCTTTTGGGCTATTTCCGCTAACCAGAAGTGGTACTTTACCTATTATTCATGCAGCTGTAGAGTCCGACTTATTCAACTTTACTTTTATAATAATTGTTCAATATATTAATTTGATTTCATTTATTGTTGATGGTTCTTTAATGTACATAATATAAAAATAGAATTATTGTTTTGCGGTTTACTCCTCAAATATCCATCCCCATATCTGAGTATACAAGAAAGTCTAGAGCAGACCACTCCCAGTTTTTGCTTATTATTAGATAGTTTTGGTAACATTTTAGTTTAAGTGCTGCAAAATTGCATCTGTTACCCAATTATTCTTATGTAACAAGACCTTAACAAACACTTCTTTGGGTCTTCATAAAAATCAGTAAATATTTCTTCATCTCTGTAATGTGGCTTGCTCACCACATCTCTTGGCCTGCTCTGGCCTTCTCTTGACATCACATATTTAGTATAAGACGGGTGAATCCTTTATATTAATGTATTTTATCATTGTGTCAAGAAAGAGATTGATACCCTATCTATGGATGTTTTATAAGTGTTATGAAGACCAAAAGAAGCCTAGTTAAGGTCTTGTTACATAAAAGTAAATGAGTTACAGATGGGTGTTTGCAATGCCTTAAGTAAAGTATTACCGTAGCTTCTTTTATTGCTACTATTATATGGTGATTAAATCTGGTTGTTATTTTGACAATACTGTTAACTGTTGCTACATACTAAAGGGCATGTCCTTTATAGAGTGCTGGTTATCTATCATAATTAGCAAATAAATGTTAGGAACATATAAGTCTGTCAGTTCATCCATTCACTAATCACATTTCTAGATGTGCATTCTCCATTAGAATAATCTCAAGGATTTAAGGGATCAGGCTCAAAGAATACAGTAAACACTTCTCTGTTGACACATAACAAACAGCAGAGTTCATTATTTTTTGTAAAGCAAGCTCAAACTGTTCAGAAACAACGGGACTCCACCCAGTCTGCCATCCTTTAATTTCTGAATTAGCTTTCTTATTACCAGATTGTAGGCAGGCAGCAATAGACTCACTAATCTCAAATGTTTCATACATTTTAGTGTTGCTTGACATGATTCTGGTTTTTCATGATGTGCTGTTTTAGGCCAGTTTTGGCCAAACTTATATTACCTCTGTTAGTAATAACACTGCATATATTTATTGAGTGGCTGGCATTCAGAGAGCATGTCCTAGCAGGTGCCAATGAGACTGCCTGTGATATGCGTAGACTTCTTCAGTAGGTGAGCCGCTGTTGGGAGATCACCTACAAATTTTAAAAACATTTAAGATTTCATGGGGAACTAGAGCATAACCTGGAAGCTTTTAGTGAAAAAGCCTAACCCACTCCTGGATAGCATGCCAGTTAATCATTGAACAAACTAACACATACATATCCACACCAAGCAAAATGAGAAACAGCAGCTAATCTAACATGTGTACAGTTGGGACTTGGGGGAGGGGGTGGGGGACAAGGAGAAAATCTGCTTAAATATGGGGGAGGCGGTATGAAGACTCCACTCCAATAGTAACCATGGTGGGAGAAAAAACAAGCTCTTGCCCTGAGAGCCAGCACCCATAACTGTTGTGCTACCAACTTGCCCCTCACAAATTTATTTGTTTGAACCTGTCTTGTTTCAAAGGTTGGCATCCTCTAAATAAGAAAAAGTGAACATTGTTCATATAAAGAATGATTGAGTGATGGAAAATGCCCAATAGACAGGTAATACTACCAAAAGTTCACAATTAGTTATCTTTCCAAATTAATTCCAAAATGAATATATTCTATTTAAGAGATAATTAAGTAAGCTACTATAATCAAGGCCCAGCTAAATATTAGGAAGTGTGTTATAGTTGGGGATGTGATTAAAAGTAAAATTAGTCAATTCAGTGGATATTTAGTTATATAAATATATAACATGACAATTGTCCATTATTAGGCTTGGAGTCCCATACACATGTATAAGATGGTCTTCCTAAGTGTTGCTCTTCACATGGCTGTTACCACAAAACAGCAGAAAGGGACATCACCTGGACAGTGCTGGACTGTATAGCCTGTTTCAGTTTAAATGGTTCATTTTATCTGTTGTTGAGTCAACATGAGCGTATGCTTCATTTCTTGATATGTTGCACTGCAATTTTGCAGTAGTGGGTAAAATTTTGTAAACTGTGTAACTTTCAGAGTAAACGTCCTTATTGGGCCATGAGTCCACATGACATTTATTGAGACATTCTTCTGGTCACATTCCTTTAAAAGGTATATCAAGTTGAAACGTTAAAGGTGGTTCATTTTACACTTCTGCCTGCTACACTCATCTTTTGTTTTATTTGTAATATTCCTTAACCTTAAATGACAGTTCCATTGTGACACCTAACAGTAACATAATGTCTGCTATTATTTAAATATAATCAAATAATCAGCTGAAGGATTGTTCTCAAATGCCATTTACTACCACAGTTGCTTTTATACTTTAAGTAATGTATCCAAAAAAATCAGTCTGTTTCCTGAAACTGATCAATTAGCCCCTTGTTTTCTGCTCTTAGCTGAACTCCTGACAGATTACTGAAATGACAATGAGTCCTCTGCTGTCTCTTCATTTTCATTACACCAGGGTAAAGACAATAGATGAGAGCTAATTTGCCTTTTTAAGCTGGCGTGATATGATGAAGCTGATGCCAAGCATGGCTGGTATTCTTTCATTTCCTAGCTGACTAGAATAGCTGTAGGGCTCACTTAGAATTTCTATAGCATAAGAGCGAGAAGAATGTGATAAATAAGGCTGTTGGAATGCGATGTCCATCTGTTCCTATTCCGTGTATTTGTTTAACCTTTCCACTTTTATATTTGCTGCTTGTTTTGCTGAGGGTAGAGCATTTGCTTTAGTTTTATACTGTTTAGGCAGAAACACAGTTATGTTTGTTGTAACAGACACCACATATTTTCCAGACAGCAGCAGGTGACCATTTCTGGTAAGTATTGTGTTGTGATAATTTTGCCAGTGCTAATTCACAATTTATTCCAGAAGCTAACGCTAAGTGATGTATTTGAATTTATTTAAAATGTATTTATTTTTCAGTCTGTTATAACTTTAGGAGCTTTGAGTAGGCAGTGTGGCTGCAGTACTGAATTCCCAATGCTGGTTTAATCTCTATCCTTAACTCACTTTGTGACCCTAAACAATTCCCACAACTTACTTATATGCTAAGGTCTTAACAGTCAGGCAAAAACCAGCCTTGAATGGACCACAGGACTCGCTCACACACACAAACACACAACAATATCACAAATGGTGAATTAACTTGGCGTGAAGTAAACCTCGCTAGTGATTTTGCTCTGTGCCCCCACACAAGCTCATATGTGGCCAGTTCAATTGGTGATGAGCTTAGCCCTAACAGCTTTAAGAAGTGGAAGGAAGATGGAGTGTCACACAGACAAACTGCATATCTTTTAGGTTAGCAGCTTCCTGGTTTGTTGTATCTTTTAATTACTGAAGTGTTAATATCAGTTTACCATTATAAGCAATGGAGAAAATTAAAACAATTAAGATGAGATAACCTGTTTGTTGCTCTGTAGCATGTCCTGGAATTGTAAGGCTGCAAGTCTGAATCTTAGAAAAGAGTGTTAAAGGAAACACAAAAGACAGAAAAAGATTTTTGAGTTTCACCCTGTATATTGTAAATGGTGTAGAGAAGCAAACAGCAATACTGCCGAGTAGTCTCAAAAGATTGTCTAAAATGGGACTGACTGGGAAAGGCAAGTAGCTGGCTTTATAGGCTGGGAACAGGTGGAAGTGAGGTCAGTAGGAGGGCATGGCCTGGAGACGGAAGTGGAACCTGGTTGGGGTTTAGGTGGTCTTTTCTTCTGATGATCTGTAAGACATTAGTGCACTTCGTCAACCCCTGACCCGGTGTTTTATCCATAATTAAGCCCATTGACTACCTCCTATGTGCACGTATAATAAGAGTGATCTGCAGCGAGCATAGCTCAAATACAATTCAATGAACCCTTCGACTTGGTGGAACAGTCAATGTTATTTCTTCAATTATGCTCATGCAGTGGAGATCCTTCATTCTTTGAGAAAGGTAGACTACATCCACACTGATACATTTTCTTTTAAAAATGCAGACATCAGTATCCGCTTTCATCTTTTGTCCACTATTCTGTTTTCAAGCTTCAAAAACAAAGTCTTTTGAAAAAGCTGTCCAGAGTCTACATATGTGTGAAACAGCAGCCTCAGTTTTTTAAATGTGCATGGGTGAAAATATATTTTAGTTTTTTTTTAAATCACAGACTGTAATCATATTCTGATTTGTTTGTTCTTATTATGTGGCCTTTCCCTGATTGGATTCTGCTCTTTACTATGCCCCATTCCCTGATTGGTCACCTTTCACAATAGAAAATGATATTCTAACATGGTGGACTTAGAGCAGTGGCCTCCTTTGGCATTTGTTGAATTGTTTACCTGTATGCATCTAAATTGCATTGTGTACAGTTTGAAATGCACATGTGTAAAAGGTAAATAATTTAGCAGTTGCTGAGGATTTGCAATGAATCCCATGGCTAGTGGTGTTACCTCGCTTTCAAGGATTTTCTACACATGCCCAGTGTAGCTGAACGTCTATGTCATATTGCTTTAATGTGGATGACATACTTTCATAAACGATGTGAAAGCACTAGTGGGGGTGGAGATCATTTTGGTTTAAAAACACTGTTTGAAAATATAAACCTAGTAGTGTAGATGTAGAGAGAGGGTTGGTTTCACCCTGAAACACAGGCTGGTTAATGATCAGTTAGCAGAGACTTCAGATATGAAGGGAAGGTTTAATTTGAGGATAGCTCATTAGCTGGGTTCCTCAGAGGTATATTTTTAAAAATAATTGTTGTAATTAGTTTTATGAATAATTTAGATTTAACAAACACAAAAATAGGAAAGAGAATAAATAATAGCTTAACATTTTCAAACTGATTTAATCAAATTCAGGGACAGTGGTGTCTGGAGCCTATATTGGTAACAATGATCACATGGCATAAATCAGACCTGGACAGGGAGTTAATCCTTAAAATGGCTGAGTATAAATGTGTGTAAATTGCTGCATGTGTGTTACATAAATATAATACTGAAAGGTGACAGATGATGAGGTGGAAGAAGGATTTACAAGAAAATTATAAAATAATTGGATTGGATTCTGGACATTATTTTTACATTGATACCACTGCATAACATTTCCATGCCATTGCTAAAGCTTGATTTGGAAAGATGGCAAGATGATTTTGGATATACGTATATAACAGAATGATCGTTCAGTCAGTGGCACAGTGAGTAATACTGAGGGTCCTTACTGCAGGCCGGAGACTGTCTGTGTGGGTGGAATTTGCACATTTTTGCCATGTGTTTTTGCCATAGGTATTTCTCTAGGCTCTCCAGTTTTCCTTCTATGCCATAAAGACTTGCATGTAAAAATGTTTATGAATTTTAAGTTGGCCTGGTGTGGTGGACTGGTGCCCTATCTATGACTGATCCTGGTTTTGCACCTGACAATGAACTGGATAAACTGCTTAGAAAATGAAAACATCATACTATGTTCAGAATGTTCTCTCACATGTGTCTCACCTTAAAAGAAACATGTTAGGTTAAACATAACATATTTTTTATTGCATCTTCCTATAAAATGTGCAGTGGTTGAGTTTTATGCTGTGTTTATGTTTCGTTTCTCATAAGGTGACTGCACTCTCCTGGTTATTCATTAGCCACCCCTCTACACCAGTTCACACTGCTCCTTAACTTGTTCACTCTTTTTCGTTTCTGCTCACTGCACAAACAGGGATTTTCCTGTTTCACTTTTTGAATTAAATACGTCCTTCTGGAGAAGGGCATCTCTCAAGGTTACATAAGCTACCTGAGATGGTCATTCTTCAAAAGTCATTGTGTTTTCTGCCGATGTGGTAGAACTGTAATATTGGTTTAAATACACGTAGGCCTGAGTACGGCACTGTGTTCATGTACAGCTGAGTGGAAATGACTAACAAGGTCAGTTCTCTAATGAGACCTATCTACAGCAGCTCTGCAAACAGCAGTCAGCTACATCTTTCCATCCATCCATCCCTCTTCTGAAACTTCTTTTATCATTACAGAGTGACAGGGTGCTAGAACATATTCTGGCAGAATCCACGGCAAGGCAGGAGACCAGGGGCCTCATGTATAAATGGTGCATACGCACAAAAATGTTGCGTACGCCCGTTTCCACACTCACATCGCGATGTATAAAAACGAAACTTGGTGTAAAGCCACGCACATTTTTACGCCAGCTCAAACCATAGCGTAAACAAGTTTTCAGCTCGGTTTTGCAATCTGGTAGCAGTGCTACTTTTCCTGGGTGGCTTCCCTTTATTTTTTAGATTCACATCCCTGATGCAGCTTTATCAAATACACTGAAAGTAACCGCATATCATTTATTAGTTTAAGGCATCTGATTGTAGTCAACCTGTAACCATATAATGGTGCACGGAATGGCCAAACTATTCCAAATACTATAGCTGCTTTAGCGTTGTTACTCTCAGTGCACCACTGAATATTTTAGCCCAACGTAACTGAATATGGAATCACAGCTCTACAGCAACTAATCGGAAAGCTCTACTGCAGATTGTGTCAAGAGCAGAGCGAATTCTCGGGGTACAGCTTTTCTAGCACACACTGCCTCGGCCATGTGCACAGTCTATTTGAATTTCGGTTCCTTACGGTTCAGAAACAGTTTCATCACACGAGATATAAATGCACTCAATCAGTTCAAGTGCTCCCAGTAGAACTGTTTGTACTTATAAGTACAATTACCTCACTGTAAACTTGCACTAAAGTTGTAATATTGCACAAGCTGAGCCACTTATGCTTTCATATTGTATATTTTGCATTGTTTTTTTATCATATTATTATTATTATTATTTTTGTTGTTGTTATTTTACCATTTTATAGGAAAATAAGTTTATGGAGGATTTGCATATTGAATCTCATTGCACCATATAATAACTATAAAGAAATTCAATTCAATTCAATACAAGAGAGCGTATTTACAGATGATGACAACTGGCTTCTAAGCCAATTTAGATTTCTAGGCATTATCTTCTTGGAGATCTTGATATCATTTTTCACATGAAATGCAGTAAAGTATATATATTACATTATAAAGATAAATTTTAACTTCATTTAAATAATATATATTCTTATTAAACATGTGGACATGGTGGATAGCGGTAGCGATGAGCTGGCGCCCCGTTCACGGATTGTTCCTGCCTTTCACTGTATGCTTGCTGGGTCTGGCAAGACCCTGGATGGATAGATGGCTGGAATAATTAACATACTCTGAAGATATTTCAATGTTCCTGAAATGTTTTGAAGAATCGGCGTTCCAAGCTTACAGATGCCTTGACATTTATTAAAGAGCTGATTGTGTGGCGATTGCTTACTTGTAGAAAGAAAAGTAAGGACAGGAATTGGTGATTAGTACGTTTGAAACACACTGTACTGCTGCAATAAATTATTTTATCGAGGGTCGCGCACAGCACAGAAAGCATCATGTGGGAGGCAGGAAGAATCTCCAGACAGGGCGCCAGCTCATTGCAACCATTGCACTACTGTGGCCCCATATTTAATACATGCTTTAATTAATTTCATCATGAAAATGATATCAAGTATACATCTTAGTATTTAAATTGTTCAGAGAGCTGTAATATCATGAATGTAATGGATTCTGTGTCCTGTCGGCGTAAGAGAAAGCCCATTTAAAAAACAAGTAGTCAGTCAGTCATTGTCCAACATGCTATACCATACAACAGGGTCACGATTCACACAAATAGAGCACATAGAAGAACACAAAGAATACGAAGCATTTAATATGCTATTTTTAGTTACAATGGGATTTGAGAAACTAGTAAATTAAAAGATTTTAAGATTAAGTTTATGACGTTCTACTTTAATGACAAAATAAACTATGTGATTAAAGTGGAAATTTTGAGATTAAAGTTAACATTTTTCTTTTCTCTGTACCCTAATAAGCTTCCATATGTCACTCAGACGGTGAGCTATGACTCACATTTCACGGCAACTTTGATATCTGACTACTTCTTTCGGGCACTGTGCGACTTTCTGAACTTGAACTTTCAATCAACTTCCTTTTGTTGTCTATACAACTGCTTAAACCAACAGTTTTTCCTTGCCTCCACTTGGCATTCATTGATATTCTTCTTGTTTCCCCCATGCTTTTGCCATTGTCTTTTCACAGAACGCTGAATTTAAGGGAATATTTACATTGATTTGCATATTCAAGGAGGCGTAATTCTAGGGGGAGTCTGGGAGGGGCAGCAGGCATGTGCACAAGCGTTACATTTCACGCAGACCCGGATTTATGTAGCAGAAGTGCATGGAAGTTGGCTTATGCATGGTTTTCTGCTTCTGAATTTTTTGTGCATATGCATATTTTGACTTTTGTCCATATGAGGCCCCAGGTCATAATAGTGCATGCTTACCCATACCCACATTTAAACTTTTTAACTTAAGATGTAGTATAACTTCTGAAAAAAGAGAATATTCATTTATTGAGGAAAATTATGTATATAAAAACTGATGTATGTGAAATATACAGTATATTATTTTCACTCAAGTTGGGTGTAGGCTCTTATTAAAATTAATAATTTTTAAACAACATTTTTGTTGTTTCTGTTTAGAGTTTGTGTGTTCTTATCATGATTATGCTACAAAGCCAACCAATCAGAGAAAAGGGCAAATATAAGTCCTGTTGCTAGGACTTAGCAATACTTACTGTTATCTTTTTAGTCTGTATCAAATCTTTTTTGTAGTTTTTAATTATTTATTGATTTGGTGGGTGGCATGGTGTATCATTAACGTGACATTTGTTGCTGTCTGTTTGGAGTTTGCTCGTTCTCTGCATGTCTAAATGGTTTTCTGCCTGGTCCTCTGGCTTTCCTTCCATGTAGGATAGGCCATTTGGTGACACTTTGTGAATGGGGATGGATGTGCGCATCAGTGTGCCTTGTGATGGACTGTTTAGCACTTTGTACGCAGTGCTCTGGCCTCACCTCAGCCTGAATTGGGTTACTTGGGTCTGAGAATGTCCTGTTTGCATTGAGGTTTTGGGTCTTAGACATAGCACTCTGATGACATTCTCGACGAGGCCTTTCATTCTGCCCTGACTGACAATGTAGGTAGCATGCTGGCTGTGCTATATTTTACATGAGACTCTTCTTATGTAAATAGCTTTTTCATAAATACACTCTCTGTTTGGAGGTAGAGTAGTATGATAGTCTGATTAAAATAAGTGAACACAATAGCCAGAAATGTTGACAGTTACATCTGTGAAATTTCTCTGTCAAAAATATTTTCTCACTCGTTTCCAATTATCAGAGAGCAGATTTCATTAAATTATTAACTTTAGGGCTGATAAGCTTTGTTGAAGGAGCAAACAATCAAATAGATATTTAGATTATTGAACATCTAATAAAAGATTAGTCACTGTGACTTTTTGTAGATTATGACGTATCAATTACATGTACATGTTGTGTACAAGACAAGCTCTAGATCCCACAAGCATGAACAAGATAAAGTGTGTTGTGAAAACAAATGAATGACAATATCATATGTGTGTGGTAGGTGAAATCTGTTCGAATATATTTGTAAATAACTTTTACAGTAAGCTTTTGTTTTTTGTGTTTATAATTCTTGTTGACACAATAATTATTAAAGGTAAATCACATGGTTTTTACTGTACAGTGTGATCATCTGCTTTGGCTGTCAGAGTTATACAGAGTGGTCATTATGGCAAAGACAGACCCCAGCTACTTAGTATCAAACTGTTGGGTGTACAAGTGCATGGAGCATCCATCACAAAATGACACAATCTCTTGTCATTAGTTAATTAGTTTTTACAGCATGTTTCTTAGCTTACAATTTGATAAAGTATGATTAGCTGTCCAACCACTATAATGTTAGGTTATAGTTGATTCTCACAAATGTAACTTATTGGTTTATTACAATAACAAAAAAAAAACAAAAAACGTAAAAAAATCTAGTGATTAAAACACTGTAAAATGTATTTTAAAAAAAAGCATTTTCAAAGGACAACAAAGAGAGGTTACTGTTATACATTTAATTACCTCTCGCTGGTTGGAGGCTGAGCCATACTTCCATAGATACAGGCTTTAGCACTGAAGCACAACCGTCATACCATTGCACTGATGGAGTCTGTTACAAGGTGCTTGAAGCTGGCAGATACACAATCTCAATTGTTGTATTAAAGGGAAAAACATCAAGGTATCATCTTCAAAGAACTATTGCACTATTTATTGGCAAGATGTTTAATAGTACAGTATTTTTCGTGTTTTTGATACATTTCTGTTGTCTGATGTTGTTGCCACAACCGATAAAAGAATCATGTATTTGCTTAAATGAGCCTATTTGTTCCCCTGAATATTTTATTCTCTGTGTTCCAAACTGGCTAAACTGCAATGTCACTTTCTTTCCTGCAACAACATTAAATATTAATATTTGCACTTATAATTAGCCAGCATGGTGTCGTTGTCATGTCTCCTGTCTTATTGGTGATTATATGTCGCCGCTGAAAAAAGAAGGTGGAATTGAAGGATTCCACCATATTGACTGCAGGATCATTCATTTGTAGTGGGAGAGGTTGTAACTGCAGTTTGCTAAAGTCAGTTACCATTTGCACTGTCTTGGTGGTATTGAGCACCACCAGAATATTGGTAGCACACAAGAGGAGTCATCTCCTTTCTGTAAGCAGTTTCTTTCCCACTGGTGGTGTATATGGCTGGTGGGAATGAAACTGCTTACAGAAAGGAGACGACTCCTCTTGTGTGCTACCAATATTCTGGTGGTGCTCAATACCACCAACACAGCGCAAATGGTAACTGACTTTAGCAAACTGCAGTTACAACCTCTCCCGCTAAGGAGACGAGGTGGTGGTGGGTAGGTATGGTGTCAAGGAGAGGAATGAAGAAGGTCAGAGGATAGTGGATTTTGCCAAAAGGATGGACATGGCTGTGGTGAACATAGGGTGACGTACAAGAGTAGAGGAAGATGCACACAGGTAGATTACATCCTATGCACAAGAGTCAATCTGAAGGAGATTGAAGACTGCAAAGTGGTGGCAGGGAAAAGTGTAGTTAAGCAGCATAGGATGGTGGTCTGTAGGAGATCAAGAAGAGGAAGCGAGTGAGGGCAGAGACAGAGTTTAGGGAGGGGGTGAGACAGGTACTGGGTGGCAGTAAAGAGTTACCAGACAGCTGGGAAACTACAGCAGATGTGGTAAGGGTGACAGCAAGAAGGGTGCTTGGCATGACATCTGGAAAGAGGAAGGAGGAAAAGGAAACCTGGTGGTGGAATGGGGAAATACAGGAGAGTATACAGAGAAAGAGGATGGCAAAGAAGAAGTGGGATAGAGTACAAACAGATAAGATGCAAGGTGAAGAGAGAGGTGGCGAAGGCTAAAGAAAAGGCATATGATGAGTTGTATGAGAGGTTGGACACTAAGGAGGGAAAAAAAGACCTGTACTGATTAGCTAGACAGAGGGACCAAGCTGGGAAAGATGTGCAGCAGGTTAGGGTAATAAAGGATAAAGATGGAAACGTACTCACAAGCGAGGAGAGTGTGTTGAGCAGATGGAAATAGTACTTTGAGAGGCTGATGAATGAAGAGAATGAGAGAGAGAAGAGGTTGGATGATGTGGAGATATTGAATCAGGAAGTGCAACAGATTAGCAAGGAGGAAGTAAGGACAGCTATGAAGAGGATGAAAAATGGAAAGGCCGTTGGTCCAGATGACATACCTGTGGAAGCAAGGAGGTATTTAGGAGAGATGGCAGTGGAGTTTTTAACCTGATTGTTCAATGGAATCTTGAAAAGTGAGAGGATGCCTGAGGAGTGGAGAAGAAGTGTACTGGTGCTGATATTTAAGAATAAGGGGATGTGCAGGACTGCAGTAACTACAGGAGAATAAAATTGATGAGCCACAGCATGAAGTTATGGGAAAGAGTAGTGAAAGCTAGGTAATGAAGTGATGATTAGTGAGCAGCAGTATGGTTTCATGCCAAGAAAGAGCATCACAAATGCAATGTTTGCTCTGAGGATGTTGATGGAGAAGTTTAGAGAAGGCCAGAAGGAGTTGCATTACGTCTTTGTGGACCTGGAGAAAGCATATGACAGGGTGCCTTGAGTGGAGCTATGGTATTGTATGAGGAAGTCGGGAGTAGCAGAGAAGTACGTAAGAGTTGTACAAGATTTGTACGAGGGAAGTGTGACAGCGTCTGCAATAAAAGCGACAGATGCATTCAACAAGGAGGTGGGATTACTTCAGGGATCAACTCTAAGCCCTTTCTTATTTGCAATGGTGATGGACAGGTTAACAGACGAGATTAGACAGGAGTCCCTGTGGACAATGATGTTTGCTGATGACATTGTGATCTGTAGTGATAGTAGGGAGCAGGTTGAGGAGACCCTGGAGAGGTGGAGATATGCTCTAGAGAGGAGAGGAATGAAGGTCAGAAGGAACAAGACAGAATACATGTGTCTGAATGAGAGGGAGGTCAGTGGAATGGTGAGGATGCAGGGAGTAGAGTGGGCAAAGGTGGATGAATTTAAATACTTAGGATCAACAGTACAGAGGAATGGGGATTGTGGAAGAGAGGTGACGAAGGGAGTGCAGGCAGGGTGGAATGGGTGGAGAAGAGTGTCAGGAGTAATTTGTGACAGATGGGTATCAGCAAGAGTGAAAGGGAAGGTCTACAGGATGGTATTGAGACCAGCTATGTTATATGGGTTGGAGACGGTGGCACTGACCAGAATGCAGGAGACAGAGCTGGAGGTAGCAGAGTTAAAGATGCTAATATTTGCATTGGGTGTGACAAGGATGGATAGGATTAGAAATGAGTAAATTAGAGGGTCAGCTCAAGTTGGATGGTTGGGAGACAAAGTCAGAGAGGTGAGATTGTGTTGGTTTGGACATGTACAGAGGAGAAATGTTGGATATATCAGGAGAAGGATGCTAAGGATAGAGCTGCCAGGGAAGAGGAAAAGAGGAAGGCCTAAGAGAAGGTTTATGGATGTGATGAAAGAGGACATGCAGGTGATGGGTGTAATAGAACAAGATGCAGAGAACAGAAAGATATGGAAGAAGATGATCCACTGTGGCAACGCCTAATGGGAGCAGCCAAAAAAAGAAGAAGAAGAAGAAGAATCAGAGAACTTGATGGATTTTTTACACAAGGTTCAGAGGACCTGCAAGTTATAGGTGCACAGGGAGTAGAGTAGGGGGTTAAGAACACACTGTGCTAATACTGAGGCAGTCTGCGAGGTGGGAGCCCACACAAACATACCGTTTCTGATTTGTCAGAAAACTGACAGGTGGAGGCATTCAGTTCATTCTGTTGATTTTTAGAGACAAAGGTGTTAAATACTGAACTGAAGTCTACAAAACAATATTCTGGCATAAGTTCCTTTACAGCCCAAATGCTGCAGCACAAAGTGAAGGCCCATGTTGATGGCATCACCCACAGATCTGTTTGCTCGATATGCAGACTGAAGAGGGTCAGGATGAGCAGCAGTAACAGACTTACGATGGGTTAGAACAAGCGGTTCAAATATTTTCATTATGTAAGCGCCATAGGTCTGTAATCACTGAGACACCTTATTTTGTCATTCTTGGGAACTGGAACAATAACAGAAGATTCAAAGCAAATCTGGAACAGTACACTGTCTATTTAACTCATCATTAAATATGGAGAATTCATTCTTAATCTCTTGGTAGATCATTTAGTTCTATACAACTATAGGATATGTGACATTTAGTTGAACAATTCTATCTGATAATCCAGTCACACCAACCAGTAGTCAGTCAGTCATTGTCCAACCCGCTATATCCTAACACAGGGTCAAGGGGGTCTACTGGAGCCAATCACAGGGAGCACAGGGCGCAAGGCAGGAACAAACCCCTGGCAGGGTGCCAGCCCACCACAGGGTACACACACACACACACACACACACTAGGGACAATTTAGGATCGCCATTGCACCTAACCTGCATGTCCTTGGACTGTGGGAGGAAACCGGAGCACCCCGAGGAAACCCACAAAGACACGGGGAGAACATGCAAACCCAGGTCTCCTAACTGCGAGGCAGCAGCGCTACCACTGCGCCACCGTGTCACCCACCAACCAGTAATCAATTTTAAATTATTAACTAATATTTGCAATCATTTGCAGTGTTAAAAATAAGAGTTAGACGGATCTAGTGGTGTCAGTACATAATGTTTTTTTTATTTGTTTTGCTTTTAAGTATGCTATTATGTGCCAGAGTTTTGCCCACAACTGGTCTGAACTTCTTAATGCTGTGTTAATGGAACAAGGAAATGCCTCAGGGTTAATGCAAAAACAAACAATGAAAGCACTTGTCAGTCGGCCTCAAACACCTGCATTAGGGTTTCAAGGTGCCTTTCAGTTGGATAAATCTGCTGAGTCAGTGATATGCAGCTGCTGTCCTAAATGTGTTTCTTCTTGTCCCTGATTGCAAGACTTTAGCATTAAGAGAAAAATGCCAATTAGAAGTCATCTTTTCCATCCATTTCTTTAAGTACTTATCTAGGGCACAAGGGCACTGGAGTCTGTCTCAATAATAATTCTAAAACTTTGGACTTCAAAACAAACAAGCACATTTTCATTTATATAGCACCTTTCTATTGCTAAGTAATCTGTTTGTTACAAAAACGGCAGTGGGGTGACCAGGGCAGTGAGGACTGAAAGTGGACGACAAAGGGAGTGGCAGAACCTAGTGAAATAAACGAAGAATTTTGGTCATCATTATGGCAGAGCAAAGGGCAGAATAGCCCTGCAGCAGTAGTCCTTATATAATGTGGTGTAATTACTTAAGGTACAAAAATAATCATTTTAATGAAGTCTCTCTGTCTGCAAGAGGCCCCATTATACTCTGTGTGGAGCAGAATTGTACATTGGGAAGAAGGGGCGACCTGGTATTAGCCTGCTCCTTTAAGTGAGAACAGGGGCTCAGGTTTAAGTGAGGGTAGTCCTAGAATTATGGCTTCTGGTCTTCTAGAGCAGGTAGTCTTAAACTTTTTAATCTGAGAACTCAAATACGAAAATCTATACCATCTTGGGACCCAAGAAGAGGATTATTATTATAATGGCATAGGAGTCATAAATAGGCAAGTAACAGTGATCACATAATAAAAAACGGTACAGTAAATACTTTAAGTGTATGTAAATACTTAGTGTAAGCTTTAGTAAAGCTGAGAGAAATCCAGTTTTTGAAAATATAGTATTAATTATCACTTAACTTACTTGATTCATGGCAATGGATAAGGAATAAAGTTTTTACTTTGTCTTAATTTTTTTTTAAATAACTTTTTACAATACAGTAATAGTTCAAATAGGTACATACCTCTTTTTAATTATTCAATAAGCCAAGTAAAAATTAATCCTAAAAATGTATTAACTATTTGTATTTTATATGATGACAGGATAAATCTTGGCACATCATTTGGTGAATTAACCAGTTCTAAATGTTTACTGCCACCCACTGATCTCATGCTAAATGTCTCCAGCTTGTCTCAAACTTTGGATATTTATTGACGTACAAACCACTTTAAAACAATGTTACAAGAAAGAATTTTTCCTTGCTGAGACACATTAAACTACCAGCAAATCTTCTTTGTGTATCTGTTACAGGCTTAGATTCAATGTATGTCATAACAGTGAATGCTCAATGAGGCACCGACTAGTTTTCTATGGCTACATAACCTCCTTAACGTTAGTCCCAAGCGTCACTTGGGCAACTTTATAGATGCGTCTCATGTAAGCGTTAGACCCGAGCATTACTTGGGCTGTAAAAGTGCCAAGAGCGCTAGTGTCGAGCATTGCTCGGGAAATGAAATAGGCGTGCCTTGCATAAGCGACAGGACCGAATGTTACCCGGGCAACAGTACAGACACGTCTTCTCACAGCCTCATAATAGCGTCTTGTACGCAGCGGTGGCGTTAGGGGTGTGCGGGGCCTAGGGCTGACCAACCCCACTCGGGATCGGTGATGTCAAACGTTGTTACCGGTATGTGTGTACTGTATAAATTTGCATGTGAATTTAATAAAAATAATGTAAAACACACACCGGATTTTCTCATTACACTATTCAGCTAAATCTTTGCAAGATAACATGTGGACTTTATCAAAATATAACTGGAGAATATAACTTGACAAATCCACACAAACTGGACATGCAGACCTCAAAAATGGGGCCCCCTTAGGCACAGGGCCTGGGGCGGTCACCCCACTTGCCACAACCAAGCACCGCCCTTGCTTGTAAGAAACGTTTTTCAACAGCCCAGGTATTGCATGCTTTTGATACGAGCAGCGATGACAAAGTGAATCTGTCACCAGGCAGTGAAAATGAAACAGACTGTGAAATCAAAATTGATTCTGATGAATCCGAAAGTGGCGCTCATGTCAATCGCACATGTGCAGTGTGCTGTTCAAAAGCTGATCAGTCTGGAAAGAAAATCCGCAAGGAATCACACTACTACTGTCTCAAATGTGATGTTGGATTGTGTATTTCACCGTGATTCAAAATATATCACACAAACAACACATTCTGGCAGTATATACGGTATTAGCATTATTTTTATTTTTATTATTCATTTATGTTTATTTGTATCATTATTATTCTTTCTACATTTCTGACTTTGTAGTAGACTTTCAACCCAAACAATGCAACACTTTTTACATGTTTTTTTGGAGAAAAAATGTAATGCTAAGGAGGCTGCATTGCTACAATGCTACTGTATACATCCCAACTCTATTCATTTGCCCTTCATAACTTCCTGAAAACTGTGCCTCACCTGTTCATTTTGTTTTAACATTTCAAACTAGTGCCACAGTCCCTTCACTTCTAAAGCTTGTCTGATTCTTTCTTCTCTCTCCCCCTTTCTTATACATGACTTTGCTTATTGGTCTTCACAGTTTGATTGTTTTACTGGTTGTGAGTGGGTGGATGGTGACATTGGGAATCTTTTTCATATTTTTGTGCCATAGAAATGAAAGCTCTCTGTTATGTGTCAATGGCGCTGTTTCACATACTACCACAATAAATAGTGTGGTAAATAGAGGGCGGTGTATCACTCGCCACAGAATTCAGGCTTGGATTAGCTAGGCTAATCTACAAAATCATTTGGTGACCCATCACAAACATCCACGGGCCATTTTGAGTCCTGACCCATAGTTTAAGACACACTGTTCTAGAACATGATCTTGACCACAGAGGTGGCTCAGGAATGGGGCTTATCTACAGTCAGTGATCCAGAGGTGAGCTATAACAAAGACTAGACTGGTGAACAAAAAAAATTTTAAAAATAAGAGGCGACCATTCAGTCCATCAAGCCCATTTGTTTAGTTGATAGCTAAGCTGTCCCAGTATCTCATCCAGATTTTTCTTAAAGGTTGTCAAGGTTTCTGCTTCATTTACAAGTCTCAGTAGTTTGTTCCAGAGTCCCACAACTCTTTGCTTAAAGAAGTGCTTTATGGCTTCAGTTTTAAATGCACTTCCCCATACTTTACACTTATGTCTTTGAGTACGTGACCCCCCCTTAAGCTGAATGAATGCTACTCGATCTACTTCATCAATGACTTTGAGGAGTTTAAATATCTGGATTAGGTCCCCACACAGTCTCCTCTGCTTGGGACTAAACAAGTTCAAAATCCCGACTCTGTCACCATAGGACATGTCCTTAAGTCCTGGGATACACCTCGTGACTCTCCTCTGCACGACTTCAAGTGCTGCTATGTCTTTCTTGTACCGTGGTGACCAGAACTGCACACAATACCCCAGATGTTGTCTTACTAATGCATTATTTACTTTCAGCATAACATCACTTGACTTAAATTGAACAGTTTTTAAGATATAACCTAACATTTTATTTGCCTTTTTAACCACTACGGTGCATTGCTTAGTTGGTGAAAATGTTATATCAACCTAAACCCCTAAATCCTTTTCAGAGGCTGCTTCCTTTATCACTCCCATCTTGTATTTGTAATTGAATTTCTTTTGCCCATGTGTAGCACTTTTCTACATTAAAGATAGATAGATAGATAGATAGATAGATAGATAGATAGATAGATAGA
>JANRMT010062854.1:37332152-37358322 GCA_026402145.1 Polypterus bichir lapradei
AGATAGATAGATAGATAGATAGATAGATAGATAGATAGATAGATAGATAGATAGATAGATAGATAGATAGATAGATACTTTACTGCATTTTCCAGGTGTTTATCGAGTTCTGAAGGCTGTACAGGTCTGCCATCCCTCCAATTTTAGTGTCATCTGTGAATTTGACAAGTTTACTAACCATACCAGAATCAATATCATTAATATAAATCAGAAAAAAGTAATTCTCCAGGGACAGACCCCGAGGGACACCACTGATGGCCTCACTTCACATGAACATTCTCTTCATATCCATACTCTTTTTTTGGAGTGAAAGAAACAGATGTGATATCAAGAGTGAGTACTGAGTTAGTTAAATGGGCAGCCATCCCAACAAACAGACATCTCGTTAGCTTGGCCATGAAAGCCGACATGTTTTTGAGATTTTACTTCTGCTTACTTTATGTTGTGTTTAGTCCCTGTATTCCTGCTTGCCTTTTATTATTTCTGTCTGGTATCACCATTATTATATTTTTGGGGATGATTTATGAACTCCCCTATGTTCCATATATGTTATACAGTATATGTTTGGACAGTATTGGTGTATTTCCATTTTTTTTCTTTTTTGTGCAGCTACATACAGGCTTAAAGCACTTAATCTCTTATTAATATAATCCCTTAATCTCTGTTTATATAATGGTATATATAAGTGCACCCACTGTTATGCAAATCATATGCTCTACCTTGATATTTTTGTTTTATCTAGCAATTAAAGAAGTACACGTCTAACTATTAATACGCTGCTCAATGTCATCACAAGATTATCATATGGAAGAACCTGCTTAGCACAAAGGCAGGTAGAAATCCCTTCCCACATCTCGTTCCAGTTGTTGCTCATGCCTGAATTATTCTCAACACCACTTTCAGTTCTCATGGAGATTTTCTCACACTCCCTGTCTGAGAGGCATGTGGTGTTCTGTCCTTAAGTAAAGTATAAATATAAATATATTAACTGTGTGGCACAGGCAATCTTTGATTGTCACCTAACGTTCAACTTGAAAAAAGGAAAACTCCTGAATTGGCTGCGGTGCTTAGAAGTCTTGCAACTGCCACTTTCATGCCATTAGTTAGCAAACTAATTTTGTTTTTCTTGGCAAGCTTTGAAAAAAAAATGTACAAATACATTACAGATTGGAAAGTTAACAAGGTTTGGCAAAAGTCAAAAGATGAAATCATGAAAAGAAGTAATAATAAATATAATAATAATAACTTTTTAAGGTTTCTGCTTATTAAATGGCTTTTGTTTGTCTCCTTTTGACAACATAAATCTTTTTCTAAACACACCAGTGCACCTTACTGGAAAGGTCATCGACAGCATAAGTGACATCAGTCGGGTTAGAATGCTTTCACCGTCACTCACATCTCTCTTTCTTGTTCTTTTGTTACCTGCAATTACCAGCTTGAAATTGTCCACATAAACCACTCTTTGTACGTTTCCAGACTCATTCCTGTTTGTCTGAAAGAGGCAGGATAAAGAAATAGGAGTCGTGGGAAAAAGGAACCGTCCCAACCGCAAGCCAATGCCTGGCTAAAGTTACCACATCTAAAAGAGGCCCACCCTCGGCTAAAGTCAGAGAGGCGATGGAGGCTCTGACCTGCCCAAGATTAGCATTTCTGAATATGAATCATACAGTAGTGGCCAAAGCCTGATTACTGTAAACAAGGAATGGCAGAAAGATGAGCTTCATTGGATTTAGGTTTACTGGAAGCAGAATTCAACTCTAGTAATGCAAGTATACAGTAAACCCTGAGGTAGTGGTCATCATCTTTGAGCATGCAGAAGACTGTCAGCCATTTGCTACGTAGACTGACTAGTATTCAGGTAGAAGAGCAGAGCAGAGAGCTTAAGTTATTACTACAAACACCTCCATGCTAGGTGACGTACAAGATCAGGATACAATACAAATGTTTACCTCCATTCTTAACAATCGGAGCTCTGGCAGGATACGTGGCTTACTCAGGATCACCCGGGGAGTTGACGGTGGGGGTTGAAGCAGCTACTTCATTGTGGCCACTCGGCTTCATGCTTGGCTTATCTTTTTGTTCCCGGCCTGGTATTGGAGTTTGGGGTTTCTATGTACACAGCCAAAGTTACCTGAAGAAAACAAAATCTGAACTCTCCAGAGACTGCAGCCTAAAAAACAGCTGCAGATGAAAAAAAACTGCATGTGGCTGAAAAGTAAGACAGTCATCCGTAGAGATTTGATCAGAGTGCACACACACTGTGTTTTCTTAGTGTTTTGGCAGCTTTTCACCCTCAGAGCCACACTGCTGTCAAGGAGAAGACAAAAAATATTTTCTATACTTCCATATTGTACAAATGTACCCATAACTGTTAAACGTTAAACTATTTAAAATTTAAATTTATTGACTGTACTGTTCCTGATTTCAGCATACTAGTTTTACTATCTATGGTTGATTCCTCCAAACTTTCAAAGAGAAGCTGAACACACGCCTGACACAAATAACAACACATGAATTTCTCACACATCTCCAAATTACGTTTCAGTTTCATTGTTATTATGTAAGTAAATCAATTTACTAAATCAATTAGTAAATCAATATAATAGAATTGTTTAGTGAATAGTGATGAGCGAACACCTGCTGACCTCACTTCGCTTTGAGTTCTGCAAAATCACAGAAATGTTTACGAACTTCACCAAACTCAGCGAAATGCATTGAAATCCATAGAGAAGGAGGAAATGAGCTAGTTTTGAGTGGATTACAATGGTGCAATTGTGGGGGCTGGGTGGTCTCGTGGCCTTGGACCCCCTGCAGATTTTGGTTTTTTTTTCCCTCCAGCCCCCTGGAGTTTTTTTTTGTTTGTTTGTTTTTTCTCTCCTCCTGGCCATCTGACCTTACCTTATTCTTTGTTACTTAGTATTGCCTAATCTTATATATTTTTCTTTTTTCTTTCTTCATCTTGTAAAGCACTTTAAGCTACATAATGTGTATAAAAATGTGCTATATAAATACATTTTGTTGTTTTAAGTGTCACTGATGGCTCGGGAACATCTGCCTACTATGCTGGACCAATTATCATGGCCACATAGTGACTTGGGCAGTGAAACAGCTGTGCCAACTGCCGTACCACTGCGCCTCTCTGAGATAAAAGAATAACATAATATATCAGAATTTCTTGCAGATAATGGCAACCACAAAGCATGAATTCATTAAGGCTTGTCCCCAGAGGTGGGTGGTAATGAGTTACATTTAGTCCGTGACATTTACTTGAGTAACTTTTTAAAAAAATTGTACTTCTACAAGTAGTTTTACTGCACCATACTTTTTACTTTTACTTGAGTACATTTGTGAAGAAAAAATGCTACTCTTAATCCGCTACATTGGGCAACACTCAACTCGTTACTTTTTTTCATTTACACATTTATATACATTATATTTTAGTTGGAGAGAAATCACCAGTGGATCTTTTGAATGACTGTTTCACCAATCAGACGTAGCAACAATAATCACATGACTCCGTTTCACCAAACAGACATAGCAACAATGATCACATGACTCTGCTTCACTAATAATAATAATAATAATTCATTACATTTGTAGCCATGCAGTCACATGACCACACACAAACTTCAACTTCCTGCGTCTGCAGCCTGTGAGAGACTTTTTAGTCATACAGGGCTCCTGATCACTGCTAAACGATCACAACTTCACTGCAGGAACCTTGAGAGCCAACTCCTGCTGAAGCTTAACCATCACTTTACTGAGTGAAGAACAAATATGTTTTAACCAAACATGCACAGACACAGACAGTCATGGTAAAGTGAGACTTCTTGTACGTGCAGAAGTTTCTATCAGCTGTGCTATTTGGAGGGCAAGTGCATATGCAGTATTGTACTGTCAGTGCACAGTATATCTTGTCACTGTAAGTAGTCTGCATTGTTCAAACATACATGTTACCTACTGTAGGTATTGGCTTCAAAAGCTTTGTTGTGAAAAACTGAGATTTGGAACTTTGTGTTATTTGTGAATCTTTATTTTGTAAAGATGTTCTTTATTTTTACTCATTTTTTATTTTGTTATTTGCAAATAGCAGAATTTGCACATTATTTTATATTTTTGTCTGTCTTATTACATTTCTAAAAAATAAATCATTTATTATGATCAAACAGTTACTCAGTACTTGAGTACTCTTTTCACCAAATACTTTTTTACTCTTACTTGAGTAATTTTTTGGATGACTACTTTTTACTTCTACTTGAGTAATGTTATTTTGAAGTAACGCTACTCTTACATGAGTACAATGTTGGCTACTCTACCCACCTCTGCTTGTCCCACACAGATTCCATAGCAGGTACTCATCTATGCAGTACAGCGCTAAAGCACGTGGGCTCTTCACTCATTCCTGTTTGCATCGACTGCATAGCACTCAGGGAAAGTCTATTAAAAGGGTAGGCTCAGGTCTTACACACAGGCCACATACAAGTCGATACAAAAAGACATTACCTTTAAGACACGACCACACTAACACATTTCTAGTTTCCTTTTGCGTGCTTGTTTTGTTTTTAAATATGTTCACAAGTTTTCCACTTAATTTTAGCATACCAGTAAAACAGTTCTTATTGAATCCATAAAGGAAGAAGGATTTCAACTGTTACAGAAGTTGATTCATAATACCACCTACTTCTGCAATCAGCATTAAATACTCGGGAGGGTTAATCCCATCAAAAATTGGCAGCTAAAGCTCTGTGATGTCATGGTGGTCATGAAAAGCATCATGGGGTGCTGGGGAAACAGGTTTGTCTATGCATATTTGCAGGAAAATATCTGGTGAACAACTTTACCGGCGAACCCAGCAAATCTGCTGCAAAATGCCCTTTGGTGAATTTTGCAGATCAATGCTATTGACGAGTAATGTATTGTAAATGCCACATGGGTTGGATGGGCATCCCGAGCAGAAGAGGGGATGGTTCCTTACCTGGAAAGGAGGCTCCTAACAGGCAGACAAGTATCCCAGCCAGGGGAGAGAAAGGTTCCAGACCCAGAAGTGATGACCAGAAGGGATGGATGGACAGCCCATGGAAGGAAGAAGATGTCACTGGGGACTCTTTATTTCCGCAGGACACTAGAGCATGCTGGGAGATGTAGTCTGGCAACTTTGCCCTGCTGGGGTCTGTGGCTGCGGCAAGCGGGTGCTGCAGGAAGATGCCCTCTTCAATATGTGGGACTTCCGTGCTTCCTTCGGGAAGTAGCCCTGGCACCAGAAGTACTCCTGGGTACTCAATAAAAGGGACCCCTCTCCCTTATCCAGTCGAGTCGGAGCTGGGAGGCACTTGACTGGAGGAGGGTAGTACAGTGGTGAGAGAAGAGGTGATTTGTGGAAAGAGATCGCTTAGTGCTTGTCAACTCTTGGAAGTAATCTTGGTAAACCATCCTTTATTTGAACCTGGGACTGCATTTGTGTGATCATTTTGGGGTTTGGGGCTCACTGACGGCCCAGTTCCATCACAGTATGTACAAATTTGCAAATTCAACAATCAAAAAAAAAGTGTGGACGTTCTTGAAATTTATATTAAATGAAGCAGGTCTTCAGCTTGACTTACTGGACATCAAACTAGAACTTGAACATGAGTGACCATAGGCCTTACCATCTAGTTTGTGACTGTGGTTAAACACCTTTATTTATGGAAGTTAATGTGCTAAAAGAGTGGTATTCTAGGTCACGCTGCTGCCTCGCAGATTTCACGAGACTTGTTACAAATCCCACCTTTGGGACGTTCTGTTCTCTTATGTTTGTGTGTTTTTTTCTCCTCTAAACTCGTGTAGGTTAGGCTAACAGCTTACTCTAAATGGCCCCTTATGAGTGCCTGTGGCTGTGTGGGTGACTGTGCCATGTGAGAGGCATTTGTAATTGACTTGAGCCAACTGCTGGCAAGGGTCTGTTGAAATGGGTTATGTGGATTTGATGGTGGAAGGATATTTTCTGCTTTTGAAATGTCCTTC
This sequence comes from Polypterus bichir lapradei, assembly GCA_026402145.1. Classification (NCBI taxonomy): domain Eukaryota; kingdom Metazoa; phylum Chordata; class Cladistia; order Polypteriformes; family Polypteridae; genus Polypterus; species Polypterus bichir. Next base: position 37,338,153 of record JANRMT010062854.1, read on the forward strand.
CAGTTGAATTGTATGAAAAGGTCTTGAAAATGTTGTACTGTATAATGTTTCAGAATAGTCATTTTTAGTTATAGTATGAGTTGAAATATTCCTAATCTCCTTTTTTCTCTAGGATGGCCTTTATACTTCTTAAAACTAAGAATATTTAACTACACAGCCTTCTGAGAGGCACCAGTTGTGATATTATGTTTATTTTTCTTGCTCTCTTTTTTCAATGACCTCTTCACCTTTAAGTTGTAAAAGCACAATCTTGTGTTTGCCAAGATTTTAACAAAGGGTATTTAAGTAATCTCACTAAAAATCAACATATCAGAGGCCTTTGTAAATATATTTAAGTGTATGCCCTTAGACAACCTGGAGTTACCTTTGCTATAATGTATATTATAATAGATAACCCTCCTGGTCATCAAGGCTGAGCGGGGAAAATGCCCCCATTTTTTTCTCCGACACAAACAGATTGTTGTTTGCCCAGATTACATTGAAAAAAATGGATTGCTTGTTTCCTGGAGTCTGAAAGGTAGCTACTGGGGTTGAAAATATTTAAGGTGGCCCATTTTTACAATGAAACAGTCCTTGTACATTCTTCCAACAGCATCAAGCAGATCATTGAAAGCTGACACTGAAGTGGCGGTACACTTCCCTGCAGTTACTGCATGTATCGCACACAGCATGGAAAGATTTGAACTGAACTGAATGTTGATTTTAAAGGGGTGTAGCAGCCACTCCAAAACTCCGGATGACAAATTCCAAGTCAGTGTCAGTGTGCAGTTTGCCTTCTCATGTCTTCTTTGATTTTTCTCTGCAGATATTCATGTAGATTAATTAACCCCATCAGTGAATGTGTGACTGGTTCCTGAGATACAATAGGTACACATCATCCGGGATTGGTTCCTGCCTTGCACCCAATGCTCCATGACAGGTCTCCACAATATTGTGGGCAATGAATGGAAGGACATGCAGTTTGTGGCTCTTGATACCATCATTCTATTCTCTTAATTCCAAATCAAACCTAAAATAAACAAACGTGTAGCTTGTACATCAAAAAAGAAAGACTAACACCTTTATAAACAATTAGTGATCTAGTCTGAGTAAACGTGTGGCTTTGCATTTTGGCATCATTTTCATACTTTTATGTGTGAAAGCATTTAAAATGAAAGTGTGCCCTTAAACAGTTCCTGCTATTTCTATCAGTCATTTGTTCATTTGTTTTCTAAACCCACTCACAGGGCACAGCACAGCACACACACAGACACACACATACACTCCTTCACACCAGTGTCACCCATAGAGATCTTTGGAGAACAAGTAAACTCTGCATTGATAGAGGCAGGAACTAGAACTGTGCTGATTGAACAGGGTTTCATTTATTTCATGCTTAATTTTGCATTTAGCAACATGGCTGTGGTGTCATTTACTGTGATTGGTGTTCTTTATTAATTTTTTAACACTTTCCTGAGGAGTGTTTGGGACTTCCTGGTGGTTATTCTGGGGTTTCAGAGGTTGAGGAATTTGATTGAGGCATTTATTTCATGGCTCCTGACTATGTTGTGATTTTTTATTATCTTATTTTAGCACCATTTTGAACATTGATTTATAACTGTTGCCAAGGCAACCTCCCAGAATTCCTCGGGAGCATGCTCATGTGACGCCATAGGCATGACACTTTAAAAATTTAATTTATGCACTGTCCAGGTATTCATGTTTTAGATGGGTATACTTAACCGGTATTTTCGTTCTCGGTTTTCTCAGTTACTTTCCAGTTTACATTTCTGATTATTTTCTCACATTTCTGGCTGGGCAAAAGATCGGTTTGTCACTTTGGTTTCAACCCTGGCACATTTTCTGTTTTGTTCTCATTTCATTTTCTGGTCCCCAAATAAAAATTCTTCTTCTTTGACAGACCATAATTAAGGTTTTAGTACCCTGAAGATTTGAATTCTGCTATCATTTTTTTTACTTGTAATTTTCTTCTAACTTAGTTAAGAATAATTTGCTGTATATTTCTATTGCTTCATACGGCATTTTGTCTTTACAGTAGACCCCGCGAACACTCGGCTCAGGGTTCGCGGCTGCAGTCGTTCGCGGATTTTTCCTTAGAACCTAACTAATAATTGTTAGCGGAAACCGCAAATGTCCTCTGGCTTTTTTCTGGCTTTTTTGTGGCAATACTGCACTGTAGAGAGAATAGGAAGCAACCGTAGAGGAAAACGTGGCTTGGGATGATGAAAGTAGCTAATCTGAGAGTGTACTCTACTTGAATTTGAAACTGTAACTCCCGGCAGTCCCTGCAGTGGCTCCGATTGGTCTTCTGCTGTGGGTGCAGGAGCTGTTGCGGGTTAAAGGATGTCAGCGTGGTATTTGAAAAGGGGGCCGGTGACCAAAAGAAAAAAAAAAGTTTTTGTAATTTGTGTTTCAAGTTCCTGCCTCTCTGCCTGCCTTCTGTTGGGTTACCTGTACTTACTCATTTTGTCCTGGATTGTTTTGTGGTTGGGGTCTGAACTGTCTGCCGTCTGCCTGTGTACATGAGGACTGTAAGTGGATTCGTTGCTATCCTGCAAAGAAAGGAGCACTCCTGAACCCATCCACCTGTCTTCATCATTTCAGGAACTACCGGTAGGAGTATCTTTACATTCCCATTAAACATGCGGATCTCTGGACTGTCTATCTTCATCATTACATTTAATCCGTTGCTGTTTTTTGTGGATTTTACTGTGTTTATTTTGTTGGTGCTTTGATGTATTTAATGTATAATCGCCGTAAGGGGAACAGGGGTGGTATCATTGTTTTCATTTGTTTTCATTACATTCTTTATTTGATGTTTGATTACCGGTTTGTTTTGTTTTTCTTTCTGTTTGTGAGTGCCTGCGGGCATCCCTGGAATCTTCACCATAAAAATAAATAAATCACTGTCTTCTTGACGGTGTGAATCTTAGCAGCACCGGACCGCTACAGCTTTATAGATTGCTCCTTGCTGCTGATTGACTGCTGCCCTGTGATGCATCTCCAGCTGAGTGTTCTTGTGTTTTTCGTTTTGTTCTTCTTAATCCTTAAACCGCGGCAACCAGCTATAACCGTTTTCCAGTGCCATTTGCCAGCACATAGGAGGCGCATATATTCGGCGACGTACATTCATTGAATGCCGCAACCGGCTATTGTCGGTTCCCAGTGTAATTTTCCAGCACGCCGGAGATGATCAGTCAGAGCCGTACATTCGTTGAGCAGCCAGCTCATGACCACTGCCGGCCACTGCAGCTTCACTGTCCCTGGGATTGAGCCGCTGCACTAGACGAGCTTGCAGTCATCAGCGTTTACCTCTGTGTGCTTGTGTGCAGCCAGTTCAAGCGCAGTTGGCTCGGTGATTTACTGAGTTTCATCAATGGTGTCAGTTGTACCTTGTACATATTGTTCCAGTAGTTTTTAAAATAGTTTTTACAGTTCATTGGCAGTGTGTAAAATGATTAGTGTTGCAGTAATTGTGATGCTCTTTGCATGAAAAAAATGCAATTTCCATTAAAATTTCAATTTTTCTTTGTGAATTGTGACGTTTACTTAAACTGTAGCAAAAAAGTATTTGGCATCCAGGGATGCATTAACCCGCAAGTATGTGGCAGTTTAAGGTTTAAAGCCCCAAGATGCCGTCGAAATGCCCTGCACCTTCTAAGGCTTCTGGCAATGAAAACACACTTGCATGAATTACAGTACATATAGCGGTAACATCTGTATTTTACATTCTAGCACTGCGGGTGACATATCAATACAGTACTATAGCGTATACGGGTTTACCTTTACATTCTTTTTTTAGGTAATGTATTAAGCTGAAGTTGAAATGAAATTGAAGTGTTTTGGGGACATATTTAGGGCTGAACTATAAAAATAGCCATTTTTTTAGCCATATCCATAAGTCACGTTTTTTCTAGGAACGTAACCCCCGTGAATTTCGATGGTGTACTGTACATGGGTGCATCCCTTTTGTTTTTGGTTGTCACCTTGGTTGCTACCATGCGACAACAGGAATTGTGTGATGTATGAAGTCATCAGTGTAAAGCTGAGTGTTGTGCACTTCCTGATTGTCCAGGATTGTGGATAATTCTCAAACACCTGTAGCTGCCTTTATTTTAAATTCAGGGTTAATGAACTTGTTGGCAACGTATCTTTTGACTTTGATTTTGACTTCTACTTAGTGTTTGGGTTTTCACTCAGAATGTTTATAAAACTTAAGGGACAGTTTGGTTTGTTTTTGATGCATAGAATGATCTTCCTGGTTGGCTCTCTTTATTTATTGATCAACAACGGTGTCATCACCTGGTCCCTGAGCTTCTTAAGGAATCTTCACTGTCACTTTGTGTCAGGACAAAATCTGTCAGTCTTTACTTTATACAACGTGATTACCTGCATTCACGTTCACAAGGTACTTTACAGACAAAGAAAAATTAAAATTTGTTATAAGAAAGACAAACCAATCACTTTAATAAAAGTTAAATATGACAAATATAAATAGCAGAGCACTCAAAATACTAAGAGGAACAAGGGAGTATTTCTGACAAAATTTAAAAGCGAGGAAGGAAGTCTAGAGGGTTATTTGCCTGTGAGAAGTCCTTCCATTCATCATGAAACCAATTTAAATCCATTCAGCCCTGAGGTGGGGATGGACCCCAGATGAGATGTCAGTCTATCATTGGTTTCATCCATACATGCACACATGAAGCCAAGTAATATTTATATACACACAGTTTTTAGAATATGCGAGGAGAAATGGAGATCATGGAGAAAATATATATCTGTGCTGACTTGGGAAGAACGTGCAGACTCCACAAAGACAGTTTCCTAGCCATACCTGAAGCCTGTATTCTGGAGCAGTGAGCCGGTGTGGCATGAGAAGTCCTAAAGAGCTTTTAAAATCTGAACTTCTTTTACACTGGAAACAACTTATGTGTCATATTTGGGGGTGAAGTTTTAAAGTGAAAAATAATATTCAATGTTCTGCATTTTGAAATGTTTTGATGAAAGACATATATCATAAAAAATGTGCAGGAATCAGAGCAAACACTTGCTTCTCATATAGGCTTCACATATTTGATTAATCTGAGGCTACAATCTCCTTGAATGTCTAAAGGTAACTATGAAATACAAGCTTTAAAAATAGTTTTAATCAAGAAGTGACATCTCTATCCTGCCACATGCTACTGGGAGTATGATGCAAATATAAAAACTGTTTGTAACTAGTATAGCTGTACTAAGTAACAGAGAATCAGACAGTTAAACAAATAAAATCTATAATTTGCCTGTTATATCTTTTGAAACATTAAAGTTATGTACACACTCTGGACATTCTGTTCAGTTTCACATGTCACTCTTTTGTTCCTTGCTTATTGAATATTGGATCAATGTGACTATTGTGAATTTAGAGCTTTTATGAACACTGTGACAGACTCAGACTTCTTGTAACAGTTACAGCCTTACTTGATCAAAGGTTTCATCAGACTATAATAGGATTCTTGTGTATATCTATATTGTGGCAAGTGGCTGGGGGTGGTACCCAACCGGGACGCCCAGAAGGACCGGAAGAGGGAGTACGCATCCTCCGGACCACGAGAGGGCAGCTGCCCTGGTTGGTATGGGGACCATGGGAACGGAGCATGGAAACTCAACCCTATAGGGGCCAGTGGTCACCGTTAGGGGGTGCACAAATGCCTGGACAGCCCTGGTCCTTAGTACTTCCGCCACACCAGGGAGTGCCTCATGTGTGCCTCAGCAAAAATGGAGATTCATCAGACCAAGCTATGTGTTTCAAGTCTTCAAATGTCCAGTTTTGCTGGGCCTGTGCACACTGCAGCCTCAGCTTTTTGGTCTTGGCTGACAGTAGTGGAACTCAACATTGTCTTCTTCTGTTGTAGCTCATCTGACTGAATGTTCGATATATTGTGCATTCTGAGATGCGGTTATGCTCACCACAGTTGTACAGAGTGGTTTTTAGTGTAACCGTGTCAGTTTAAACCAGTTTGTCCATCCTTCTCTGACTTGATGTTTTGTTTTTGATGTTTGCACCATTCTGAGTAAAATCTAGAGACCGCTGTGCATGAAAATCCCAGGAAATCAGCAGTTACAGAACTTATCATTTTTTTTTCTCATTCTAACATTGTAACTAGGTGAAAGTAGGCCTGGGCACTCAAAGTGAATTGGCTGGTTCTATACAGAGTATGTCACTTTAGCCGGAGCTCGGTGTCTGGTGAAATCCAGATACATAAAGACACCTCCTTTCAGGGAACTGCCTCGCCTGTTTTTATGGTGTCCCGTGTGGAAGAAGAGGAACCTTCACCAAGCATTGTGAGAGGAGCTTGTCAAAGTCCTCTGATGTCCTCCTGCATTCGCGGTGGAGAGAGAGAAAGTAGTTGGTGTCAGCATCCCCTCTTGTCCTGGGGTGGTATTGCTTACTTTCTCAGAGCCTGTACATTAGTCCCTGTGTATATATATGTACAGGTAGCCATCGACTTATGACCTATGCATCACACAACCGTTTGGCATATGACCGCTACTGTGTCTCACAGGCAAACAACAGTTTTCGTCACACCAGCTCTGTATACCATGGTTCATTCATCTCAATCTCAGCTTTTTACCTGCAGCAGTTTCAACTACGTTGTGTTACATTTGTTTTACAATTACAGGAGAAAAAGGCAATTGATCTCAACACAAAAATGAAGGTGATCATGCAGTATAAAGGGAGGAAAGAACGTGCCACAAAGGGGTAATACAACCACACATAATTCCTTTACTTGTTAATTTTTATTATTAACAGGCTGAAATGTTAAAACAGAAAACATATGAGTCCTCAAACTCTGCCGGTACAATTCCTCCTCTAACAGTTGATACAGTGAACACACAAAGGAAGGATTCATGAAGCTGTTCGACTCCCATTTGTGCAACAGTAATAAAATAATTGCAAATCCATAATAATAAAATGAAAAATAATTTACAAAAAATTAATAGAAAATCTACAGAATGTGCTAAGAATGATGATAAAAAAGGATATAAAGCAAACAATATGACTTAAGGCATTTATTATACAGTACTATAGATACGGTCAGGTTTAAATACATATACCAGTCCAGATTGACTGGTCCGTCGGAACCGAATGAGATTCTAAGTCAATGACTTCCTATATTCCTATAAAAAAAAATCCCTATCCCACTTAATTCAGATGAGAGTCTCGAGCACTAGACAGGAACCAGTCCTGAACAGGGTGCCACTGCATCATAGGCCCCAGTCCAATATGTGCTAAAATTAAAGCCTTAAAGTCCTGGGTTTGAACCCCCAGCTGTTTTCGGTCTCTGACAGCCTTGCGTGTTTTCCTCGTGTCTAGATGAGTTTTATCCTTGTACTCCACCACTGTCAACAGACTCTGTGTGTGGTTAGTTCTTAATTTGGAACCGGTGTTTCATTAGCTACTGGAATCCTGAACTGAAATAAGTTACATCAGAAGTGGATCAGTTTAAACAAATTGTAAATAACCCTTGTGATTTTTTTCTTTTCATTTAGAACATCTTCTTTATCACTTTGTCTAACGGAGAGTCTCCAAGCGTGATTATAACATGTACTGTATGTGTTAATGTACTTGGAACACCATCTAAACAAAGTCTTATGGTCGACAGTTTACAAATGAGAGCGTTAGTGTAAAAGATGTAATAATTCTACTGTAAATTCATCAAATAAGTAACATAATAAATCCATAGCATTCTCAAAGCAAGTCCTGGTGGTGCCTGGTATACTTCTTTCTTCATTTTGTGCCTAGCTTAAAAATAAGCTTTACCAACGAGTAAATTACTATCTTTGAATTTCACATAACAATTACCAGAAACATTTACTTTATATGATCTCAAATTCTTCAGTAATAACTTATGTGTGTTTTTACAAAGAAAGAGACACTAATGAAAGGCTAAGTTATTTGTTTCATTATGAAGTATTTATTGCCATTTTGATTATGGCTTGTACATTTTATTTCAAAAGAAAAACACACATAGAGTCTTTTAATTTCCCTACAAGACAGGACCAAACCTTGAACTGATTGCCATTTCATCAGGGGACTCCACACAGCGCCGTCTGGTGTGGGGGGCTTAGAGGTGGCACCTTTAACTACAGTATCGCTGATCTCATCGACAACAGCGCAATGAAATTAAATTTCTCAAGCGGTTACATAATAGTTAAACCTAATTTAGTCAGAGCACTTTTCTTTAGTGCTTAGAATGGCTGACTTTGACCAAATCCAAGGCATTTGAGGTGAAATTAAGGAGCAATTATTGTCTCAGTCATAATGAAAACCAAATACTCTTCAGACAAGCCAGCCAGCTCACATACAAAGAGGGGGGAGTGAGAGGGGAGGGCTCCTATCAGGCAGGGTGGATTGCTGCAGTTTCACAAGGTCTTAATGGCTAACTAAAGCTAGGTTAGACAGGTACACAAAGGCCATAAACCATATTCTGGGCTGCTTTAGCATGGTTGCCAGGAAACCTAGAAAGGTAAATGGTTTAATCACTTAAAAAGGAGTCTTGTTAACAAAGGACGGCGATTTCTACTTCTAAACTCAGACAAGATAATTCAGATCACATGGTGGCTAAGGCTGTACTCTTTACAACCTGATCACAAACTCCCTAAGCCTCTTGAAAAGGCAGCTGGACTCATGCTTTGGCTAATCCTCACTGAATTATCTTTTTCTTACTTCAGGTTTGACTATATGGAAAAGGTGACATCAGTAATAATAGTGTCATTTTGATAGAGCCAATGGAAATGTGCTTGGCTTTTTGTTCTTTATTTCGCCTTATACAATTTCTTATATTAGGAATTTGTTAGTTTTCGCATACCACTTGGGGTCAGAACCCAAGATCAGCCATTGTACAGAGCCCCTGGAGCAATTGAAGGTTAAGTGCCTTGCTCAAGGGCCCTGCTGAGTAGGATCTCTTTTGGCAGTGACAGGAATTAGAACCGGCAGCCTTCGGGATACCAGAGCAGATCCTTAGCCTCAGAGCCACCACTCCGCCCTATAATGAAGCATATTGCAATCCACTGTCATTTTATTTGCAATGGGATTCTAAAACAGGATCATTTCATTGAAAATTATTCTTTTAAATATGTACCAGTTGTAGGAAAAGCTGCTTCAAGTATCATGGCTACTATTTCAAAAATGAACATCCTATGCCAGTGGCAATGGGTGGGACATGCAGCCCGCTCTCATACTGGGTAATCAAACAAAAGGCTAAATGGCACAACATGCTGTGTTTATTATGACAAAACTAATTACCAAAAAAGTGAATAAATAATAAAAAGACTACACTGTGAAGTGAATCACTATCGTCACACTTAGCAGACCTCTTATTCTGGGTGTGTGTGTTATGTCTTCTAGGGGGTGTTAGCACACCAATTTTCAGGATAGTGGAGATGATGGGCATAGTCAAATTGGCAAAAGTTCCATTTCCTTTCAAGTTCAAAAGAAAACTGCTTCTCTTTCCATCTTAATTTCTTTTAAAGTTCCTGACAGTGAGAGACCAGACATTGTGGTTCATGGAAGTCCATTTCATCCTTCTTGGTGGGTTCAAGCTCCTTAGACTTCCCTCTGGGGCATGTCCTGTTCTCTTGATATTGGGTTCTGTCCTGAACAGAGAAATTAAGAGATTCTGAGGCACTTAAGGTTTTTATTACCTTTCTAATGGTTTTCTAACAGAAAAATGGGCTTAAATTTACAACCTTACGCTGGTCCAGTGGTTCTCAACCTGAGGGGCAGGCCCCCCCAGGGGGGCGCGAAGTAACAAAAAGGGGGGCACGAAGATGTGAAAAAAAGAAAACAAGAATCAAAAATATGAAAAAAACATCTGTTGAAACCAAAACAAATTAACTTAAACTACATTCTGATACTAGAACAATAAATATAGAGTTAGATAAATGTCAATAAAAGTTAAGTAGGTATAATAAAATATGCATCTACATTTCAAAAAAATGTTAGTGAGGGCGCAATTAAAACTGTTATGGAAACTCGGGTCGCAAATACTTAAAGGTTGAGAAACGCTGCGCTGGTCAATGAAAAAATGAGAGGCTTAGGCAACGTCCTTTAAATGATAATGAACTTCTTCCAAATCAGTAGAAATATGCTTGAAGGCATGACACGCTGTCAGCCACAGAATTTACTGTAACCTGGAAACTGTGGCAACTAGTATATTATTCACCTTTTGTGCATGTATGCAGTATTCAGACTGTACAAAACACAATTTAGATACATACTGGTAAGAAACACAAGTGCCATGGAATTTGTAAGTATATTTCTTGTTAGTCCTTTCATTCATCCAAGTTACATGTTAAATTCATTTTGTAGACCAGATCAGATTTGCACTTCATAATCCTCCCCTTTTCTCTCTCATTTATTTCTAAGTATTTTATTAACACAGATATTTCATGATGCATATTCACCATTGTAAATTGAACAAGTGAGCTGGAGGGCTCCTGTATTTTACTATTAACTGTATTTGGCTAAGAAAGCAGGAAACAATTAAAACCTAAATGTAGCTGTTTAAAACTAAAAATAGGCAATTATGTGAGTTAACTAAAAATAAGCCCAATAACCATACTGCTTTAGCAGCAAATATAGAGGTCTTAATTAAGAAATCATTTGGGGTGAAAGCATGTAGCCACTGTGGCCCTCCAGAACTGTGTGTGTGGATCTCTGCTCTAACAGTGAAATGAAATTTTGTCAGAAGGATGAAAACACAAACAAGCAATATGGTAAAATACAAAGTTTCATCATCAGCCAGGACTGTCTTCTAAATAGGTAACTGGTTGGAATGAAAACCTGCCATCACTGCGGTCCTACAGAAACCGTGATCAAGGATCTTTTATTGTCATTCCAACATTTATGTGCAGAGACAAAATTTGATACTTAGGTCCCATTAATTAAACAGTGTCCACAATAACCACATAAAAAAAAAATTATATAACAAAAAATAGCCCCTTACCCCCATAGACTTTGTCATAAGGGTATCACAGAAAAATGATAAATAAAATTAAATAACTTTAATATATAAATACAGTAAGGAACTATGGCTAAAATAAATATTATTGTAATTAGGAGCAGCAAATAGTTTAGTTCATGAGACTACTGAAACAAAACGCAAAGTGTAGTATAAGTCAGAGAGACTGTACAGTCAGATGTAGTGATGATGTATTCATTAGTCTGACAGCATCCAAGTAGAAGCTGCTCCTCAGCCTGGTAGTGCTAGCCCACAAGCTTCACAATCTCCTGCCTGATGGGAGGGGGACAAACAGTCCATGTGCAGGATGAGTGACATCTTTAATAATGGAGTGGGCTTTACTTTGGCACCTGCTGGTGAGTGAAGATCCCTGCTATATACTGTACATAAACACAAAATATTATATGACTCAATAAATGCATTTGTGTAGCAAAGTAAAAGCAGGATATATAGAACAGTAATATAACCTAACATAACATTACCAGAGCAGGTAATTCAGAGAATCTGAGGATTGGAGTTTATCCTAGCAGAAGGAAGAATATCTTTTCTTAAAGCAATAATGGAGAACAATATACCACTAATAGCAGTTAAAGTACATAATATTTGGTAGAACCCATTTCATTCATCACAACTCTTCTGTCTTGTTTTACTTGGAAAGGGTAAAGCTATGACAGCGTAATTGGTAATATGACCCTAAAGTTAGCATATGGCTGTGGCTGCTGCCGTAGTGGATCATAGCCAGACATTGGTACCTCCTGCATATAATCCAAAAAGCTGTTGTACAAATTAGCGGTCCATCAATCAATTCATTCATTCGTTTGTTCATTCTTTTCCTGAACCACTGTTTTTCAGTACTATCATCTAGATAGATAGATAGATACTTTATTAATCCCAAGGGGAAATTCACATACTCCAGCAGCAGCATACTGATAAAAAACAATATTAAATTAAAGAGTGATAAAAAATGCAGGTAAAACAGACAATAACTTTGTATAATGTTAACGTTTACCCCCCTGGGTGGAATTGAAGAGTCGCATAGTGTGGGGGAGGAACGATCTCCTCAATCTGTCAGTGGAGCAGGACGGTGACAGCAGTCTGTTGCTGAAGCTGCTCCTCTGTCTGGAGATGATCCTGTTTAGTGGATGCAGTGGATTCTCCATGATTGACAGGAGCCTGCTCAGCGCCCATCGCTCCATCACAGATGTTAAACTGTCCAGCTCCATGCCTACAATAGAGCCTGCCTTCTTCACCAGTTTGTCCAGGCCTGAGGCGTCCCTCTTCTTTGTGCTGCCTCCCCAGCACACCACCGTGTAGGAGAGGCGCTTGCCACAACCCACTGATAGAACATCTGCAGCATCTTATTGCAGATGTTGAAAGACGCCAGCCTTCTAAGGAAGTATAGTCAGCTCTGTCCTCTCTTGCATAGAGCATCAGTATTGTTTTATTATTTATTAAATAGCATTTGGCACAAGGCATGGATCAGGCCTGAAATGTATGCCAGTTCACCGCAGGGCAATTTTCTCACATACATCCTGTTACTTTCTATAGTTGGCTACTTAAAGATTAAGTGCATGTCCTAAGAAAACAAGCTAGAAATCTATATATATAAAAGTCAATGTGTGTGTGTGTATATGTATATATGTTCCAGCATCACATCCGAACAGCTGCAGTGATTTTCATGAAACTTGGTACACATGTTTCTCAGTGATCAACTAAAAATACTGTAGAGTGAAATCAACCTTAACCCGCCCCCTACAGGGTAGGGTGGGGGATGATCTTATGGTCTTGTATGCATGTTATCATCCAGTTGACACTCGGAACGACCACCAGAAGGCGAAATGGAGGTGACTGCCAACATTCTTTATGTTTGAGCGTCACCGCGCCCCTGTTGCTTTTGAAATTAAATAGAGTTGGCCGGTTCAGAGTGTCAACTGGATGATAACATATATACAAGTCCGCAAGACAAGCACATTAGTGAGTCTTCATTGTTTATTAATTTATTTGTATTTTTAAAGCTGTGTTTTTTTTTATTATATTTTTCTCAAACAATTAAAAGAAAAAACACTTTATTTTCCTCCCGGGCAATGCTGGGTATTTCAGCTAGTAGATGATAAAACAGAATAAAGGAATATTTCAGAATTCTTAAGGGTGAGTTTGTATTGGATGGCCTGCCAGAAAAGCCATGTCTGCATGTCAGAAGTATAGAGTCGACACCACTTGATTTACTATTTGGAAGAGCAGGCTGTTGGACTTCACAAGCATTTGTATCTACAGTAACAGAATGTACATCAAGTGTATCCGTCAACCGTTGGCTCTTTGCATTTGATGAAGTTAGTCTAAGGCCAGGCCCCCCCATAAACATGAATTAGGTTAAACAGGCTTGGAAACTGGATACGTAGCTGTTTTGTATTTCTGTGCTTTGTTGCCATGAACATTTCTCCTAGGATTTCTAATTCCTCAGGGAAGTAAAAATAGAATGAATGAGATTTCAGCGTCTGTGCTATAACATCAGGGCTTATGAGGCAGTCAGAATGGCTTTTAATTAAGACATTTTCAACTGAAAGAAAAATGTATGACTTTGGAGGTTTGAGTCACAAATGTAATTTGCAAGATTTATAAAGTTTGTTATTTGTAAATATCTGTCTTGATAAAAAATCTATTACCTGATTTACAGCTTTCAGTTATACAGGGGACCACAAAACAAGACCGAATCTTTATGTCTCTATATGAACAAGAGAAATGCCCTTAATATTTGTGTTCTATTTTGTATTCATTTTATTTGCCCCAGTATGCTTGTCAGGGTCATTGGAAAGTGAAAACTAATTCTAAGTGCAAGTCAGGAACACACTGAGGCAGGAACATCAACATTCTTGTATATCTGTGGCAGGAAACACTTTGGTTGTTGTTTGAATTGCAATTTTAGTTTTTATAGTAACTAATTCTTTACATTGTGCTGAAAGGTACAATGACAATGAATTTAAGTGAACTTTGGTTTTCAAGTTTAGAAGAAGAGATTTAAAACTAATAAAGTGTCAGTCTAGTGAAGAAGGCACTAAAGATAAACATAAAAAGTGAATTTTATTAAACCCATTCCAGTTTGCTTTTTCTGGCACAGTTTTGTGTCATTCCACAGCTGCAGCTGTAATGGTGCGAGGCAGCTTCTTGAATGCATTGTTATGAACGATAAAGGATAACCATTCACTGTTGTAAGTTGTTTAATGGACTCTGGGCTAGCTATTTCTGTATGAAAAACTGTAAAAATGTTCTTTTTCAGAGAGCCTGGTGCTGTATACCAAGCAATTTTCTCGTCTGATTCAGGAGATTCTTGAGTTAAGGCCAAAGATTATATTATCTCTTGCACTGTGGTGAACTGATGTAATGATTGGTATAAAGAAAAGAATTTGCTGTATTTTTTCATATTTATTCACCAAATGCGTGCAGTTATTTCCTGACTAAATGTTCATTGTTATTTCTATTTTTTCTTTGCTGCAGCGCCAGCCAAAATATGGTCGAAGCTACGAAAACAAAGGAATAGACGCACATGACTTCTAAAGAAGGACTTAGCTGAATTGAATAACTTAACTAAAGTACTAAACAAACACATCAAGACAATGGATTCTACCCAAGGACAACCTTTTAAAAGATGTATTTCTATGTTTAAATGGTCAACTTGAATCTCCTACAACGATAAAACCAAGGAACTGAGACAAATATGGAATCAACGTGACCTGCAAAAATGAAAAACATCCTTGATTTAATCCCAGATTAAAACTCTTTTGTCTTTGAGATAAAGAGAAAAACCAACTGAAGCCCTCAAGAGAATGGAAAATGTAAAAGAACTGAGATTTGAACATGGGATGATGGGGAGGAGTATTACTTTTGTTGTTGTTATTGTTGGTCAGGAAACTCAGTCAAATATTTTTGGTTTACTGACCAAAAACTGACATTTGCCAAACGTGACCCTGGTGACATCTGTTGATCCTAATGCAACTGAGCTCTTAGCTGCTAATATCATTTATTAGAATTCTTGATTTACCTGATTTGGGCTTTTATCTTGTTTTTTTAATAATTGTTCAAAATGTTAATGGTCACGTGGTGTAACCTAACCCATTTATCCTCCTCAATCGTGAACCATGCCCCTTTGTTAATGCACAGTAACAGCAAGGCCCATTCTGCCCCAATTACACGTGTTTTTAAGCAAGCACCTTGCTTTGCTTCAGTGTTCAACCAAAGAAAATCGTTTTGTAAACTGTGTGCTTTTAAGGTCATGTTCATCTAATATTTAAGAATGATAGCATTCGGTATTTTGAAAACGACTCATTAGCCGTAACTGTTGGCTTTGTTTCATTTCAATCCATGCTTCACCTTTTGCTTTCATCCTAACCTAAGGCTCACTAGCTAACAACTGATATTTTTGAAAATGTCTTTATACAAAACCACTAGCCTTTATGGTCCCTCCTCAATGGCAGCACTCCTTCGTGTCAAAGGCTATACACCTTAAAGAAGTCAAGATCTGATGTGGGGTGTCTGCTCACAGTGGCCTGGCACTCCGACCCATGGCGCAGAGGATAACATTGAGTAACACATCTCTTAACCAACACACGAATGGGAAAGAAACCACAACCTGTACATGGGCATCACAGGTAGAGTTTTGGAGGGCATTTTGACTATTGGAGGAAATTGTCTAGTGTCACAATTGCCAAATTTATATTATTTAAGCTCAGATGGGTCACCAGGATCAGTTTTGGGAGGTATAAATGTACTGGAAAAATTAAAATCAAGACCGACTGACTAAACTGAAACCCTCAAGGCATTCAAACCAAATATTTTATTTTATTTTTTCAGGAAAACTGAGCAATTTAAGCAGATTTTAGCTTAGGAACAGGGTGTCCGTTTTGCATTGGCCCTTATTTTTTAACATTCCATCAGATATGTCCTAGGGTAACGGTGGGTTTAAAAGCAATGGGTCAACCAAAACACCAGGTGGATATTCTTTCTGTCAGTCTCAGTGCTCTGTTGTTTTGGATATGTACAAAATGCTTTTATTTGCCAAATAATTTCAAATGTAACAATTACGACAAACTGATATTTCACTTTTGTGGCTGGAAAGTACAGTACTTGGTTGCCTTTTGCTGGCAAATGGTCACGTAGCCTTTATAGCATTAGGCAAAAAATCATAAAAAAGCAAAAATGTGATGAAATGAGAATAAGGAGGCAGTAATTAGATTTATCTAATACAATACATTTGGAAAGAATGCAAATATTCATATATTTCTTTTGTTTTTTTTTTTTTTGTTTTTGCAAAATGTAAATTAATGTATGCAAAATATTTTGTAACCATGCAGGTTTAAAAAAAAATATCTGCCAAGAGTTTTTTTCAACATATTTCTGCAATGTTTTGCACAGCATATTTTTGTACTTCTTGTCATATATTTAAGAATATTGTTTAATACTTTTTCTCTTTTCTGCTGCTCTGTACAAGCCTGGGTCAATGTTTAGTTTACTTACTGTTGAAGTTTGTTAGAAGCGTCCATGTGCAATACACCTGATGATTGTTTTTTATGCTCTGGTTGGGGTATTTGATTATAATTAACAAAGAGGACTACTAGTTTTTATTGTTCAGCAATTTGCTACTCAGCTCACTTCCCAGCAGTGGCTGCCGATATCCATAATAATTGGAAGACACATTTATTTTTCTACTTAATTTCATATGAGTTGTCTTCTTGTTTCCCAATTTCTGGGCACTGCTTCTGAATAATCTCAGAGCTTGTGCTCTTTTTCTTGCTAAGGCAAGATGAATTCTGTTCATAAGTTTTGGTTCATAGAATTGTCTTCCATGTCTTTAACTGACTTGTTATGTTTTTTTTAATTAGTTCATTCTCCCCAACCTGATCTGTTTAAAGCTGGGAAGGTTAATTTTACAAAATAGGTATGAATGACTGTCAAATAACATTTTTACAAGTGTAGTTCTGTCTATAGATTACATTTTTAGACTCTTAGGCAGGACTGAGGGGGTCACGGGCCTATTTCTACTGCAATGGGTATCACCCAACTCTGGGGGTAACAGCAATCCATTTGCAAGACTACAGGCTTACTGCAGTTGTGATTTGTATAAATCTTTACTGTTGTTAATACTCAATTCCTCTTTTACCAGAACCGCTCCATCAATTTTCAAACATAGTTTTTTCAATTCAGAGTTGCAGAAGATGGTAGTGTATCTGAGTAGTGCTCAATATAAGGCAGGAAACAGGGACCCTCATAACTTAGAAACTAACTGGCATATCATTAGGAAATGAGAGTAAGCAGAGGGTGCCAAAAAAAAAACCCTACACTGGTATGGAGGCAACAGAAAAACTCCACACAGAGAGGATTCAAAACAGCCCTCCTGAAACGGGGAGAGGGCAGCACTAACCACAGAGAAGTAAATCTCACAACCTCTAAGTAATCTTATTATTAGATTCAAAGTTAAAGTTTGGTCTGAGACATGGTTTCATTAGGGAAGTAATTTTAAACTATCATTGTAAAATGTTGTAATGATTCTTATACATGTACTGTTTACACACTTTGGCTTAATTAATTTGTCATAGTTGTTTAGTTGGTCTACCTGTATAATACCCTGAAATTTTGCTTAGCTAATATTTCTTAAATCAGATGTCCTTTATAAATCAACACTAGAAACGTTTTAATTTTTGCCAAGTAAGCAAAATTTACCCCAGTTACCTGAGAGATTAAATCTGATACACTATGCCACTTGGCTCTTACGAGATAGAGTCGTCAGATGCTGCTCTACAACAAGAAATCTAATAGTTGTGTGTTTAATTATTCATTTTGGATCGGCTCTTCTCCCCTCCTGTCTCTTCTGCTATTGGCCCTCAGTCCTTAACTAAAGTCTCAAACTCTGTTTACCCACACCTGGGCTGAAACATTCACATTGTAGACCAATGTCTCCAATCTGCACTATGGATATTTAGGGAATGGTGAACCCTACCTTGATGGTGGGACTGGCCCCTACAGTATACAAAGAGAAACTAGTATAGTGTGTTACTGGAGGGTGTAGTGTCCAATAGGTATCCATTTAGGGACAAATGAAAGTGAAACCTGGGATCATGATGTGCCATCATGTACCTCAGTACATATTAAGGGCCTTACATAACCGAAACATGGAAGTTTTTTTCCCAGACATTTAGTTGTAAAACCATTGCCCTCCACTACTTCACTTTAAAACTTTATACATTTCAAACTATAACACTTCTTGTCCAATCCCTGCTTCCCAAATCTTTATGCGACCCCAAGTAGGTCACTTAGCCTGCCCGACTGTGCTCCAATTATATAAAAAATTGTATGCATTATATAGTTATAATGCTGCACCAAAGAAATTTTGATCTAATAAGCAGAGCCTAGAGGCCTCCCAAAAACAGCTCTGCTTGCTGGCTAGCAGCCCTGACAGTAAAGATTTCAAAAGTGTCTCGTGTATTTAGCAAGACAAGGAAGGAGAGGGGATGAAATCACATCTCCCATGGGTCACTAAACCTACTTTCAATCAGATTATAAGAAATTATGTTGTTGTAAAATATGCTTAAAATGGAGACGTTGTTGGATAATGTGGATTCTAAGAACCTGCCTATGAATTAGGGGACCTGCCATGGGAGTATACAGCAGCTCACGGAAACCATGACCCGTTTCTGACTCATACCTGAAACTATGTCTAAATCAGTATGAAGAAAGTGCAATATTTGAATAAGTCTTACATTTAAGTGTACAATAGTAACATATGATGCAAGAATATCATGGAGCGATCATAAGTTGGAGACAGTTTCCTCAGAATTCTGGGGAAGATCTCCACAACCATCTTCAATGTCAGTGTAACCATAAATTGACTCTCTTCTTCTTATTATTATTTCTACTATGTTTATCTGATACATATTTTGAGTTGCATTATGTGAGTATGTTTTCCAGTTTTTTATATGTTGGGTACTTTGAGTTTCATTTGTAACAGCTTAGTACCATTCTGAATCAATGGGGAGTGGTCATGTTGAATGTAAGAAAAAAAATGAAAATGTGGTGAAAGGTGTTTAGAAAAGAACTTTGAGCAACATCCAGCACAGCTCTGTTGCAATGAACCTTCACTACTGGGCTGTAGTATATCAAACAGACGTTAATCCTTGTGGGTTTTTTTTTTTTTTTTTCTGCTAACTGCAAAAGATTTTTAGAGGAGAGGTCAAATATAAAACACTGTAATATCAATGTGTTCAGCGGATATAATGCAAAGAAAATGATTTGATTCCCTTCTGTTATCAGAAAGAGGGAGAAATCTATTATAAGCATATAATTACTGATGGCATGTAAGGGACTGTTGTTAAATACAGAGAGATCTTACAAGAGCCATCTCAAGATTTCAAATTCTCCTGAAGTCAGCAATGAAACGTACAAGATAACAAATTGTGATTGTGATAGCTGTCAGTGGCACAGATGAGGGCTTTTCTTTAGCAAAAAATATTTGAGATTTCAATGGCAATGAAGTTGCTTGATCTGAATAGAGTTATGTGGATTACATGCATGGAAAAATATTTGATTCCCTTCTGTTACAAGATATCAAAACAATAACAGCTGTGAAACAGGGTGGGTGGTGTTGTGGAGATGCACATGCAAAAGCAGATACATTGCACCTATTGAGTAAACAGATGACACGGTGTAGCTGAGTAAGCAGAATGGCTTCATTTCTAACCTTGTCTATCAGTGTGATCTTCACTGTTTTCAGGAGGCTGCACTACTGCTACATGTCCTGGAAACCAGGGTGAGATGGAGTCGTGTTCTATTTAGTTATAGCGATGGGCATCTGCTGTAGACTAGAACAGGAATGCTGAGCACAAATTCATTATAGAGGCAAATCTGTGGCGTGTGGGTCCAGTAAACGGGTGTATGTGTCCATCTTATATTATGCCTTACTTATCTATCTATCTATCTATCTATCTATCTATCTATCTATCTATCTATCTATCTATCTATCTGTCTATCTATCTATCTATCTATCATGTAGTGCTTTTCATATCTATCTATCTATCTATCTATCTATCTATCTATCTATCTATCTATCTATCTATCATGTAGTGCTTTTCATATCTATCTATCTATCTATCTATCTATCTATCTATCTATCTATCTAT
>JANRMT010062854.1:37362258-37379758 GCA_026402145.1 Polypterus bichir lapradei
GTGTGTCTGTCTCGCGCGCCCCTGTGTGTGTGTGTCTGTCTCGCGCGTGCGCCTGTGTGTGTGTATTTGTGTGTGTCTCGCGCGCGCGCCTGTGTGTGTGTGTGTCTGTCGTGCGCGCGAGACAGACACACACACAAAGACAGACACACAGGTGCGCGCGAGACAGACATACACACAGGCACACACGAGACACACACACACAAGCGCGAGAGAGAGACAGACACACACATACACACAGACACAGAAATGCGCGCTTAAGAGAGACACCTGTGTGTGTGTCTGTCTCTCTCTCTGCACAGGGAATGCACAGGAAGAGACTGAACACGTGCCATGTGGCCTCGTGCATGCGCACTTCACCAGAAGACACACACACACAGACACCTGGACGCACACAGGGGTTTTATTAAAGAAGATATTTTTCGTATGGAGATGTTTTCATTATGTAGACATTTTCAGATATTATTAAGTATCCACTTGTCCTCCTGACACAAATGTTCATTTACATCATGTATTTACATCATGCATTTACTTATATTGAAGGTTAAAGCCTTGTAATTATATTTTAGTATTACCTTCTTTTGTTATCAAAAGACTAGTATAAATGCTCTCAGAGACGGCATGCATTCATTTTATTGACTGATTTGCGCTTTCTGTCTGCATAAATAATACACAGTGCTCTGAGAACTGCTGGTCCTCGCGACTGAGAGAATGAAAGTGAATAAAAAAAAAAACAAAGCTAACCTTTACAAGTATCATACATTTACACCAGCTGTTAAAGACTGAAATCAAATGTATATTTTTATTCTAAAATAGTAAGAATACAAGCAGCTCACTTCTCAAAATGGACTCCTCTGGGATCGAACGCATGAAGTTTTGATTACCAGTCAACAGTTGATACCATTGCACCACCAAAGCAGTCATTATAAATGAGTGTCAATGTCGCACCCTAATGCATGTTCTTTTTCTGCAGTTATATTTTTGAATAAAAGTGCGCTTGTTCTGTTATATTTGTATCTTTTGTGAAAGTGTTTCTTTGATATTTGGACTTCAGGCTTCACACATTATAAACTTCATGTCTACATTTTGTCAATTATTACTAAAACCTGAAAAATGTTTCTTTTTTAACGATGTGTTTACATAGATTGTTGTAGACACGGAACACACATGAAATGCATGTATAGTATTTATAAAAGTATTTATGACTCCGTGAGAATCCTAACTACAAAGAGGACTATTTCATTTATGTGAGGTAGAATGCCCAGAGGGGACTGGGCGGTCCCGTGGCCTGGAACCCCTGCAGATTTTTTTTTTTTTCTCCAGCCGTCTGGAGTTTTTTTTCTGTTTTTTCTGTCCACCCTGGCCATCGGACCTTACTCCTTTTCTATGTTAACTAATGTTGTCTTATTTTAATTTCTTATTTTGTCTTTTATTTTTATTTTTCTCAGTTTGTAAAGCACTTTGAGCTACTTTTTGTATGAAAATGTGCTATATAAATAAATGTTGTTGTTGTTGTTGTTGTTATAAAAGGTGTGATTTTGCTTGACTTCTCACTCTATGCAACTCCAAGCAACTGACATGCAGGTAAACAGACTTGAGCTGAGAAAACTGAGCGCTGGTGGGGGATGTGATAGCAGGCTGCTTGCTGCTTATCAACACATTTAAAGGACAAAAGACGCTGATGGAGTGGTGCGATGCGATTTAACGGTGGGATGATCTACGAGTTTTTTCATAGGCTCTGGTAATTCTAGTATTAAATGATGTTCTCTTTAAGTTTAATTTCTTTTAATTATTTTGTAATTGTTCATTTCACAAGTTTTTTTTTCTCACTTCTATTTAGATAATTCTCTTATTATAGAAAAGTTTACAGGTGTTGCTGGATATGAATAACTTGCTGCCATAGCGTTGACTCAGTAGCATTGCCCCTGTGATCTGTCTCGCTGTTCCCCTTTGCTATTCTGTTTCTTTGTGCTGTTCTGAACATTTTGTTTAGGATATTTTTTAGGTTCTTTAACTTTTTAGCTCAATTTAAGGATTTTGAATTAGGATGACATTTCTTTTGGCTTTGTTAGGTTTTTTTTTTTTTTGATTATGTAATGATTTTTTCACTATAGTTATCACTTATGTGCATTATTTGCTCTTTTGGTTAGCTTTTTGGATAGGTTTTTTGATATTTTGGCATTTAGTGGACAACAATTAACCTTTTCATGTCTTGATCCATTATTTTAACTAGTAGTACAGATTTCTTATCTTTTGGTTTTGTTAATTTATTCTTATTAATTTATTTTTCATTCCTTTTGTTGTTCCTTAGTTGTTTGGGTTTTTTTTGTATGCTACCAGTTTTGGATTTTTATGTTTTTCATTTCTTACCTTCTATTTTGAAATTTTGATACTCATTTTGGATCTCTTTTTTGTTTAATATAGTTTTTAATCATTTCAATGTTTAATAAAGGCTGGGTTTTTTATTGATATTTTCTTACCTTTCCTGCTTTTTTTGGTGGCAATAATCACAACAACTAAAATGTCTAACTGTTTTAACTTTACAACTGCAGGAAAATATTATCATGTGGTGCTGTGTAAGTAACTGTTGATTTTTAGGGTTTCCATACCTCCTGCATACCCATGGTCACACTATTTCCAGTTAGCAAACAGTTAAGGAAGCCTTTCCGTCACAGAACACTCCCAGAAACTGCCATACCTTCAAAGATACTGGGCCAGTTTAAAGATTCAAATGGGCTGGATAGTGAGTTCTTGAAATGGAATCAAAACCAATTGGGGGAAAAAATTTAAATACACAAAAATGAGTTCTATCGAAAATGAGACCTGAGGCTCAAGTACTGGGATTCCACAGTTGTACTCACAATCTCTGAACTTGTGAAAGGACCTGGCACTAACAATAAATTAGTGACAGAGAATCACATTCTAAAACTGCCAGAACAAAGCCAATGGAATGAAGAATCACATTTGGTCAGTGGCATTGATGTGAATAAGTTCACAAAAAAGTGAATTCTGAATATCAAGAAAGCACTAAACAGATTCCAAAATAAGAGGTTCCTAATGACATCCACTTAATTTTGACAGGGCATCTGTCATTGTCTGACTAGTGCTTTAGCTACAGTACATTATTTCTGAGATGCAAAACAGACTTCATTTACTGTATGCATACAAGCTCTGTTAACACAACATTTCGACTCAAGGTCATCTCATTATCAACAGAGGATTAGGCTGTGCAGCTAGGAGAATCTCAAGAAGCTGGCATTAACAAGTGAAGACTTAACTTTAACTTGATATGGCCTTATACAACAATCAGCCTAGCTATATATGGCAATGAGAGCCAAATAGGAAATAGTTTTATTTTCATGAAAAGAACAGAAGAGTCAGTAATTACTGTTTTTTTTTTTAATTTTAAAGACTTATGGAGAGCTTGGCACTATTGCAGTCAGCATATAGTTTACAACAAAACAAAGCTATCTATCATGAACTGATGCTACTAGTCTTGAACGAAGTCCATTATACACATGTACTTCACCATTGATCAGGATAATGCAATGAATTCTCTATAATCATTCTGAAACTTAGACATGGTAAATAAATAAGGATCTAAAAAAGAAACAGCAAAGAAAAGATAATAGTTGTATACCAGACCAATAACTCCAGTGCTAACTGTAGAGCTTATAAGGTTATGAGAGCAATGACTTGAAAAGATATTGGGAAAGCTAAAAGGAGTTAAAGAGAACTATTGTGGAAATAGGATCAATGACCCGATAAGATTTCTTTAAGTATTTTAGTAGTAAAAAAAAAGTCAGTGAGAAGATAAAGTGCATTAAAAATATAAGGCCAAACTAAAATATGTAGAAAATATTTGTAGGTTTTTGTAAGTGAAGAATTCAATAAACTCCCAGTAGATACAGAGACTTTTAACGAGGTGCTACAGTCATTTGAAAATTGTAGTGCTTAGATTAACAAGGCTGAAGTAAAAAAATGCATGCAACAGATAACATTTATCCTGGAGTGCTTAAGGAGTTTAGTGAGTACATATAGTTTATGAAAATTGCTGCACATTGGGTGAATTCCTTGGACAGCAAACGTCCCGTCATCTATAAAAATGAGTTTGGTCTGATCCTAGTTACTGTAGGCAGTAAGATTAACATGCATCACAGGTAAATTAATGGAAGTAATTACTAAAGAAATGACTGAGCATTACGTAGCAAAAACAGACAAATTGGTAAACAGCATAGGTTTAGAAGAAGGAGAATAGTTTTCAATAATATACTACAATAAAATAGGGAAGGAAATGCGTATAATCAAAGATATACTGTACATATGATCACATTTATCCTGATTTACAGAAGGCTTTGGAACAGGTCCCCCAGGAGATGAGACCTCAAACTAAAAGAAATGGAAATTAGAGGTGCTGCACAGATTAGTTCAAAACTGGCATTGATACCTGGAAACAAAGGATTATGGTACAAGGGACTTCTGAATTATGTGATGTTAAAAGTGGCATCCTCCTAGGAATCAGAGCTGGGGCTATTGACCTTTTTAATATATGATACATGATCTAAACAAGCTGATTAATTTTGCAGATTATACAAGATGTAATGGCAGATAATGCAGAATTATTATAGATGGATCAGGGCACAGTTCAGATTTACAAAAGATGTGTGGCAGATGAAATTTATTTGAAGTAAATGTAAAGTACACATAGTAAACAAACATGTTAGATTTGATGACACAATAGAAGAGTTGAAACTTGAAAGTACGCATTATGAGAAGGACCTTAGGATCATAGTGGACTTTCCACAGCTGGACAGTGTAACCATTAATAAGGCTAATAAGATGTTAGGTTATGTAGCCTGAAATGTGGATTAAAGTTCAAAGTAGGCTACAATTAAGCTCTGTAATGCACTAACAAGGTCTCATCTGGATTACTGTGTGTAGTTGTGGATTCCATAATTAAAAAAAGACATAGCAGCACTAGAAAAAGTCAGGGGCACCACTCTGTCAGCAACCATCCAAAATGTGATATAACATGCAGGACCTGGAAAATGTGCAGACAAACAGATGAGGGTTAGGGTTAGGCACAGAACAATTCTTACACATCATTATTGAGAATTTAATTTAGATTTTAGCTAAGGTAAAGGAAGTGAATGTGGTAAGTGAATGAATAATTCAAAGAGGCCAGCCTGTTAATGCAAAAGGAATTCTAAAGTGTTGCTGGCAACTCACATTTCAAAGTGTATTTCCTCATGCTAAATAATGCCAGCATTGCCTTAGAAAACTTTTCAAAACACAAAGGATGCTACACAATTGGAATTAAAAGACTGAAACAGGATCACATCTCAACACCAGGAACAAGGAAGATTCAGAAATAGGCTGTTTTGGGGAAATGAAAAGATTGAGTGGACAGTAACAAGTGAGATGTAACTACCAAGAATTAATGACCAAGAAATTGGAAACACATCAGGAGCAAGAAATCATCACTAATTCAAGAAATAATTAATCCATTCTTAGGTCAAAAGAAATAAAGTTTTTTAAATAAAGTAATTCTTAAGGAAAGCAAAAAGATGAACATACATTATTTAAACTAATTTATTTGATTTTCATATTTCATCTTCTAGGCAAAATGAAAGAGTGCATTCCAGTGATGGGCTCTCTATATTATGTAGTCAGTCTTGTTTCCATTTTTTGTTACACATTTATTACTCCTCAACACCATATCCATCATCAAGCAAAAGAGTGTATCTCAGCATTGAAAACTTGAAACACAAAGAAGCTGAAATCTTTACTGGATGGTAGGCTACCTAGCAGGACACTATCAGATTAAGAAGACCACTTCTTAGCCTGTCCTAATGGATGCAGAAGTGAGTCAGCAGTGGAATTGGAATCCACCATCTTGTGGGTTGGGACTCAGTTTCTTAGTCACAAGAGAAAATGCAAACACAAATAAAGCTCATATTTGCCATTTTTTTCTCAGTGCTGTCACCTTCATGAGCATGTTTGCCAGGTACTCAGGTTTTCTTCTCATATCTTGTTGGATTGCCTCCAGCAGCCATAAATGAATAAGTTGAATTCACTAAATGGGCTATGAATTACTCTTTTGTTGTTTAAAAGCTCAAAATGCTATATGTTAATGCTGTAAGTTGTCATTTTAATGACTGACAGTAACATTTTTATGCATAAAACTCAAGTCCATTTTGCTTTCATTTTTAGTAGTTTAAAGTTCTTTTTTTGGGTACTTAATTGTACAAACATATTTTCTTAGGGTGGTCAAACTGAATATTTCATTTTAAAATTGAATGGCTATCTTTTTAGCTTTCAGTGAACTTCATATTACCATAACATTGCAAAATACACTTAAACCAAATCAGTGTCATGTGGCCAAAGCCTATCCCAGCAGCACTTGGGTACAAGCATTGTAGGCCAGTTCAGATTTGTCAATTAACCTGACCTCAACATCTTTAGGGACATGGGGGAAAATCAAAGTTCTCAGAAGGAAAACCACTCAGACACAGGGAGGGCATATACCATGCTGAAAATTATTGGGCTTAGGATTTGATATCAAGACAATGGACACATGATTCTAACATTCAGTGTCACTCACGTTCAACCTGCTCTTTTTATAGTTATACTGGCAATGGCTAAGTTACTCATTGTTGTGAGTGGCAGATCAGTACTGTGGTACATTAGGTCCATGCTGGTTTAAAATAGCAACTTCTTAGAAAGACACATTCAACATAAGCCCATATTAATGGGTAGGAGTAGCTCTTGAAGCTTGAGTTTGAATCCTGTATCCATGTTGAGTTTGCAAGTTCTCCCTGTGCATTTTTGTTATTTTTTTTTCTCCAGGTCTTTTGGTTTTCCTTCCAAATCTCAAAGATTTTAATGTCATAGTAACTGATAGCTGGAAACTGGTCATGTGTGAGCAAGAGTACAGTGGGATGCAAAAGTTTGGGCAATCTTGTTAATAGTCATTATTTTCCTGTATAAATCGTTGGTTGTTACGATAAAAAATGTCCGTTAAATATATCATATAGGAGACACGCACAGTGATATTTGAGAAGTGAAATGAAGTTTATTGGATTTACAGAAAGTGTGCAATAGTTGTTCAAACAAAATCAGGCAGGTTGTCATTTTATTGATTCCAAAACTTTTAGAACTAATTATTGGAACTCAAATTGGCTTGGTAAGCTCAGTGACCCCTGACCTACATAAACAGGTGAATCCTATAACGAGAAAGAGTATTTAAGGGGGTCAATTGTAAGTTTCCCTCCTCCTTTAATTTTCTCTGAAGAGTAGCAGCATGGGGGTCACAAAACAACTCTCAAATGACCTGAAGACAAAGATTATTCACCATCATGGTTTAGGGGAAGGATACAGAAAGCTGTCCCAGAGATGTAAGCTGTCTGTTTCCACAGTTAGGAACATATTGAGGAAATGGAAGACCACAGGCTCAGTTCAAGTTAAGGCTCGAAGTGGCAGACCAAGAAAGATTTCGGATAGACAGAAGCGACGAATGGTGAGAACAGTCAGAGTCAACCCACAGACCAGCACCAAAGACCTACAACATCATCTTGCAGCAGATGGAGTCACTGTGCATCGTTCAACCATTCAGCGCACTTTACACAAGGAGATGCTGTATGCGAGAGTGATGCAGAGGAAGCCTTTTCTCCGCCCACAGCACAAACAGAGCCTCTTGAGGTATGCTCAAGCACATTTGGACAAGCCAGCTTCAGTTTGGAATAAGGTGCTGTGGACTGATGAAACTAAAATTGAGTTATTTGGGCATAACAAGGGGAGTTATGCATGGAGGAAAAAGAACACAGCATTCCAAGAAAAACACCTGCTACCTACAGTAAAATATGGTGGCAGTTCCATCATGCTGTGGGGCTGTGTGGCCAGTGCAGGGACTGGGAATCTTGTCAAAGTTGAGGGACGCATGGATTCCACTCAGTATCAGCAGATTCTGGAGACCAATGTCCAGGAATCAGTGACAAAGCTGAAGCTGCGCCAGGGCTGGATCTTTCAACAAGACAACGACCCGAAACACTGCTCAAAATCCACTAAGGCATTCATGCAGAGGAACAAGTACAACGTTCTGGAATGGCCATCTCAGTTCCCAGACCTGAATAAAATTGAAAATCTGTGGTGTGAGTTAAAGAGAGCTGTCCATGCTCGGAAGCCATCAAACCTGAATGAACTAGAGATGTTTTGTAAAGAGGAATGGTCCAAAATACATTCAACCACAATCCAGACTCTCATTGGAACCTACAGGAAGCGTTTAGAGGCTGTAATTTCTGCAAAAGGCGGATCTTCTAAATATTGATTTCATTTCTTTTCTGTGGTGCCCAAATTTATGCACCTGCCTGATTTTGTTTGAACAATTATTGCACACTTTCTGTAAATCCAATAAACTTCATTTCACTTCTCAAATATCACTGTGTGTGTCTCCTATATGATATATTTAACTGACATTTTATATCGTAACAACCAACGATTTATACAGGAAAATAATGACTATTAACAAGGTTGCCCAAACTTTTGCATCCCACCTCATGAAGGGTTTCCTCACACCTTGCATCAATGTGATCCACCATCTCAGCATGGATAAATGTGTTAGAAAGTGAATGGCTGGATCTACACACTTACTGTATATTATAATAATTCCTCTTGATTATGTGATTATGAATTTTTAATTTCTGCACCAAGTGAATATATAATAGGAAGCCATCCATTTTCTGAACCTGATTTTTCTTAATGTAAAGGTAACTGTGGTCAAGGCCTGAATTATGTTGCAGCAAATGACACACTGGAAGGGTGGCCAATATTACCTTATCCTGGCAGGGATGCCAAATTAAGCCAGCTTCATCTCACCAGGTACCCATATGTATGAGGAGTTTGTTCTGGTGTGTTTGGGCTACAGATGATGGTGTCCCAATAACCTGCATTTCACATAAATACAAGTGACACACAGTATGGTGTTTATTATCAGAATTAACTAGAAAAACTAGATGAGACAGCGATAAGAGTCCCCAACAAGGATGACTGGTCCAGTATTATAACAGCTCTAGAGTAAAGTTGTCTAGGGGCAAAGTAGGTTTGGAGCTGAGGGAACCAGTAATTCTTCACAGATGACAGTTTAGGGCAGGGGTCTCCAACACATCGCTCGTGAACTACCGGTAGCTCGCAACTCCTTTCCAAGTAGCTTGCGAAAGGGTTAATGAATCCTACATACATATGAACATTTGATTAGTCAAATGAGGGGTGGACGATCTTTCCAAAAAATTATATCATGATCCTTTTAACACAAAATCACGATCTGAATTACAATCTGTCTTTTCAATGTGGCATACACTTAAGAGAATATCAGGACTCAAACTCATCAAGACCTAAGTAACAGTTTATTTTAAATATCAAACAAAGTTGAATTCAATTGTTCTCTCGCTCGCTAGCTAGCTAAGCGGAGCTAAGGAACACGCCCCGAAGCTGGCGCGAGTGAGGAAGGCCCCTCTCCTCAGCCTGTAGCCTCTGTTTCAGATTTGCACAAATAAATCGGTACCGCAAGCGAACTATGATACATAGCAAAATGAGAGAAGTCACAAAATCAACCGGAATGTTCAAGCAAATTATAGAAAAAAACAGATCTAAATCCGTTAAGGAGTTCTCTCGTGAAAAGCAGACAGACATACAGACAGACAGACATTGGATTTTATATATTATATATTAGTAAACCTTCAAAATAATGTGCAGTTAAAGTCTCAACAGCATTGTCAGCATTTCTGGAGCTTCGTAGAGCCAGATAACTATAAGAATCTTCATCAAGCAGCGCTGAAAATGTCTGCTTTGTTTGGGTCTACATACCTCTGTGAGTTTGCCTTTTCTTACATGAATGTCATGAAATCAAAGTTCAGAACGAGACTGACAGATGAACATTTAAATGACTCCATAAGAGTGAACTTCAGTGGCTACACTCCATCATACACGTCCCTTGTTGACTCCATGCAGTGCCAGTCATCTCACGAACTAAAAAACACATCACACATGCAACTGGACATGTGAATAAAGTGAAACAGTGACATGTAACAAAATGACAAATGAATAAGTCATATCTGTATATTTGTAATTGCATTGTTTTATTTTAAAAGCATTCATGTTTTAATTCAATAGTTTGAGATACACTAGAAAATGCATACAGACATACAAAATGCACTTGCAGGTAAACTAAATATTTTTTGTGATGTTTTAATGCAAAATGTGAGTTGTGGACACCAACATTTTGTAAATTTTCAGGCAAAACAAGCTTATTCAGTTTGTTTGGGTTGAAAGAAGCTATGAGAATAAACGTTAGAAAACATGAGTAGCTCTCTGTCATTTTCATTTTATAAAAGTAGCTCTCAGGGGAAAAAAGGTTGGAGACCCCTAGTTTAGGGTATGACCAGGCCAAGAACAAACACTTCTGGAGATCAATTAACCACATATGAACAGTGAGGGATGTAGAACATGATGTCATTCATCCGACAAATGATAGATAGTGGCACCCAATGTTATACAGCAGATATGTGTAGGCCTTTTGTGTTAAGTGGCTCATTATGGCGGTAAAGATGACTGTGGTCACCAGGGGGGAGCTCTGGAAGGATAATTCGGAGGTTTCATAATTTTAAGTCAAGCCCATACATGATTCTGAGGAAATTAGACACAGAAGTGGTTATAAGAACAGACTTAAAAGAGCAGCCTAGTAATCCACCAATTACTACGTTTTCATTTTGAAAAGGTGTTTATAAAAGAAAAAGACTTCTGTACACACTGTTTACACTAAAATAACCAAAAACACATATGATGTGAGTATTTGCTTACACTGGTGATGTATGCATTGGCAGAAAAATCCCAAAACTGTAAGTTATTTGCATTTTGCCTATGTACGCAACATTCAAACTGTACAAAACATATTTTAGAGGCACACGGTAAGCAGCACAACAAGTGCTATGGAAGCAACTCTTCTATGCCCACTGTGTTGGAAAAGGGCTTTCTTTCTTGAAGGGTGACCAGTCAGGAAATGAGATATTGTAATGAGCAAGATCTAATTTGGAAATGGCCATTGTTGGGATGAGAGTGTAGAACAGCAGCCTAACATCCAGATCATTCTGAGTGTGGGATGTGAGTGGAGTTATCACGGTGGAGTGTTCAAGATATATTAGTCAGTCGTTAATTGATTCAGACACTTTGCTATGTTCTCTGTTCAGATGAATGAAACACCTTGTAAGTTGATAATAAAAGTTATATTTTTTGAGCATTCAAGTCTTGTGTGTCGCTCCCACTGTAAACTAGGACAAGGAAACTCAGGAACAGAGTTTTAATCCAGAGTGTGGAGGTCTGGCCCTGGAGCTTCACACAAATGGATACACTGAAGTAGAAGTTCCCCTGTGTCATCCCAACCATGGTCCAGTGACAGACAGGAAAGGTAACACCATGTAATAAGCATGAACGAATCACAGCACAAGTAGAGGCTACATTTTCGCCAACGCACATTGCAGTGCTGAGGCTGCTTTTTCAGAAGTATGCAGCTCTGGTGCGCATTTTCAAAAGTCTTTGTTTTCAAGAGTTGAACACACCAAAGTAATGTGATGAAAATGGAGACTGATGTCTGAATTTGCAAATGAAAATGGACGGGGCCTGAGACTAAAGTTGGGTGGGATCTGTTGGGAGGCCAGTGTGGTTCAAGAAGAAGATGTAGAAAGTAGAAAGGAGGGCTTTACTTGTACGTAATGCTTCTGGAACAGTAACCAGAAACTCCACGCTTAGATAGGGTCTTAATAGAATAGTTAGTCCAAGAAGGGTGGAGGCCATCTTTTTAATTATTATTGTGTCAATCAACTTCTTCTGTATTAAATAACTTTTGAGGATTTATCTTTTATAAATCATCCATTTCATAATCTGGGCCTTATTTGTGATTTTGGGTTCAGAGTTTCCTTGTGAGATCCCCCTTAACGTCACATTGATCAAATTACCTGAGAGCCAAAGTGTATCCCTGCTGCCAGTTTATTTATTTATTTTGATATATTTTGTTAAGGGGACATTGAAGATTGTATGACCTTTGGGGGTCAGAGCGCAGGGTCAGCCATTGTACAGCACCCCTGGAGTACTTTTCAGGTTAAGGGCTTGGTAGAGTAATATTTTACTCTACTTTCCCCGTTTGTATTATTAATAGGTAGCCTTTGTCAGAATGCCTCAAATCTCCCAGACTTACCACGTTTTATAAGGTATCGTACCATATAACTTCTCCCCATACTTCCCTTCTACATGTATAACCTCAGCCAGTTAGGTGTAGTAAAAGACATGCAGGAGTTAAGTTACAACTTAAACAATGTATTATTGATAATATTCATAAATTATAACAATATGCAAAGTACATTTGAATATTGGCAACCATACAACCTGATAAATGCTGATGTGTAGTTTTAGGCGGCACACAAACTTGTTAGTTACTTAAAATGTCTCTACTTAAGTCCTCATTAGTGGTCAGCTTTCTTCAGAACAGGCCGCATGCCTGTCTCAATATGGCTGCCGAGCTGTGCTCTTCATTGTGTTGTCCTTTTCATTTCATGTTGTGAGAAGGTCTTTAATCACTTGGTCAAAGAGAGAGAGTGAGGTAAAGCAAGCAGATGTATAGTTTTTCTGTCCAACCCCTAGAGCCAACTGGGTGTCATGGTACTTAAAGGCTTCTGATACAAGCCAATTCCAGACAGCCATACTCCACACCTGCCCTCCAAACCATGTGTTAAGGTAAAGCTTGGCAGTTAGGAGGCCTGGCTTTCCTGTGGGGGTTGACTGAGAGACTTTAGCAGCGGAATATTAGCCAGACTTGTTTGAGGCACTTCCCCCAACCCTGTCGTAAAATTACAAAGAGACTCAGTCCTAAAAGGGGGGAAGGGGTTCTTAAACCATCAAACCATTGCTGCTATTTTTAATAATGTAACACTATATCACATTAGTTTGTCTAAGTTACAAATAAAGACATACAAAATATTTATCAACTTGTATGCAGAATTTCACATCACAACAAGGGCCTTGCTCAAGACCAAGCGGAGTAGGATCCCTTCTGGCAGTAACGGGATTTGAATTGCCAGACACCAGACCAGATCCTTAGCCACAGCGCCACCACTATAGAGAGACCAGGTTACAGCTACTAAATACCTAACAACATTTTTTTGGACTGTTTTGGGAATATAACATGGACATCACAAGGACATATAGACTTAACACTAAATACATCACTTCCTAACCTAAAAGCAGAATGATAAAAAAACAAATCATTTTGTTTGAAGGCGTTCTTAATGTAGCATTCTGCATTTGGTACAGCATGACCAGATGTTACAATGCTGGGATTTTCTTCTGCATTACGGCACTGATAATGGAGACCACGAGTGTATACTGTTGTTGTAACAAATGCAGCTTGTCATTCTGGCAGAGCTCACTAATTATCCTCTACAAACAAAAGCATCGGCACAGTCCCACCTTTACTGACGTCACTCTGCGCTCACATGAGAGACAATGCAGACAGAGCTCATTTGCACTGTGTGCACAATCCACATCATCTAAAAAAAAACAAAGC
Source organism: Polypterus bichir lapradei (assembly GCA_026402145.1). NCBI lineage: Eukaryota > Metazoa > Chordata > Cladistia > Polypteriformes > Polypteridae > Polypterus > Polypterus bichir. The sequence goes on from JANRMT010062854.1 coordinate 37,375,865, forward strand.
TAGCACTCTGTTTACATCATTAGAGACTCTCTCAGAAGTCTCCGGATAGCATAATTAACAGACTAATCATTTTAAGTGCTGTTCTGCACATGATGTAAAATTTCAAGAAAGAAGACATTTTATACAATGGAACTAAAATTAATTAGTACAGCAAGGTTCTAGTAGACAAAAATGCAACACTTTAAAGATATTTAGAAAAAGGTGGCACAAAGCCAGTTGAAGATACAAATGAATATGGCTGGGTGGCTTTAATATTTGCATAGAGAGCTTCAGACAATTTAGGTGGTGTCTTGGAAGTAATTGTGCCTGCCAGAACTGATTATAGAGGTACGAGGAAAAAGTCCATTGGTGGGAGAGGGGTGACCAAATGTTAACATCAACAGGTATGTGAAAGGGAGATTATCCATGAAATAAGAAGGCCAGTTATACTCTCTGACAGAGCCGGTCCAAAAGGGGCTTACACAGCTGCTGGTGTTGCCTCTTTTGTTACTTTGTGTTCCTCGGTTTGTTAACCATTCATATCATCTGTTTGCTTAATCCACTTTATCCAGTCCAAGGTCTAGGAAGGTACAAAGCCTATCCCTAGCCTTAAACATGATACCAGGTAATATCCCAGAAGCTGGCCAGTACTTGATTGGGAGACCAACCAGGAAAGCTTGGGTTGATGCTGGAAAATATGTTAGTGAAGCCATCAGGGGTCACATCCCTTGAGGGCAACAAAGCCAAAAAAACTCTGCCCCTTCCGGAACACTCTGTATAAATGGGGGACGCACTTAGAAGATGGCATCTCATTTCAGGCCTGATCTCAATAGGGAACACTAGAAAGAGTGAGAGAAAGAGAGAAAGTGCGAACCTGAAATTGTCCCTAGCTAAGAGCGCCAACGAGCCGTGAGTTTTTTGTTAGTTTTCTTTTTTGTTGTTGGAATTAAACAGGGTTTTGCCTCATCCTCTGCCCACCTACAGCCTCTAAATGACAGTCCAATGATAAGGTCAGTTGGCCAAGGTGGACAGAAGAAAATAAAAAAAAAAAAACTCCACAAAGTCCATACAGCCCTCACTTGGCATTCTGGGTAACATAAATATTCAGGAGGTCTTTAATGTTTTTTTAAACAGAGGTTCTCAAAGTCGGTCCTGGGGACCCCCTGTGACTACAGGTTTTTGTTTTAACCATATTCATAATCAGTGACAACATCTGATAACACTGATCTCATTTAATTAGCTGGTATTGTTTTTTCTTCTTTTATTCTACATTCAGAAATGCACAGCCGCATTGTAACACATTTAGAAATATTTCTGCTTTTGCTATAGATTTAAATGCTTAACTCTCTTTTGTCTGTGAAGATTCTCAGTCATCCAGGTGAAATTATCTGGTAGTTGAGTCATGGCAACTGGACTTCTTTCTTGTTAGGTAGATACATTTCACTGCTCATCCAAGGAGCTTCATCAGTCTACCTAACAAGAAAGAAGTCCAGTTGCCATGACTCAACGACCAGGTTAACTCTCTTTTGTTGATTTCATTATATTTTGCCCTTTCTCTGTGCAGTTTTTCCCCTTCGTTGTGTCTTATTAATGACAAATAAAAATGAGCAGAGCAGACACGCTGGCAAACAACACTGAATGATCAAAAGCTGAAACTACTTTAGCGTCAGACCCACTAATTAGTAAATAATGGATTAATAAAACAATTACAGCACCTGGAAAAGTAGAATGACAATCAAGATGAAACTATTGTTAAAAAGAAAAAAAATACATTGTTCTCATATAACTGCTTAGTACATTGTAATTTAATTTTTTTTACCAATCTTTGTCTTCTAATTTATATATTGTTCCCAAAACACAGAATCTGGGAAATAAAACATCACTTAATCAGCCCAGAAGTCCAATTAAAAACAGAAGCTGGTTGGAACAAAAACCTGCAGCCACAGGGGGTCCCCAGGAATGAGTTTGAAAGCACAGTGGGTCTTGTGGCAGGTTGGGGTATAAGCTTTCATTTAAACATTTAAACATCACAGGTGATTGCACTGGCCTTTGAACAGGTTGGTGGCATCCTAAGAACAGGAAATGAAAACCAGAGGAAAGTAATGATTAGTAAAGATTACAGGTTTATTGAAGTGTCTGTTTAATTCTTTGCATAATTAATTAATTATATTAGTTGAGCATGGAGCACACTCATGCACATACCCACATTGCCACACACAGTGATTGCACTAAGAACCAACTCAATTAGCAGCTGCAAGGGCAGCTGTTGAGTCACCCATTTGTTATTGTTACTGCAATCAGAGTTAAAGAATAAACTCTAATAAATTCATGGCTATTATTCATGAGATTATCTGCATATTTTCCATCACCCTGGAAAATTATTTTAAAAATTAGTTATCAGTGCAGTATATATTTTAACTAGAGTAAACTGAAGTAAACGATCTTGCAAGAAAAAGTAACAAGACTGTAGATAGATAGATCTTCTAAAGTATTCTGTTCTATGGTGCAGTAAGAGAAGCTGACTGCTACATTTACTTCTCTGACCAGCCAAAATGTGGTGGAGAGAGTGACTGCTATTGTCAAGGATGGCCTGTACCTTCTTTCCCATACACCTTTCCACCACCATTCCTAGTGAGTCCACGGTTCTACCTAGCACTGAGCCAGCCTTCTTCACCAGCTTGTCCAGCCTCTTTGTGTTCTTATCTGTCATACTGCCTATCCAACACATGACAGTAAAGAAGAGGACACTGGAAACAACTGTCTGCTAAAACACAGAGAGCACTTCACAACATACATTGAGTAATCTGAGTCTTCTGAGGAGAAACAGCCTGCTCTGCACCTTCCTATAGAGGACATCTGTGTTCACTAATCAGTCCAGTCTGTGATCAAGGTGGACACCTAGATATTTATAAGTCTGCACCACCTCAATGTCCTCCCCTTGGATGTTAACAGGCTGAAGGGGAACCTTAAAAATCCAGAATAATCTCCTTGGTCTTCAGCCCAGGTCACATTAGAAGACTTTTCCAGCGATTTTCAGTCATAGACTTCATTTACGTAAGGAGGTGCACCTAATGAGACATACCAAATGACTAGTCTGAAACTGGCTACAAGAAAATCAAATCTTTTTGATTTTTCTCACTAGCCGATGGGGCGGGCTGTATATGCAGGAAAACTGACAACCAATGAATGCCCATCTGGAAGTACAATACATAGAATGTAGCGACAAGATATAAGGAACATGCGTGTTTTGAACCTCACAAACACGTGAGAAGCTCGTCTGTGTGATGTCTCATGTTTTATATACTAAAACAGAATGGATAAAGAAAAGAGAGGCACAGAGGCAGTGAATCTCACAAACAGAAGAAAAGCTTGACTGTCTGATGTCTTGTATTTTATATAGCAAAGTAGAACAACTGCGCTGGAATATTGGCACTCAACTGGTAAATGTGACATGGCTGTGATTTTCATTCAGGTAATTTGACATGCTGTAGCCACGAGATCAGTGACTGTGGCTAATCTGACATACCACACAATAAAAAGTCACATAATGTGACAGTGGCTTTAGACTGCCCCAAGGAACCAATTCACTTTGGTATACTGCTGTATAATCTTTTCCCTGAGGTAAATTCATTCAAGTTTCTTGTAACATTTGCCATAACTCTTTTTTCATTTTGGCTGCTTTTTGTTCCCTTCTCTGTCCAAATGATCACACACAACATCTATTGTGTTGTGGTCAAGGACCTGAGGTGATGTCCATGTAATAACGGTAGAGTTCCATCTGCTGGTATCAGCTCTAAGAAGGACTTAATTGCATTTGTAGTGTGTTTGGGTTACTACAGAACTTAAAGATGAACATTTTGTAAATGAGGGTGAGGTTTTACTTTCTGCACTGAATATTACAAGGATTGTGACAGA
>JANRMT010062854.1:37384758-37389120 GCA_026402145.1 Polypterus bichir lapradei
GGCTATGGCCGGTATATATGTACATAAGTAGGTCCCAGTTATGACCGTTACGCGTAGAATTTCAAAATGAAACCTGCCTGAGTCAGTGAGTGAGTGAGTGAGTCAGTCAGTCAGTGAGGGCTTTGCCTTTTATTAGTATAGATGACTCTACTAGATTCTGATCAAGCATGTCATTGGATCTCCTCCTGTCCCTTAAATAAGTGACCTTTGGGTATCATTCATCCAATGCAGATAACATTTTTTTTGTCTTCCACTTCCTTTTCATTTCTTCACTTGGCCCAGTTTGTCTGAGTTTCTTTATGACATTTTGAACACCTTATCTTGAAAATCTGGTTTGGTGTGCTATTGCTCACTGAGTATTTTCTTTATTAAGCAAACTATGACTTAATGTCTGTTAAGGTGTGAGAGCGTAGTCATTTCCTAACCTCTCTCAGAGGCACCCGAGTACCTGTTGTTATAATCCAAAACACCCATGGACATGTTAAATCGCACCACTAGCACACTAGTTCATTAATTTGAATCAGATTTGCTGGTGGTGGAAATGAACAAATTCATGAAATTAAGTATTCTTACTCTGCTTACTTTATTTTATCAGAGTTTACTTGTGTTTATGTAATGATATGTAGTATTTTTTTTTTTACAAACACTTGGGTCGACTAAGACTTTTGCTCAGTACCATCGTCACTCATGATAGATAGGGCTCAGATTATGTAAGTAGTACCACTCCTAAGCTTACGACAACCTATCAGGTGTTGTCATCAGAGGAAAATGATTAGACATAAAGGAATAAAAGGCAATATATAGCATGTGAAAGGGTTGGGGGGGGGGGTTAATAAGGTGGGATTCGGAAGATGTTTGTCATAAAGTCTTTTTTATTATTTAGGTTGCATATAGGGAATCCATTCCCGGACGGGTTTATCCATTCCCGGGAATACGGGAATTCCACATTTCATTACCGGGAATCCCGGGCTCCCGGGAATGACACAGTGCACGGGCATCTCACATGTGAATGGTTTTAGAACAACCGACACTTATTTTTAATAAAACTACTGCAGTATGTTGACACAAATAAAAGACCAACCTTATCTACAAGCAGTTCATGCTGTCATATAAGTACATGTATCTAGTGAGTTGTGGTAATAAGAGCGTAGAAAGCACAATGTCCTCACAGGTGGTGCACTGGTAGTGCTGCTTCCTTGCAGTAAGGAGTCTGTGGAAGATTGTGGGTTCACCTACCGGTTCTTCCCAGTGTGGATAGCGCTTTGAGTACTGAGAAAAGCACTATATAAATGTAATTTATTATAATTATTATTAACGTGTCCAGCCATCCAGGCAAGAGCTCACCTTCGTGCAGAAGTATGCTAGCCGCTGAGAAAACACACTCTGCCTCCACTGAAGTAGGTGGCACAATCATCAGATATTGATACACTTATTCTAAACAATGCCCGTGCTTGCCGTTGCTCTGAAACACAGCCATTTCAGCTTTTACTGATGCATCCAGTTTCTTGTCATTATTCTGTGATGGCAAGTTTCTTAGCACAGATAATGTGGATGCAACAGACTGACGCCTTGCAATTTCAAGTTGCTGTTCAAAGCTGTTGTCTGATGAAGTGCAAGCTGCAGCAATGGCGCCACCTTAATTATTTTCAGCTATAACTCTGTTATTTCTTGATCAATTTTTACACTTTTACACGCTATATATATGCGAGCTTGGCCATTCCCATTTTCCCGGGAATTACAGCAGTTTCATTCCTGGGAATGCGGATTCCCTAGTTGCAAATACTAGGATTAGGTGAAAGTGTCTGTTAATGGTACTTTCATTAGAGAGCCACAATTCATCCTGCTCTCTGGCACTCTTAGTATTGGCCCTGAGTTTTATTTTCACAGTGTCCCAGTTAAACGTGTAGCTGGTGAAACTTGTATGTGTATAAATAGAGACCGTGGGTACTTCCTTCTGACGGCATTTTGAAGTTCCTGTATACGTGTTGCAAGTGTTTTAGATGTTTGTCCCATGCATACCGCGGGGCACGCATTGCATTTGAGATAGGTGACTCATTTTCTCCCTTTGTGGATCTCTAGCTACAAATATGCAGACATTTGCTTCTATATACTGTATATATATATATATATATATATATATATATATATATATATATATATATATATATATATATATATATATATATAGTTTAGCTATGCATATATGAATAAGAGGCCTTCAGAAAGCTTGTGTGGAGTCGATTATTCCACCCTGAACCAAGATGGGGTGTGGATATTCACATCTTGTCCTTTTTTATCCACAGACAGGAAGCTTAGAATGTCAAGGATCAGTGAGGTCACTTCCTTTTGCACCTCACAGACCTCTCTTCCTGCCCTGAAGACATAAAACCCTCCGCTTGCCATTATGGAGGCAGTCCATCCATTGCTAGATGGATTCATGTCTGCAAAGACATTCTTTCTTGAAATTGCTACTTCAGTAAAATTTTGAACCAATACAGAGATCATTGGCTGGTGTTCCTTTATTAGAAAAAGTAAGGATGTTCTATGATTCAGTAGATCCAATTTTTGCAGCAATAACTTAAATTAATTATGAGCTTCTCAGTATTATATTGCATGAATTTTGGCCTGTCCTACAGCACTTCTACAATTCATTGTTGTTGGGGCCATGTGCTTTTCAACAGCTCTCCTATGGACCCACCATAGTGGGTTTGAATCCTGGACTTTGACTTGGCCATTCCAAAAGATTGATTCTTTTTTTTTCTTTTTTAGCCATGCTGTTATAAATATGCTGATTTGCTTAGGTTGTTTTTCTATTCAATCTTAGCCAAGCTGAAATGATCAGATAAAGTCCACACATTTTCCTCTAAAATGTTTTAGTATAAAGAGGAGTTCATGAGAGGCTCAATGACTGTCAGTTGATCAGCTCCTACAACTGCAAGTCAATCCTGAAGCATCACAGCTCCAGCAACATGTTGACAATTGGGATGAGATTTATATAACTGCAACAGTTGATTGCAGTTCATTAAGACACAACTTCGGAAGGCATGCTGTATTCTGGAGAGAAGGAGTTTCCTCCTTCATTCCGTTCATGGAAGTCATGTTTGTTCAATTTTAGGCAGAACTAAGAACTAACATTTACTATGATGAAGGAAGGGTGGATGGTTTTTTTTGTGATTTTTTCCAGTATCAAGCAGTCTGATCTTGGGATGAATGTGCTGGGATGTCTACATTAAGAAAGACTGACAGCTGATTTAAATCTTCTCCATTTATAAATAATCATTCTTAGAAGAGAATGATGCATTTCAAATTTTTAGCAATGGCCTTATAACCCTTTTCCAGACTGATAAATAGTAATGATCACATCTCTTCAATCACTGCACATGTCTGTTGTCCTCGACACAGTGCTACTGCAAACCAAACTGTCAGATGCTTCCTTTCATACCGAGATGCCATCACTTCCTGATCTCCAGTTAATCAAGTGCACTTGATTAGTAACACTTGGCTGAAATTAGTTTCTTAACTTTTGTGGAAGCAGTAAGGATCTACTTATATTTTCACAAATGGTTTCAGTATGTTGGATTTTTTTTTAATGAATAAATATTAACAAAGTAAGATCTACCACCGTTGATTGTCACCTAAAGTTTGATATATCTAACTGTTGAGCATGGTAGCTAGTGACCAAGGCACTGCCATTTCAGTCCCCAGCTTTGATTCACCTTGAAACCCTCCCTTAAGCTACCTTTACTCCAGATGTAAAAAATTCCTAACAATAGCACCTGAGAAGCATGTGCAATATACAAATTTACTTATTTGCTTACAGTGACATGGCATTTTTGCCTTGCACCTCGGAATGCTGGAAGCTTATTACTCTTCTTATTTGATTTCCAGTCCATAAACACCATATTGTTCTTTTTCTCAGATAAACTCCACCCAGCCTTCATTCCATGCTTGATTTTGGGTCAATATTTACCTGTACAAATGCTGTTTCTATGTACCAAAAAAACGTGCAGAATTTCAAAAAACAGATCTTGACAACAGAAAGATAAAAGCTTATCTGTGCCCTTTATCTACATTTTCTGATAACAATGGGTGCTGGAAATGAGCACACATTTTTTAGTTGATTCATGTTTCCAACACCTTTTCGATTTCTTAAGTTGCAGGTTCTTGAAATGTCCAAACTAACTTCCGAACATGAGGTTAGCACTAAATTATTGATATATATTACAAAGTGATTGAGGCAAATATTATGAACTTATTAAAGAATAATTCATATGCAGTAGCATTTTGTACTTCTCACTTGAATAGCTTGTAAAAGTGTATTGTTTTAAATGTATCGAGAATGGCGGCTGTTTTCCAAAGAAG
>JANRMT010062854.1:37419120-37437032 GCA_026402145.1 Polypterus bichir lapradei
CTGCGTGCTCTGATTGGTTAGCTTCTCAGTCAGGAGAACTTAACTGCTTGCTCTGATTGGTTAGCTTCTCAGCCATCCGCCAATAGCGTCCCTTGTATGAAATCAACTGGGCAAACCAACTGAGGAAGCATATACAGGAAGTAAAAACACACATTGTCCGCAGAACCCGCGAAGAAGCGAAAAATCCGCGTTATATATTTAGTTATGCTTTCATATAAAATCCGCGATACAGTGAAGCCGCGAAAGTCGAAGCGCGATATAGCGAGGGATTACTGTACATTCATAATTAATGTAGAGCATGCTAGGCTTATAATTGTGATAATTTAAAATTCTTAGTGTTTCTGCTATGTTTATTTATGTTTATTTTACTACTTTTATTTAATTATGGTCACCATCATGGATGTGCCAATCCCGACAGCACTACATGCTGCTAGGTCCTTGAGTAGAGCATTGGGTGATGTTTGACATTTGCTGGCCATTTAAAGATAGAGGCACATATTGCATTATGGGTATCTGAACTGTGCTTAAAATACAGGAAAGATTCAATTTTAGACATTTGTTTCAAATAATCTGCAAATAGATTCTAAAACAAAATGTAGGATTTATTTCAGAGACTCAGGAAAGACTTCAATGAAAAAAGAGGAAGTGAAAAGTGTCTATGTCCAAAACTGACATGATTCACCCAGCCAACAGCATGAAACAGCAAATAGTGGCTTGGGAGTGCACTTTTGTACCTAGCACAAAATGGAAGTGATTTCCATATTGATAGCTTAATGAGTGAGGAGATAAGTTTAAAGATGGTGAGGTATTGTGAAACATGTTAGGAACAAAATGATGTTCTTCGTCTGTTCCTTCTTCTAATCACCAGCATTGCATAATACACACACAATGAAGCTCATTGTGATTATGAAACCAGTCACCACCTTTTTCTTTAGTGATGAGAGCAAACACAAGATGGAACACCCATCCATCAATCTATCCATCCATTCATTCTTTTTCTGATATCTGTACTTCATAACAGCCTGGACTTTGACACTGTGTTTCCGCTTTTGGCATTTAGAGGCACTCGCCAAAGGATTCGTTTCTGTGCTCATTTGGGTGCTGAACATCTGAAACTTGTCTTATGGTGATTTTTCCCTGATTTAGTACACAATTACTTTTCAAAAATTGATATAATTGCATAAATTTCACATTCATCTTGTACCATTCCAACAAAATGCCAGTGTCAGGTTCAGAAGTGCTGCACAGGACGGTGGAGACAGAGTAGACAGCTGATGTCACCAGAAGGCGCTCCGCTTATAGTCTTCAGCAGCAGCCTCTGCTTGGCCAAGGCCTGGAGTCCTCCTTTAGCTCAACTGCTTCTGAAGGCTGTTGTAATCCAGACATTGTAGGTTTGTGGTTGGCTGGCCACAAGCAAGTCACCACAATGTTTTTTCACATATTTTCTTTCAGTATTTTTACTCGTTTTGTCTTATTTTCCTACCATTTTATTATCACTCCACCAGTCTTCCATTTTCCAAGTTGTTTGTGCTGTGGTGACATCACAGTAGTAGTTATCACGGTGTCAGGGATGCCAGGGGCCATGACCCGGCCGGGACGTCATGAGGGACCGGATGTGGGTCTGTGCCCACCCTGGATCACGTGGGGGTTGCCTTCCGGGTTGCTTTGGGGGCCACGGGTACAGGGCATGGAAGCTCCACCCTGTAGGGGCCCGTGGTCACCGCCAGGAGGCGCCCCAATGCCTTGGGGACCTGTTACCCCAGCACTTCCGCCACACCAGGAAGTGCTGGGGGGAAGATTTATGACGGCGCCCGGAGAGCAGCCGGGAGGACAGCCGGCACTTCCGCCACGCTGGGGCGTGGCCAGAGGAGGAATGCCGGGAACACCTGGTGCTCATCCGGGAACCATATAAAAGGGGCCGTCTCCATTTATTCGAGGCTAGAGTCGGGAGGTGGAAGGACGAAGCTCAGGAGAGCTGTGGAGGCGGCCCAAAGAAAAGGCATTTTCTGGCCAGGACTGAGTGTTGGGGTTTGTGCACTATTTTGGACTGGGTCTTAGTGACCATATTTGTAAATAACATTGTATATAATAAACGTGTGGTGGTGAGTAACAACATGTCCGCCTGTCTGTGTCCGGGTCAGCTCCACAACGCTCATGTATGTTGTTGATCACAGGCGCATACACATGTAATGTTGTGCTACATGCACTTCAGGGTGATGTTACAGTAGTCAAGTTGTCTCTGAAAACAGTGACCAGGCTGTCACTTTGAAGTGTCAAGTGCCACCTAAGTGACAATTCTTAGATGTTTTTACAGTAAGTCTTTTTTCAAGTGAAGTAAACCTTTCTGGTTTGTTAATGAGTCCCATTATTAGATGCCATTTCTGGCTGTCCCTATACACACTGATATAATTTTGAGTTTCTTTTCAGCCATTTTTGTGCCAGTACATTCACCACCCATTAGCTATTAGGTGGTGAAGTGGTGAGAGTTATTTTGCCAATAAGAGACAGGGGATGATTAGGGGGCCACAGTGACTAGGCCGTAGTGGGCAATTTAGCCAGGATATCCAAAGTACACAGTCAGAAATACACTTAAAGCTTATATTTTGAAATTGATCATTTTTTTACCATCTTTTCCGAAACCATTTTGGTTTGTCAGTGGGCATCACCATTTTGTATCATCCATTTCCATGGGTATTTTCCCATGATGCACTGGGGCTATGGCAGCTGTGATGATATTGGGGCACCAGTACAAAGTTTTCACTTGTATTCAAGGTTAAGCCAAACCTAACGACTCCCTTTATTTATTATTTTGACTATTGGTTCTTAAAACAAAGCTCTGCCTTTTGACTGTCATTTTTGGTTCATTATTTTGCGCTGACGTTCTTGTATTTTAGCTTTTGGTTTTGACCCTTGCTTGCATTGACTCTGCTCTAAATCCTATTTTCCAGACTGACTTTTTTTCCCAGTCAGTACATATGGAGTTGTTAAGGTTTGCTATCAAAAATACAAAAGGAAAGGGAAATAGTTACAAAAAAACTGTCCACTTTATTAAATAAATAATTTTAATTAATGAAAAATTATTCATGTGTTATTTTTCAAGAAACAACTTCTGTTCATAAAAAGCCAAAAGCTGGGCTGCTATTGAACACTTTGTACAAGTAAACATATTTTGCTTTTTCGTTCCTTTTTCATTTTGATCATGTGGCACCATTTTCACATTTTTATGAGTGCTGCCATTTTCGGTTGTGTCATCATGTCCCCCATTTAAAAGATGGCAGTGAGCTTTAGCTTGTGTCCAAGTGTTTGAATATATTTGTAATGTTTGCCTTGTGTTTATTTTCTAACTTTCTTTTTGTCTGGCCTTTTGTATTTTCAACTCTTTTACTAATGTTGTATTGGTTGCAGGACTTTCCACCTTTTAGGTAAAATGAACATCTGCTTGCCTTCGACATCTCATTTTGGAAAGCCCCCTTCTTGAAGTGTCCTTTTCAGGACAACAAAAAACAAGAAAAAGTAATCAGGATTCAAAGGACAAAACAAGATCAAAGTCAGAATTAGATAAAGCTGGTAACCAGAGCATAGATTCCTTCCACTGGGACCTACTTGAAAGAAAGCTAACTATCACTAGGAAGATTACAGGTTTTTGCATCAACTGATGGATAAAGGCTGTGTGAGAGCACCAGAATACTATTTATACCATTACATCTGGTGACATCATGGACTTGGTCATGTGACCCTCTCTAAAGTGTTGTGTAAGCAAAGAAAATCAACACATTCATGCAAAACAAATTTTAAATTAGAGGACAAGGCATGAAAATACAGTAATCCCTCGTTTATCGCGGGAGACAGGTTCCAAGGCCGGCCACAATAACTAAATTTCCGTGAAGTAGGAACACCATATTTATTTAATAATTTAACGTGTATTTGGACATTTTTAAACCCTCCCTGTACTGTTTACAACCCACCCTTTACTCTATTAATAACAGGGACAACTGTTATGAAATATGAAATCGGTTGATAAATTTACAGTTTCTGTATAGCGAAGTACACGTACCTATATATGACGTGATGATGGTAATGTGCGGTAAAAATGATGACGATGAAGGTGATGATGACTTTTACTGCGCAGCCGATGACTGTATTTTACGTCTCTTCAGACGGCGGTGCCATTTCCTGGGACACTTCTTCCACAGTTTCCGAAGGTGTATCCGTAGTAGTAGTAGGAACTGGCTCTTTTTTGCGAGGCTGCAAAAACATTGTGATCGGCAGTTGCTGCCGCTGCTTCTTTTTCCGGTCGAAGAGCAGCTTGTAGGCGGTCATGACGTCGTCGACCTTGTTGCAAAATTGGACCGATCGAACCATATCGTCGTCCCATTCCTGTGACCGCTCTTGCAGATCCTTAGCCAGTCTGCAGCCACAGCCGCGAACGTTCTCCCTTCCTTCGACATATCCAGAAGTTTCACCTTCTCAGTGATCGTCATCATTCTTCGTTGGCGTTTAGGCTCAGCACCAGCCTTGGAAGAAGGAGCACGTTTGGGAGCCATTGCAGGGGATGAAAATTGAAGTGAAGTTCAACACAAAGAAACCACAAAAAAATCACACACAGCACAGTGTAAAGTAAGCCGCTCGGCAAGAAAGCTTGAAGCAAAATGGCCGCGACAGAGAGACAAGGGGAGGTGCTGTGGGATCTGGGCATCAGTCAAAGCATCAATCACGGGCCCGATTAGAAAGCGGGAAGCTGTGATTTGTCGTCTCCCTCCCATGTACCAATCACAGCCCATGTTACAACGCACTTAGTCACCGAACTTGTTTTGTTGTTCTTAGACTAGGAAATACTACTACTATATTTAAAAACCCGTGAAGTCGTGAATCCACGAAAAGTGAACCGCGAAGTAGCGAGGGATTACTGTAACACTAGAAGTGGATCCCTAAAACAGACACAATTATATCAATAACAAACATTAAAACTAGATAAGCTAATAAATGCCACTTCATTGAAAAAGTGGTCTTCATAACCCTGTAGATGTTTGTAAATACAGCGTTACCTAATGAGGTGATTTACTCCACAAATTAATTCCAGAATTAACAGACATGGATCAATATACTAAATTAAAACACTAAATGAAACCAATTAAGAAAAACAGGATATTTCAAAGAGAACAAAAAAAACAAAATACAAGGAAAACAAAGAGACAAAATTCACAGCCAAGCATAACATGAATAGTTACATTTTATGTAGGCCTTATTGATAAATTCCATTTGTTATATATAGCAAAAAGGTAACTATTCTACGATTAAGATGTCTCATTTAAAGATTTTCCAATGTTGTATCTGTCCTAGTGTCTATATAAAGACAGGGAACTCCACTTTCTGTATTCCATCTTGCCTGAAGAAGGGGCCTGAGTTGCCTCAAAAGCTTGCATATTGTAATCTTTTTAGTTAGCCAATAAAAGGTGTCATTTTGCTTGACTTCTCACTATATTAATTTAGCTCAAGATAGAATGTTTCCTGTGAATGTTTAAGAATCTACTCGATTTGTTGTGCCAGCTGAAAAGCAGATCATAAAGCACCAAAAGATATGGCCTCAATGTTGGCAGACACCCTTCTTAAACAAATTCAAATGCCGTGGTGTTCAGATTATTTCAAATGACACATACATTCTAGGTAACTTCATTAACATAAACTTTGGAAAATTTCTGAAAATGGAATTTCCTTATCAATTTCCATTGCTGCATTTTATTGCCTTTCTCTTGGTTCATTTGAACTCCTCCTCCTCCTCCTCCAACCTTTCACAACTGGGAGGCTGAAAGTAACTTCAACCTTTGTTCTATTGGTATTTTTTCTTCAAATTCCATTCATTATTTCAGCATTCTGTTTTAAGCGTTACATTACATTGCTACCTGATGACACACTCAGTAACTCCAACACACCCTCGTTTTCTTATAATAGACTTTATTGCATGTAAATAGATAGGACCGTAATGTGTGTTCTTTTTAATTAAATCTAAATAACAGGCATACAAAGAACAATTAACCAACATGTGCTGACCCGGGTATTTGTTACTTTAAGACAGTGCTTGTCATAAGATGGAGGTGCGGCAATCTGTAGATACTAAAAATACTCTTTAGAAAGAGAAGTGGGTAACTGTTTAGAACAGGAGCTTCAATGGCTTCCATCTATTAGTCACTCACAGTCAAATGACACAAGCAGGGCCTTTGCTAAGGTCAGTCAGTTAGTCATTGTACATCCCGCTATATCCTAACACAGGATCAAGGGGGTCTGCTGGAGCCAATCCCAGCCAACACAGGGCACAAGGCAGGAACAAACCCCGGGCAGGGTGCCAGCTTACTGTAGGGCACACACTCTTTTAACATAACAGTTAATGACTAATAAATGCATCATAGGCGGTCCCTGTTTTGAAGTGTCGCTGGTGCCTTGAAGATCTTATCAAGACCAGATTAGGCCTGTAAATGACTAACAGATGCATTATAGGTAGCACCTATGCTAGTGTTGTAATTATCACAGTGTCAGGTTCAGGCTCTTGTTTTATATCTCTTGTGGACTATGGCCGGCCATTCACCCCGGCCAATACCCCCAGGCCGCCAGAGGGAGTACTTCCTGCAGCATGGAGATGCCCCAAATTCCAGCAGGGCATCATGGACTATGTAGTTTTAGTTTTAGTACACAGCCCTGCTCAGAGATGTTTATTTTCCATATAGCCCGGAAGTACTTCCAGGTCACGAGGACAGGAGAAATAGTGCTAATGGGCTGACGAAGAAAAGGAGTTTTGATCTGACCCGGAATTGCTAGGAAGTCACATGGACTGCGGGTTCAGAAGCACTTCCGGGTCAAGGACTATAAAAGGACTATGGGAAATCCCAGACTTCAAGCTGAGGTGGGTGGCAACGCGTCTGGGAGTGGTGGAGTGTTTATTGAGTATTGATTGTATTTGTTTATGAGTATTGTGGAGAAGAGGGTGCTTTGTGCACTGTGTAATAATAAAAAGTCAACTTATTGGAGTTTTACCTGATGTCTAGCGTCTGATATGAGGGTTCAAGAGGGCGATAGCACCCTCTATCTGTCACACTCTTTTGTACAATTTTCAATCATTGAGTTATGTTAAATTTACTTTTGTTTATTGTCTGTTTTGTTTTCAATGCCTGTGCTATGTTCCATGTGTTTTATGGGTGGTTCTCCAAGAGGCATGGTCACTTGCCCTCATCGCTGCCAGGAACTGTGCTTCGCCCATAAATCCTGAGGACAGTTCACTTCAAATGCACTAAGGAGTCGTGAGTTTTTGTGATTTTTTTTTTTTTTGCTTATTAGTTATTTTTATACAGTTATTTTGCTTATTGTGATTCATCTGGATTTGTGACCATTTTTTTACCTTGTCTTGGTTAGCTGCATTGAGATGTTGTTTTCCATGGATTGCCTTTGCTGGCAACTCCTTTATGTCTTTTGTGCTCTATGGAGCCTGCTTTTGGTATAGAGCAGGGTTGGGCAAAGTCATTCCTGGAGGGCCACAGTGGCTGCAGGTTTTTGTTCCAACCCAATTGCTTAATAAGATGCACTTATTGCTCAAGTAACACTTCTGCTTCATTTTCGTTGTCTCACTCATTAAGATTTTGAACCCTTATTGTCTATTTTAATCTTAAACAGCTGTAGTCTTGGTTTTTAATTGCTTCTTATTAGCAATAAGATGCAAATAACAAAAGAAACCAGCAGTTCTCCATTTAGCTTGTTTCCATTTACACATTTAGTTTATTTAAATACTTGAAAGGAAAGTGAAGAGAAAAAAGTGAAAGACTGAGAATTACTCATCTATTTTAGCCTTCAGATAATTTTTTTATTAGAACATTCTAGACGAGAACAGGCCATTCAGCCCAACAAAGCTCACCAGTCCTATCCACTTGTTTCCTCCAAGAAAACATCAAGTCGAGTTTTGAAAGTCCCTAACGTCTTACTGTCTACCACACTACTTGGTAGCTTATTCCAAGTGTCTATCGTTCTTTGTGTAAAGAAAAACTTCCTAATGTTTGTGCGAAATTTACCCTTAACAAGTTTCCAACTGTGTCCCCGTGTTCTTGATGAACTCATTTTAAAATACACGTCTCGATCCACTGTACTAATTCCCTTCATAATTTTAAACACTTCAATCATGTCACCTCTTAATCTTCTTTTGCTTAAACTGTAAAGGCTCAGCTCTTTTAATCTTTCATCATAATCATCCCCTGTAGCCCTGGAATCAGCCTAGTCGCTCTTCTCTGGACCTTTTCTAGGGCTGCTATGTCCTTTTTGTAGCCTGGAGACCAAAACTGCACACAGTACTCAAGATGAGGCCTAACCAGTGCATTATAAAGGTTGAGCAGAACCTCCTTGGACTTATACTCCACACATCGTGCTATATATCCTAACATTCTGTTAGCCTTCTTAATGGCTTCTGAACACTGTCGGGAAGTTGATAGCTTAGAGTCCACTATGACTCCTAAATCCTTCTCATAAGGTGTACTCTCGATTTTCCGACCGCCCATTGTGTATTCAAACCCAATATTTTTACTTCCTATGTTTAATACTTTACATTTACTGACATTAAATTTCATCTGCCACAAATCTGCCCAAGCCTGTATGCTATCCAAGTCCTTCTGTAATGATATAACGGATTCCAAATTATCTGCTAATCCACCTATCTTGGTATCATCTGCAAACTTAACCAGCTTGTTACTTGTATTCCTATCTAAATCATTTATATATATTAAAAATAGCAGCGGCCCTAGCACTGACCCTTGTGGAACACCACTCTTAACATCGGCCAGTTCTGATGAGGTTCCTCGCACCATCACCCTCTGCTTCCTGTGTCTGAGCCAATTCTGCACCCATCTAAAAACATCACCCTGAACTCCCACTTCTTTTAACTTGATGCCCAACCTCTCATACGGCACTCAAATGCTTTCTGAAAGTCCAGATAAATAATATCATAAGCTCCACTTTGATCATATGCTTTTGTTGCAACCTCATAGAATTCCAACATGTTAGTAAAGCACGACCTCCCTCTTCTGAACCCATGCTGACTGGTCAGAATAACTCCTGTCCTTGCCATGTGTTGCTCAATCTTATCCTTAATAATTCCTTCCATTAATTTTCCTGTGATGCATGTTAAGCTTACTGGCCTATAGTTGCTTAGATCTGCCCTGTCACCCTTTTTATATAATGGGATGATATTTGCCATTTTCCAGTCCTTCGGAATCTCTCCAGTGCTCAGTGACTTCCTAAAAATATGTGTCAAGGGTTTATATATGTACTCACTAGCCTCCTTAAGAACACGAGGATAAATATTATCTGGGCCTGGTGATTTGTTTGATTTCAGCCTATTTAATCTGAGCAGCACTTCTCCCTCTTCAATTTCCAAATCCCTCAGTACCTCCTTAGTAGTTGCGTTTACCTCTGGGAGGTTATCCACTTGCTCACTTGTAAACACCTCCGAAAAATGTAAGTTTAGGGCATCTGCTATTTCACTGTCTGTATCATTTAATTCCCCTGTACTATTCCTGATATCTGATATGATCTGATAGATACTTTATTAATCCCAAGGGGAAATTCACATAATCCAGCTGATGCACTTGACCTCCTCCTTGACTGTTCTTTTACTACTAAAATACTGAAAGAATCTCTTGGGGTCTTCTTTCGCCTTATCTGCTATATTCCTCTACAACTGTCTTTTAGCCTCCCTGATATCCTTCTTAATGGTTGCTCTCATATTTTCATACGCTCTATTTGGATGATATCCTTAGAAAGGAAAAAATCTAGAATATGAGAATTATGTAACATAGCAGAGTTAAAGCACTAACAAGCCATGAAATTAAATTACTGGCAACAATTGTTTTCTAATTAAGAAATTGTTTTCGGAACAATAACCTCTAGCCACTGCGGCCATCCAGGGCTGACTTTGCCCACACCTGGTATAGAGCACTGTATTAAGAATAAATCTTTTATTCTATAAAGATCCTCCATTTGCCCTTATTCCTAGCTGGGATTTGATGGTGATACCCCTGCTAGTGGACATTTTTGGAAGTGCGTTTGGAACTCTTTGGTGTTTTGAGTCTCTCAGATCATAACACACTGGTACTTCAGAAGTCATATTAAGACCAAGTAAATCATTTTTGAAGGTGTTTTTACATTACATAACTAAAACATTAGAACATTAGGACAATTTAGACGAGAACAGACTATTCAGCCCAACAAAGCTTGTGAGTCCTATCCACTTAATTCTTCTAAAATAACATCAAGTCTGGTTTCGAAAGTCCCTAAAGTTCTACTGTCCACAACATTACTTGGTAGCTTATTCCATGTGTCTGTAGTTCTCTGTGTGAAGAAAATCTTCCTAATATTTGTGCAAAATGTACCCTTAACAAGTGTCGCTGTGTTCTTGATGAACTCATTTTAAAATAACAGTTTTGATCCACCATACTAATTCCCTTCATAATTTTAAACACTTCAATCAACTTCTCTTAATCTGTTTTTGCTTATACTGAAAAAGCTCAGCTCTTTTAATCTTTCCTCATAACTCATACTCTGTAGCCCTGAATCAGCCTAGTCGCTCTCCTCTGGACCTTTTCTAGTGCTGCTATGTTCATTTTGTAGCCTGGAGACCAAAACTGCACTCAGTACTCCAGATGAGGCCTCACCAGTGACTTATAAAACTTGAGCATAACCTCCTTGGACTTGTACTCCACAAATTGTGCAATATGACCTAACATTCTGTTAGCCTTCTTAATGGCTTCTGAACACTGTCTGGCAGTTGATAGTGTCACGTCCACTACGACTCCTAAGTCCTTCTCATAAGGTATACTTTTGATTTTCAGAATGGCAATTGTGTATTTAAACCATTTTACATCCTACATATAATACTTTACACTTGCTTACATTACCAAGCCTGCATGCTGCCCAAGTCCCTCTCTAATGATACAACAGATTCCAAATTATCTGCCAATCCACAGTTTGGTATCATCTGCAAAATTAACTAGCTTGTTATTTATATTCCTATTCAAATCATTTACAGCTATTAAAATTAGCAGCGGTCCTAGCACTGACCCCTGTGGAACACCACTCTTAACTTCACCCAATTCTGATAAACTTCCTTGCACCATAATCCTCTGCTTCCTGTGTCTGAGCCAATTTTGCACCCATCTGCAAACATTACCTGGAACTCCTAGTTCTTTACATAGCAACAACCGACTATGCACCTAGGTGGTCCCTATTCCACTGAATATTGCTTATCTGATTCCATGAAGCATTGAGTGTGCTTATATTTATTTGTAGTGTAGACCATTTTGTTTTCATTTGTGAATTCTATACATCATCTCATTTTCACATCCTCATAATCTAGAGGAAGGTTGTAGGTGAGGTGCCAAGAGTCTTTATCAGTAGCACAAGGCAGGAACCCTTATTGGTTGCCAGTTCATAACAGTACTCACCCACAATCACTCATGCCAAAATATACTATTATGACATTAACCATTTGGCAAAATATGTTTAGTCTATGGAAAGAAAGTGAAGAATGGTGAGACACGTAAACGTCACCTAAGCTGGGAATCAGCCTCAAGTCTATGGAGCTACAGAGTTGTGTTGCCTATTCTGTGTATTATTCAGTTCCAAATTAAAGAAAATATGGGTAATAATTAACCTCTTGGTCACATTTACTGTGCCATATGTTTACCTCAATAACACATTAGAAGAATATGTTATATTTTGCCACAAATGTATCCTAACAAAGTCTTCTAAAAGTAAGAGTATATGAAAACACCAGAAATAGTAAAGAAACTGAATAATAAAATATAAGTTACAGTGCTGAGCTCCGCTTTATGAGGAGATAAGAAAACGTGCTGAGGTTCCTTGGCTGCCGAAATGGTCTTTGACCTCATCTGCTTCAAAGAACAACATGATCAGAAATGAAAGAGAAGTTTAGACAACACTTGTTTGGAGGCCTATCAGTCACTTTATGCCATACCTCACAGCTTCTACATGGAGCAATATGTTTCTGGAGGGAGATGTAGTGTGAGGTGTTCTCTGACTGATGGCAACCAAACATAAATGAAATATGAATGCTGTTCTTTCTCATATACATTACAGTGAAATGAATATATTTTGTTTTTACTGTAAGGATATTAGGAAGCCCCAGGATTGCTGTTTATGAATAAAGTGCAGCTATGCACAGTCTGTGGGATAAAACAGTACAGAAAGATGTTTGCAGGACAATTTAAATTATTTGTGCGGATTTCGTGACACTCTTCTTCTTGTCAGAATGAATACTGGGACTGTGAAGAAAAATGGTGCTGAGCTCAGAGCGCAGGTATTTGGAGTCACCCCAGTCTCCACAAAGGCCTTATTGTCAGCACATGGTGCAGGGAGGCTGCCTCAGCATATCAATGAGATCTTTCACTGTGTAGTGCCGAGGACAGCATTAGAATCACAAAAAGCTGTAAAAAATATGGCATTTTTAGTAGCAAGAACCTTGTTATTTATAGCAGTGTTTTATTATATCCGTTGCAATATTCAGTAAAGGACAATCTATGGAAATAATATGGCTTAAGATGCCATCTACTTATAAACTATGCAAAACACTTAACAAATCATCTCATATGACCAGCATGTAGGAAAACCTGGCATAATGCTTCATAAAGAACAGTCAGTAAGGATGTCATACTGTGAAATGTCTGAAGCACAGTCATAAGATGAGAAATTCTACAGTAGCTGGAACAGAATGTCACACAACGTGCAAGTAGGAGGCAGCTAAAGGGCTTAAGGATTGGTAATACCATATCAGACCGGGGGCGGCAGTGCATGCTGACTGTCTTTCTCAGTTCCTTGCAGACCGTTCCCAGGAAATCCCATCAGGTTCCAGTGCCATTGGTGACATCACTTCCGGCCCGTTTGATGACATCACTTCCGGTTCTGAACCTTCTGATGACGTCACTTCCTCTCTGGGCCTTTAAAGCCGCTGTCTTACCTCCACCTCATCAGTTCTATTTTGGACTCATTCGTGTAAACATCTCTGTTCAAACTTTTTGCAAACTTTTGCAGCCGGATTATAATACATGGGTAGCTGCCCCAAACTTTTATAATGTCTGAAGTCTCGTCCTTGTCACAAGTAACATCTAGATTCAAATTCCCACAGAATCTGCACATTCGCATTGCTATTGTGTGGGTTTTTATCGTTTACCTTAAAGATGTGTCTTAAGGTGTTTACACCTTAAACACATTTTTTGAACTCTGGAATAATTTTCCCTTTCTCTGGTTCTTTTAGGTTGATATGAACATGCTAATTGTATTCGGGTGCAGACCTAAACAACCAGACACAGACCTCTCAGAAACAGGGGTATGGGTGTGGTACCAAATGAACCCTAGGGTGGTTTACGTGAGTTGTGAATGTGATCCTACATGGGACTACCAGAACTTAAGAAAATACTGGGCATTATATGAGAAATCTGTGCATGCTATGGTAGTCACACGACACCATTTCTGCTTTTAATTAGGCAATCTCAGCATAAAAATAAAAACATGCACCAACACGTAAAGAGCTCATACAAGTGCATTCACCAGTCTATTTGATGAATCCAAGCACCTGACTCAGCCTCTGGGTTTCCTCACCTTTCTCAAGATCAGATAGCAGTTGGTACATTAAAAAAGAAAAAAGGTATAAATTCACTTGTGATCGAGTCGACCAAACCACAAGCAGAGATGGTGAGAAACAAGTACCCTGTGCAACCAAATAGCACACCTCCTAATCGGCATTGCATAAGTTATGCGTACAAGTGGGGCGTCCTCTCGATGCAAATGTGTCATTCCTCCATCCCTGCAGACAGCAATGTCAAAGAAGCCAAAGTATAAACTAACACTGAAAAAATGGCATATCAGATTAAAATTAAAAAAAATATATATGTACATTGTTTGCACATCGATTGTTTTTATCAAAAATAATTTAATGATGCTTAATGCACTAAATTAATATATCCTGAAACAACATTATATTTTTATATAAAATGAATGAAACTTTTTCATTCTGGGTGACACGGTGGCACAGTGGTAGTGCTGCTGCTGAGCAGTTAGGAGACCTGGGTTCTCTTCCTGGGTCCTCCCTGCGTGGAGTTTGCATGTTCTCCCCGTGTCTGCGTGGGTTTCCTCCGGGTACTCCGGTTTTCTCCCACAGTCCAAAGACATGCAGGTTAGGTGCAATGGCGATCCTAAATTGTTCCTAGTATGTGATTGGTGTGTGGGTGTGTGTGTGCCCTGTGGTGGGCTGGTGCCCTGCCCAGGGATTTGTTTCTGCCTTGCGCCCTGTGTTGGTTGGGATTGGCTCTAGCAGACCCCCGTGACCCTGTGTTAGGATATTGCGGGTGGTACAATCACTGACTGACTGACTTTTTCATTCTGCATCAAATTAATTATATTATGTTAAATAAACATGACTCATGTCAATAAAGCATAATATTTTAACTATTGTTTTATAAACTTTTTAAAAAATGCTCCTCACCAAGTTACTTAGCTATAACCTTTTTAGGTTGTCAATTATACTTGCTCCAGTATCATTTAATAGTTCATGTTCAAAGTTTGCTCATGCCAAAACTAGTTTTATTTGGTAAAAATAATACAAACCAAAAAAATACAAAAGATTTTTATTCAAAAGCAGAAATGTACAACAGCTGCATAAGAACACTACATCTTTGGCTGTGTCAGAATGCCATGACTGATGTATAACTAAATATGAACACAAAATGCACCTTGGAAAGAGTATTATATTTTAAAATATATATTTATGTAACTGTATATATTATAGAATAAATGTTAAATATTAGCAAAATATAAAGTGCAAAAATTGCTGCTTGGAACTTTCTTTCACAAAATTTTTCTCTCTATTATAATAAAAAAATCTTGGGAACAGAGACAAGCCAAGACTTTCTCAGACAGACACTTTCACGTCCCTCGAGACAAGACTTTGTGCCAAGAGATTTAACCACACCTGGGACTGGAAATAAAAGACAAAGAGTAGATGATAAAGTAGAACATCATAAAGAATTCAAAAATGTTGGTGCAATACACATGCAGAGCAGGTTACAGATAATGGAAGTACAAAAATTCGAAAGTCTCAAAAACATCATAGTAAAAATTGCATTAGCGCAAACAAATGGAAATGATTACTCGGTGAAATAACGGAACAGCGAAAAGAGATCGAATATATTGTTTGGATTTAAACTTTAAGTTGGAGACTTGTAGATCGTCTAATTTGTGTTGCCATCAGGGAAAAGTATTGTTTCTTCCCAATGAAGAGGCCTATCCGCAAAAATTAAAAGTTTTGTTGTTTGGTGAAAGTGAAATCCCACGAGAGAAAATTTAAAGCCCCGCGAGACAAGACTTTATGCAAATAGATTTGGAAAAGTCCTGCCCACATCTATAATATTTAAAACCACGCACACAGTTCAATCATTTCTCTTTTGTGTGAAAGCTATTGTCAGACGCAGTTTGTATAGAGAGAAAGAAACGATATTCACTCATTGGCAGTTATACGTTGCATTGTCACGATGTAATTCCAAACACGGAATCAAAATTCATTGCAATATTGACGAAAAGGTAAAATCGAAAAGAGATCGAATATATAGATATAGGTGATATAACAGAAGTATGTAGATATTGTTTGGCTTTAAACTTTAAGTCGGAGACCTGTAGATCATTTAATTCATGTTGCCATCAGGGAAAAGTAGTGTTTCTTCCCAATGGAGAGGCCTATCTGCGAAAATTAAAAGTTTTGTTGTTTGGTGAAAGTGAAATCGACATGTGCGAGTAGCAGAGACACAGGGGTGTTGCTGAGTGAAGCAAGCAGGGGGCAAAGCCCCCTAGTAAATATATATATATTTTTTTAATTTTCAAATGAGAAAATTTGGCAACTGCATTGTATTGTATTCGGGTGTATTATTTATTTGTCTGTATTAATAGTATTTATCTGTTTGAGCAATGTTATGATAATAATAATGAACAGCAATGCTGAAAGTAGTTGACCCGTAACGAAAATCAGAAGTTTTGATTTTTTTTTAATTATGTAAACGTACCTATACTAAGCGAGTAAATCTATTCAACTTAATAGTAGATTTACTGACATGTGACGGTAGTTAGTGAGGACAGTTTGATAAAACATTAAAAGAAAATATAAGGAAAAACACAAAATAGAGTAACGTTAGTCTGTGTGATTAAGTGTTTTAAATGAATATCTGAATATTTCTTGTGTGTGTGTTTTTTTTTAACTTTCATTTTACTAACCTTTTGCTGAACCTTAACCGGCGACAATAACTCAACCCCACAACCTATTGCTTCTTTGAAAGTCATGTGACTTTACCGCCAAGTTATCCAACCTCTGCTGACGATGTCCGCTTGGACATTGTATCCATGAGGACCATATTATTTAGCTGTAAATTACAGGCTCCCTTTTAGATTGGTGGCAAGATTGGCACACCAGCCACTGTAAAAAACCTCACCCTGTTCTATTCCATCCGAACTAGTGTAGTGCTGAGGTGTCACCCATTGCACAGCTGCACTCGGGTCCTAAGTTGAGATCCTGAGGTGGTTCATCATGTGGTGGGTGCAGCAACAGGCTGTATCAGTGTGTGCTCCCAACCTCTGCTCCTCACCTCTCCTTTCACAATCTTTAATTTATTTATCTTCACAAGAGAGGCAGACAGGTAGGGCTTAAGAGGTTACCCTCAGGTGTGAACTGTGTTGAGCACCTTACAGTCGAGCTGGGCTCTTGATGTTTTACTTGTTTCTGCTTTGAGTGCTGCATGCCTTTTCAGTCCATTCACATTCCAGCCTCACACACAAAACTTTGCTCATTTAATAAGAAAGGTCCGTCCTTTAACTAAACTCATTTAATACTGTGATGTGAACTGGCTGATCATTTAGGCCATGTTGCTGATTATCATGACAGGGTCTGATATCAGACAATCCCAAAGTAGCATCTGCAAAGCTGTGCAAATCTCCAGCTTCTACTGGTCCTCCATGGACTTTTCAATGGCTTGACATACAGTGGGCTCTGTAATATTAGATTAGATTTAATTTGTTTGAGTAGCTCCAAGTAAATTTGATTAAAAAAAGTTTCAAAAGATAATAATTCAAATCAACATGGCTATTGCCGTCATCTCGAACTTTATCAAGCACTACTGTTATCAGAAGCAAACATTATCGGTAGAGCACATTTTGAAAGATGACCTTTCCTTTCACTTAGCAAAAAGACTTCTATTTATAACGAAAAGGTGTCAGGCTTGGATTTACAGTGGTTTTGTTTATAAGGAAACAAAGTCATGTCTCTTGATTTAGCATATCTGAAACTGATACTAAGCAAATATTCATAAATGAAACCTAAAAGTACAGCTGCCATGACAAGGACTTTGGCACATTCAGGCATTTCTTGGAAACCAAGCAGAATGACTAGCAATCCCTTAATGAACAAATAAGTTAAAAAGCTGCTTATTTTGAAAAGGTATTGAATTAAGCAGCAGAAACCACTGCAAAAAATGAAACCTAAGCAAGTGAAATGCTTTTATATTAAGCCATTAAATCTTGTTTTCTTATTGTAAGATTTATTGACTTATCAAGATATTTGTATTTAAGATTATTTAGCTTATTTCAAAAATCTTGTCAAGTACATTTTCTTAACAGCTATTGAACTTTTTTTTAATAAATAACAACAAAACAACTACTGTTTCAGTTTTTTTTTTTCTTTTTCTAATTTTTGCATAGACATTTTTTGCATTGTAGAAACTTCCATCAACCCATTGTCTGTACCTGTTAGTTAGATAGATAGATAGATAGATAGATAGATAGATAGATAGATAGATAGATAGATAGATAGATAGATAGATAGATAGATA
>JANRMT010062854.1:37453265-37470837 GCA_026402145.1 Polypterus bichir lapradei
ATAGGTGTATCTAAGGATACTGTACAGCACTTTGGTTCACTTCTATTCTTTAAAAATGTTAAATAAAATTGACTTGACTCTAAGTTGTTAAGGAAATTAGAAAGTGTGGTTAGCAAGGACCCCTCAAAAAGTCCTTTTGTGTACACCTAGAGCTCTTTTTATTAATATCTCTTCACACGAGTCCTTACTTTTGTAGAAAAAGTTCAGGTTCCCTTTTCTCCTGGTTTCAGCTCCTTAAAAGATAATAAAGAACCACTCCAGTTTTGCCTCCATTCTCTCCTGCTCAATATGACCCTTTTAACAAACCGAATGTCACCTAAATTTCACTTATTTTATATATCAGTCTATGATCACAAAGTGAGACATGAGACCTTTTTTGCTCCTTTGCTCTCTTTTGCTCAAATTTTTAATGAAGTAATGCATCTAAACGATTGCTTATAGTGTCATTGACCTGAGATAAGAACATATTTTACTAAAATGTAATGTTTAAACTCTGTGGTATGTATGCCATGGCATCAGGTGCTTTTTGTTACTGTTACAAGATCTCCCCCAACATTTATGCTGACAGATAATGGAAAATGGACAAGTAAATAAACAGAACCCTCTTTATGCAGTCTTCCATTTATCACAATGTAAAAGATCACTTTGTAATTCTTTCTTTTCTATAATAGTAAACTCTGCCATCAATGCAAAGAATTTTGTGAATGTTATCAATAAATGAAGAGATATCACATTTAGGTCATCAACAAGCCTGTTTGAGATCAAATTGCATAAAATAAGAAAGGCAGCAACCTCACAGGAGTTTGCTGAAAAGGAGCTTTTGTTTAATTTTCAGACGGACTAAAGCGAAAAAACCTTTTGTGACTGGGTCCAAACATGTGGATCATTTTTTAAAATGCGATGCTGTGTTCAAACTTCACATGCTGAATGTTGTCATTTGTTATTATCAAAGTATGTCAGTGCTCCAGGATGAAGCAGCACAGCAGACTCAGTCATGCACTCCTTATATTGTATAGCGCCCTTTTCAAAGCAAGCACAATTACAATATAAAGGGACAAATTTGTTGCCATAGCCCCATGGGTTCAGAGCTTACTGGTGTGAAGCTTGGTGGAGTTTGAATGTTAATTTTGTGTTTGTTGTGGGTTTTTCTACCCACGTCACTGTCAGTTGTACAGAGAGTGACTAAAAGTCCGTGAATAACAGTTTTCTCTCAGCCATGTTGGTTTACTTTAATAAAGTCTTTCAGACTCACATTACAGATAAATGTAGAACTTTGTAATGGATAGTGTCCTCCAATTATCAGAGATAATACAGTTTCAGTTTTAATTATTATCTTAAATAAACATCTTACTAGCCTGTGATGAAGTTTTCAGAGTAGGGGGTCCTTTCTTGGTCTTTCTTTTTTTTAACCTATGACCACTTTTCAGTGGTCAGAAATAAATTGTCATTCTTTTTGCTTGTCTCCCCCAGTTTTAACACACCTAACCCATGTAATCCAAAGTGGACAATATCATGCTGATTTAACCAACCTCACTGGATTGAGCAGTTCCTTTCTGGTGAGTGTCTGTCCTCACATGAAAATAGAGAAGAATGTGTTCTGAAGTATCTGGACTTCTTCATCCCTCCATGGTTTTTGTTATGTTCCAGTCTTGCATGGTATAGAGAGACTGTTACCAAAATTTGATTGAAAAGCTACAATATTTAAACTGGTTTCCTCCCAGTTCAGCCTCGCTGCGATCCTGAATTATTTTTTATTTTTGAGATTTGTCTGCTGTTCTGAACCCTACCAGCTCTACTATATGTTGTTCATTTTCAACATGAATGGTTACAGCCTGATTTCCTGCATGTCTCATTGGTATGGTGTGTCTACCTTTTAGTTTCACCCAATTCTGCACTTGATCAGCAAAAACAATATGTTCACTCATCCAACTGTCATACTGAAATTGTCAAGCTGCAGACTTTGTACATTTTAGCACAGAATAACACAGTCAATAATTTGCTGGCCATTTTGAAATCTTGGAAGTGTAAGACAATCATATTTTTTTTATTGCCAATCCAAACATATGAGCAACCTGGAGAAGGCCCTGCTTGAAAAATTCATAATACTGTTTTTGGATAAAGGTTAGCTGTTGATGCAATGCACAACATTAATAACAAACTAATTGTTTGAAGTAATTATAACCTGAAATATTTCCATCAGTGATAACAACAGGACTGTCCTTCTTGACTTTCACAGGAATCTTCACAGATGATGTCACAAAATCACATACTGCTGGGAGACATTGTGTTTACTAAATAGAATTTGGCCAAACAGAGCACCAATGACAGCAAAGGAGACAAGACAAAGACCGTCTTCAGTCAAAACAGGAATACAACTGCATATAGCAACTGGAGCACCTGAAACGAGTGTGTCCACTTTGGCCCAGGATAACATTTGAGACTTTTTAGTACAGTATTGGGATCAGCCATATTTGACACTGTCACACACGAGCGCATGGGAGGCAGCTAAAGGGCTTGAATGAGGGTGATTCTGAGCCAGACCAGGATGGGGCAGAGTGTACTGACTCTTTTCCTTGCTTTCTGTAGATGCCTGGCCCTGATGATGTCAATTCTGATTCTGACCCCTTTGGCGTCAATCCTGGATCCGAGCCTATGGATGAAGACCCCTCTGGTTCCAGCCCCTCTGATGTAATTTCCTATACTGGCCTTTAAAAGCCGCCACCTTCCCCCTGTCCCCTCTGTTCTGTTTTGGACTCCGATTTGTGCACATCAGTGCTATCATTTTATTCAATTTTGCAGGCAGGAAACAATACGGGTAGCTGCCCCAAACCTTGCTATGGCTCTTTGTCAAGTTTGTGACAACACTTAAGAAGAAGAAACACAATGGATGATTAAACTTCACTATTTAGGAAATTCTAGGTATTTTATGATGAGAAGCCACATCAGGAAGATAAAAGGGAAACACAGTTATACAGTTTGTTTGCAATTCTGTCCTTTGAATTCTATGTCTGGTCATTGCCTGCTTGAGACTTCTTTCAAGGACTCATTTTTATCCCCGTGTTCATAAAGAAATTTATTTAAGAATATTTTAGGTTAATTGTTGATTCTTAATCATCCCTTTGAATGTGTGTCTATGAACAGGCTTCACTATGAACTTACACATTGGTCAGGCTTCTTCTCAGTTTGTGCTCAATACTACCCATGACCCTGAATTTCAGAAATTTATGTTATATTTTATATTATAGCTATCATCCAGATACAAACCAAAATATATTTTTACATTTTATTAAATCTAACTACCAAAATTTTATTCTGTACATTAAACAAAGTCCCAAAACACATCCATAAGAGCAAGTGAAAAATAGAGCACGGAGTTTGGAAAATCCAGAAATTCACAAGAGCACAATAGCAATAATCACTAGAGAAAACTCACCACCACAAGCGCATTCAGAATGAACCACAATGGACTGCGGGTTTTCCCATCTTTTAAAAAACTGAGGACTGCACATTGATAGTAATGGGTAGGTGGCCCTGCATGCCTCTTGGCTGTCCACCCACAAAACGCTCCGAACATAAAGGAATATACACGGATACATACAGTAGAAACTAAATGACCAACAGCATTAGCATAAACAAAGGACTCTAAAATGAACAAAACAGACTTAAAAAATGGCATTTGAATGTCAGTCAGGGGAGGAACCCTAAGTGAAATGTGACATTCTCAACAGTACACAAGGATTACACAGATCTGCAAAAGTATTTTTTTTTTTACTCCCATCAAACATTTTAGGTATTCTTTGCAAATCTGAGGGGACTGAATCTAAATCTGGCAACACAATTGCTCTATTTAGTTCAGATTTTGAGAGAGGAAGATTTAAAATGAAAAATATATTTTAAAATGTACAACAGAAACAATCTATTACTTGAGTAGCCCAAAATCATACAAGTAATGCATCAATGGGGTTTAACAAGTCCTGTTTTTTGACAGCCACTTGACTCTCTAAGTAGACAAGAAAAAAAAAAAAAAACTTGTAGAGAAAGGAAGAAATCTTGGGAAAGGCCATTGACTATATGGGCGCTCTGTTCAGGATTCCTCGTAAGCCCACTACCTCACTTCCGGCACTGATATCAAAACAGACTGGCTATGGCGTTTTTCACCCCAACGCTACAAGACATGCCCAGACTTATGGTAAACGACACAAGTTGCATTATTCAAACATTGTACCAAATGCCAGTAGCTAAAAGGAGAAAGGCATCAAACTAAATGTTTCAAGCTACATCCACAATTACTAAGGTAAGATCAGGAAATATTAAAAACCTGTGTCTAGTATGAACTTATATGGGACAAATTTGTGATTATATTAGGTCTCTTTAAAAAAACAGAATTTCAATAATTACTTATTAAACTTAATTTAGGGACAGGTGAATGTTCATGTAAGTGTAATGGGCTAGAATCAAGTATTCTAAAGAAAATGACATTTCTGTGTGTTGCTTAGTGTAATGGGCTATAAACCAGTGTTTTAAAGAAAAGGTAGAACTTCTGGAAAATTCCTCTGCAGGTTATTGGTGATGGTTATCTACATACAGGACATAAATATTTACCTGCCTTGCTAAACAGTCAGACTGTTTGAGTAAGTATCTCATCCACACACAATGTGGTGAAACAGAACTGCCTGCTTCCTTTGAAAATTAGCGAGTTCTGGGGACATTGGTTTCTAATCAAGTACTTTTTGATAGCTGGCCACAATATCATTGTTGAACCAAAGTAAATGTGTTTACACTATTTGTTCTAGAGAAGGAAATTGGCTTACACCATTGTTTCAATGATTGCCATGTTGATCTATGCAGAAACTGAAGCATATATATATATATTTCTGGTAAAAGGAGAATAAAGCAGAACAGAGAAGTATGGTCTGAGACTCGGGACTGCTGCATGTTTCTTTTATGCTTTTTCACCATAATCACTGTGGCTACACACTGTAGCAACAGTCACTTGTACCTGGCCCAGGTTCCCCTAGGCCTGAGGCCGGTAACATAAGCATAATACTGCAATGGCATTGGACAAGTTACATCAACCAGGGATGATTCACCAAAAGAATGAGTTGGCATTACATCATCTATAGCAGGAGCGGCTACAAAAATGGCAGCTCTGCACAGTCACACATGCTTTTTCCAAATAGTGCGGCAAAAGGTAAACAGTCCTTTTAAAGATTAGTGAGTCACCTCAAAGAGCCATGTAAAGAGCAGAGAATCTATCCGTTGTGACGCTCAGCACCAATGTCACAATATATAACATGAGTCGGATGGACATCTTACCTTGTAAAAAAGTGAATGTCTCTATCTGAAGTAGAAAACCAGTGAATGTCAAACCACTGCTTTATTGTATGGGTCTCAGTTTGTTTCTTCAGGTGCTGGATCTCCTTTCTGAGAGATATGTTTTCATCATACACAAAGTCAACAACTGCTGGATCTGAAGCGTAGTCATGGTCCTCAAGGACTTTATCATCCTCCTCCTCCTCCTCCTTGCCAAGTGTGTCATCCTCCATCGGTGGCTTTCTTGTCTCCCAAACCCCAGGTCTTGAAAATGGAATGGAGAAACTGTTCCATTCAAACAAAATATGAACTGCTCCCTTCTTCAACAGCTGGCGCTCTGTCTCAAACCCTGGCTCACAAAACCCTCTTTTTTGAAATGCCGGCTATAAACTCAGGTATGGGGACTAACTGTAAAGCTCTCTTTCCAGATAGCAACAATCTAATTAGGTTAGGTTTCCACATCAGACAAGGTGAGAGCTACCACAAGTTCTGTGTTATGCCAACAGTAAAGCATCCTTATGTGGGGATGCTTCTCAGCCAAGGGAGTGGGCTCACTCACAATTTTGCCTAAGGACACAGCCATGAATAAAGACGATACCGAAATATTCTCCAAGACCAACTTCTCCCAAACATCCAAGAACAGTTTGGTGATGAACAATACCTTTTCCAGCATGATGGAGCAACGTACCATAAGGCAAAAGTGATAACTAAGTGGCTCGGGGAACAAAACATTGAAATTTTGGGTCCATGGCCAGGAAACTCCCCAGACCTTAATCCCATTGAGAACTTCTTGTCAATCCTCAAGAGGTGGGTGGACAAACAGAAACCTACAAATTCTGACAAACTTCAAGCATTGATTATACAAGAATAGGATGCCATCAGTCAGTATTTGTCCCAGAAGTTGACTGACAGCATGCCAGGTGGAACTGAAGAGGTCTTGAAAAAGGGCCAACACTGCAAATATTGGCTCTCTGCATAAACTTAATGTAATTGTCAATAAAAGATTTTGAAACTTATGAAATGCTCGTACTTATACTTCAGTATACCACAGAAACATCTGACAAAAAGATCAAAAAACACTGAAGCAGCAAACTTTGTGAAAACCAATACTTGTGTCATTCTCAAAACTTTTGGTCACGACTGTACACAACAGTGTTCAGCTGTAGAGCTGTCTGTACGCTGAAACTTAATCTTCTTTTTCTTTGACATTCTAGCCACTAAACAAAAATCACAGCTGCAGTATGGTGAAAGGAAGTGACTGAGTGTGCCGAGATTTCACTGGATGTATGTCAGCACTACCCTGTGCATATAGCCCATTCAGAAAGAGATCCCCTTCCAGGAAGGTGTGCAATGGATGTCAAAAAATGGGGTAAATACAATGCACAAACCAGAACACAAGTAATCCGCTTCACAGAGCTAGATGGCCAATCTGTCACTGCCACCTCAGAAATACAATAGTTAGATTAGATTAGATTAGATTAGATTAGATTAGATTAGATCATTATCTAAATACAGAACTATGACATATTGAGGATAAAAAACTGTTCAAATAAATTAATTACATAGACTTGAAAAAAATATAAATTATAAATATAATTTTTTTAAATATACATTATTTTAATTTTAGGAATGGATTCAGCATACGTAAACCTTTAGAGTTAGAGAGGGCCATAAGCAGAACTTTTCATACCCTGTGCCCTGTCCAAGAAATGTTCCCTCCTTATGCCCTGTGCTCACTGGCAAAGCCTCCAGCTTCACTGCTTAAGATAGATTTGGAAAATAGATGGATGAATTATACCTTTGCTGTCTTTTTTGTTGCTCTACATGTTCTCAGTAGTTTCTGCCATTTTAATTTAAAAGTATGAGATTCTCATTAAACCACAGCAAGTTTCCATATGCTTTAATTGATTTTTGTTTGTTTTGATGAGCTACTGTCACAGTTATGGGAATGGAGGAACTGAGCCTTTTAAAATAACAGTGTTCACTCTTGTTCCCAGGCAAGAGGAAGTCCTGTCCAATGAAGCCTGAGGTCATGTCCACTCTCTCCTTACTCTTCCTATTCCATTTTGGTACATATAAAAACGGAGAACAGGAAGTCATTGACATTTGAGCAGTCTCCCTCAGAAGGAATAGCATGCTGTTAAGCTATACAGTGTTACTGCATGAGAGGATCAAACCTCATTACTCTCTTGGGAATCCCCAGATCAGATCTCAAATTTTTCCATGCTTCTTTTTGTTTATTGAAATAAAATGTTAAAAACAGGAAAAAGAGTTCAGTGCACTGCTGCAATTTTTAAAGTCTTTAAGATGCTACTTTTGGGAGTTTTAGTTCATCTCAGTGTTCAGCAGTAATGATGTAATTTAAGGCCTAAGTTGTTGCATAACCTTGTATTACCTTCCTAAAGCAATTCCTATTTTTATACCTAAATGTAATCCATTCTTTGGAATTTATTCAGCATGTTTCTAGGCCAACCCTCAAACACAATCACACTTTAGATCCAATTTATACTACGGAGTGCAAATACTGCTGTGCCATCTATACTGGATACAATCATGTCTGATCACAGCCGTGTAGTGTTTAATGTAATGATGGAAAGGAAATACATATGAAGGAGGCAGAGCACACCGTCAAGACACAGAATCAACTGCAAGATTTAACAGACCTCTGAAGGATGCAAGTCTTTAGTTATTTGGTATTCCATTATCAGTTATCTTTTTAATAATTACTGCATTAGATATTAGCATAAGAAAAGCTAAAAATGAAACCAGCTTGAAAAATGATAGCACCTGAAAAATTAAAAGTGTTGTAAACAGAAGCACAATAAGAGTGGAAAAAAATGACGAAAAGTGGACAGAAGAATTTACCTCATGAAGCCACCGCCAACCAGCTTTTTACTGACTGGACAACATGAAGCCAGTTGTGGATAGCAGAGCCAGTGAGTTGTTGATCCAGGATGTAGAAAGTTGAAGCAGGTGGGGATTTTGTTTTTTGTTCTTATATAGCACAAAATCAGTTATTATTGTTGGTTTTCTTTTGATGTATTCCATTTTCATTTTATCTATTAAAATTTGATCACAAAAAAGAAATAGAATGTGAGGAAGGATGTTGGTAACTATAACAGTGATCTATGCAGACAATTACTAGTTTCTCCAAGATTATTACTTAAAATGCAAATCAGCCAAGAAGGTTGCTTTCTACTATTAAAATTTTGATTAACACTAGAATTACCAGAGCCTACGAAAAAACTTGTAGATCTGTCCCACCTTAAATCACTTCTTAAAATCGTTCACAGCTCTCCACCAGCGTCTTTTGTCATCTAAATGTGCTGATAAAATCAGGCTGCAAGCAGCCGGCTATTCCATCCCCCCATCGACTTAGAACGTGCACAAACTTCTCCCAGCTCATGCCTTGATTGATTTTCTGGGAGTGAAGTGGAGTTTTAGAGTGGAAATAATAGATCCTTATTTGGAACACACACATTTCATGTGTGTTCCATTTCTACAGTAATCTGTGTAAACACATTTTTAAAACAGAAACGTTTTTCATATTCTAGTAGTAAATAACAAAATGTAGGCATAAACTATATAATGTATGATGCCTGAAGTCCAAATATCAAAGAAACACTTTCACAAAAGGTACAAATATGACAGAACAAATGCGCTTTTATTCTAAAGTTTAACTGCAGAAAAAAAAGCCGCCTTATTAGGCCATACTGACGCATATTCACTACAACCGGCGCGGTGGTGTAAAGGTATCAGCTGCTGACTGGTAATGAAAAGATCACGAGTTCAATCCCTCATGACTCCGTTTTGAGAAGTAAACTGATCTTATTCTTACTATTTTAAAATAAAAACATACATTTGATTTCAGTCTGTAACAGCCGGTGTAATTTATGATACTTGTAAAGGTTAGCTTTGTTTTTTTTATTCACTTTTCATTCTCTCAGTCGCGTTTAGGATCCTTCCCTAAGCCCCCCCCCCCATCTGACACTGCTGTTTTCACATAAAGACGCACTATAGCTCTGCAGTGTATCACGATACATTCTCTTACCAATGCTAGCGAAATGAAGTGTCTGCATGCACTTTTTGTGGCATTACACGTGTATTTTTTGAGCATGTCCGTGCCAAATAAATAACATTCGAGCTATAGTGCGTCTTTATGTGATCCAAATAAATAACATTCGTGCCTAAAAAGAAAGTCAAAAGAATTTCGAATCTTCTAAAATCTAAAACGTTATCAGTAAATTAATTTATTAAACAATAAATTAATAATCAATTATTCAATAACCCTTAAATCTTAATTAAAACCGTTAAATTGCTCTAAACAGTAATTGGCAATGTTTGATTCAAAGGAAAATTCAAAATAACAAAAAAGTTTAGCAATACTGAGTAATTACTGTACTGCATTATCCATAAATATGATTCAATTAACAAAGACATTAATTCAGTATTTAAGGAACAGAAAACAGAAGCAGTCAGGAACACATGGCAGAAAAAGACTAAATGCTTAATAAAAAAACAAAGCAAAAAGAATGTAAATAGGTAAATGGAAATGTACTATAGATCTAAAATATGAAGGAAACTTTTATCTGTAACAACAGACAAAAAGTAAACTCCGGGAGTCACAGAAAAAGGTCAAAGTCCAACTATAATCAAATAACAAAACTATATGTGTGTCAAATGGTGAATTAAAACACAAAAGTTAAGCAGACGCACAGTTGGAAACCTGAAATTAAGAAACTTCGCAAAACAAGCTTAAGCTGAAGTGGTAAAGAGGTGTCCTAAAATGTCCCTCAGGTGTCTGCAGTCCTAAGAGCCACAATATCTGAGAGTTATGATTCAATATGGAACCCATCCTTTTTGACTCCACACAATATTGAATACAATTAAAAAAAAAGTCTCAGGTTGAGTAAGCCTCTATAATTCAGGGCATTCATAAGAAATGTAATGATTTACTTCATGAGGTAGACATGCATAATAAACAAGAATAGTTAATTCAGATATTTGAAAATTTAAAATGTGTGCTTCAATTTAAATATTTAAAGTCCAAACTATTCTTGATTGCACTAGAAATTTGTAATTTTCTACCACCTGATAGAGGCCCATAGAGGTCTACAGTCTTAGTAAAGGTTCAAAAATCAGATTGTGTTCGGAATTAGTGACCTTAAAATATAGCAGCCTAAAACAATACCCTACATACTTATGTTTGAAAATTTGCCATTTTTACCTCCTGGAAGTGAATATTAGAAGGCTGGGACCACTCATAAAGAATCAAATATCAAAAACATTATAATTTTTCATCAGCAACCTCAAAATAGCATTAAACAACACTCCATATGCCTATATTATCGATTTTTTCAGTTTTTTAGAAATGAGTAACTTTGAGCACTCTTATTCCATTGCAGTCAGTTGATGTGGAATGCACAACTCCTTCTGATCAACTTTGTTGAAGACACCTATTGGTTTATTTTTTATCATAAGAGTATAATTTCCTGCACAAACTATAGTCCAAAGATGAGGACTTTTCGAAATCTAGAGGAACAAAAAACTCCAGACATCAAAATGAGTTGAATGGGATATCATATGTGGGGCTTTTCTTGTACCTATGAGTCAGGAGGATCCAAAGAAAATAATCTGATGTGATTTGAAAGAGTTCATCAGTAATTGCTATGAACACAATAAAGCAAGAAGGAATCAGAAAAAAAAGAGAAAAAGCCAAAAAAAGTTTAAACCAAGAGTGAGGTTCATGACAAATATAACTAGGATGGTCTAACTGTGTTGCCTGAATAATACAGCGCTAAATGTAAATAAGGCAAATAAACTTGTGTGTGGACTTTAAGAGAAGCGAAAGAAAGATCTTATCTTTATACTGTCTATCAATATTAGTGGTGGAGAACATCAATTATCTGGGCATGTCAACTTCTAGCACTCTGTTATAGTGTCATGGCTACTTTTGTGTTTTTAATCATTTTTATTTAATTTGGAATCTTAATATTTTGTTTTTCAAGTATCTGATTATTTTCACATTAAGCTAATTTCATCATATGATATGACGCCGCACTCTGTGTACCTCTGACTAGATTTCTATAACAACATATTGACAACTGGTTTATAAAACAGCCAATGAAAAAGCAAACTGGGATAGATAAATACTCAAACTATTTTTGACCCTCTAAAAATGATTTCCAACATAAAAGTAAATGCCAGAGATTGATTTTCTATTTTTACATGTATAGATTCAGAAATAAAAGTTGACAAAATGAGAAAAACATTTCATACAACACCTATTCATAACATTATGAGGTACATTTAAAAATTATTTTCATAAAGTGCTTTTGAAGCTAAATCACATCATTACATATGTTTCAGCAAGGGCTTAGTAATAATATACAAATGGATAAGTTAAAAGGAGACAATCGAGTATGCAAGTTACAGAACCTAATGGAAAACAAATGAGCACATCAGGATCGCCTAAGCAATGCTTGTTAGGTCAGAGTCTGAATATTCTAGCTTGTTCTGGTGTGTTGTGTTTGTGTGCCATGTGGAAGACTTCTGTTATCAATAGGGACAGGCTTTGGCATTTCACAGCACTTACCAGAACAAACAGGCTAATGGAAGTGTCAGGACAGATTTATATTATTGAGTGTTTAAACATTTACCAACGTGACCTCTTTTAAGGTTAAACTACAGTATATCTCTTTGTAAATGTGCTGACTTTATCTTATAACTGAGCATGGTTGTTAATGTTAGTGAAAAGGACATGATTAAGCAACAACCAGAAATAAAGTCATAAAGTGTCATACCTGCATCCTTGAAACAAATCATTTTTGCCAAATCTTTATTATTGAACTACAGAAGGAAAGGGATTGTAAAATTTGCACAGCTGACTACTATTTTAAAATACTGTGACAATTCAGATGCTTTACTCATTTTCTAAACCAACATTGTACATTAAATGACAGTGAAATTTGCCAAACACTACAATTCACAAAATTAAATGTGCAGGCCTGTCACCTGAAGGGAGACCGGTGATCTTTTCAGTAAACACTTCTATGATATTGTGTTACAATTTACTGTTTAAAGAAGCAAAACAGTAAAGATACAGTCAGTATGGGAGCACAAGTCCACTTGTTTCTTAAAACTGAATGGAGCAATGGTGGCCATTTCACATGAGTTTGACGGTTCGGTGGCAACTAGGCAACAGTCAACTTGGCGAAAAGACAACTCGGTGAAAGACAACCTGGCGAAGAAACAACTTGGCAAAATACAACTCGGCGACATCCTTTACCAGTTAGGTAATAGTTATGTTCAAAGAGATTTTTTAATTATATTTAAATGACAACGTGATTTAAAATGTTGAAAATAAATTTATATAATTGACAAACAAACTTTATTCTGCAGATGGAACAAACTCTATCTTACATTAGCTTCTGCAACCAAAATTGCTAATCCTTTATATAAATTGTATTGATTGTAATCGTATGATAACGTCATTTAGAATAGGTGACCTGCGAGTACGGCTTAAGGAATATCTTTACTCTCAACGTATTTTGACTCTAATAAAGCAGGTGATTCTGTGGATTTTCTGGCACCCTACGTTGTCATTTAAACATCATTAAAAAATCTCTTTGAACCTACTTATTACCTAACTGGTAAAGGATATCGCCAAGCTGTCATTTTGCTGAGTTGTGTTTTCGCCGAGTTGTCTTCCACCGAGTTGTCTTTCACCGAGTTTCCCCCTGAATGGAGTTGGACAAACATGGAGGCCTCAAGTGAGGTAAGGGGGCATTTTTAATTGTTGTACTTTGTTTTATCTCCTGCTGTGGAATGAGCAATAATTATAGAGTATAAGAGCACCAAAATTATACCAAAACCCGCACAGCAAAAAAGTGGCTCAACTTCTCATTTATCAAGTTAATGGTATGGATCTGTAGGTGGAAGTACAGCCCAGGCAGACAAATTAAAGGGACAACCAATCCCTGTCAATGCTCATTTATTTTGGGTGGAAACAATTGGTTGCTCCTGCAATGCTGGCAAGGGAAAGTGATGACGAGAATAAGTATGATGTTAGTGCATAAACACAGTTTAAGCTGCATTTGTGTGCAATGTTTTACACGATGCTTTATAGTGTACCACATCTATGGGAGAAAAATGTGAGGGAATATTTCAAAATAGGCTGAATATCAAATTAAAACCAAGGGATAAGCTAAGTTGTAAAAGGGCAAGACTTTTTTCTAATAACTTGACAGTGGCCAAGGAAAGAAGAGTCCTGTAACATGGCCCAGGTTATACAGACCAGGCAGGGGCCATTTTTGAAGTGTTCTGTGACTTTTAGTTTCATTCTTTAAATCATGGTTTTCAAGCCCATAGACTTACGTCTGTTACAGTAACTCAGTCAAGCTTAAAGAAAGTAGGATCACAATCAATCAAGGATTACAGAAAAAGAAAAATCACAAACATGATTACTGACACCCTACCAGTCTTTCTCTTCCTCACCTTTCTCCATAGCCTCTTTTTTTATCAACTATATTTAAGAAGCAGCTGTTACTAATAGTAGTATGGTGTATTTTGAGAATTTGTAGTTAATAAAAGTAGAAGACTATTGACTGACGGGTTGTGAGCTCATCAGCTTTGTTTTTATTCTCTCTTGTTTGCTTTACCAACATTTATTTATATTGCATGTTTTCATACAAACAATGTAGCTCAAAGTGCTTTGCAAGATGTCCAAGACAAAGTTACAAGAGAAGAAAAACAAATAAGATAAGGCAATAATATGAAAAAAAATATTATTTTAAAAGCAGAACAAGGATGCAGTGTATTCTCATATATATGAGTCCGGTGATAAGGTCAGAAGGCTGGGAGGACAGAAAAAACAAAAACAAAAAAAAAAAAA
This sequence comes from Polypterus bichir lapradei, assembly GCA_026402145.1. Taxonomy (NCBI): domain Eukaryota; kingdom Metazoa; phylum Chordata; class Cladistia; order Polypteriformes; family Polypteridae; genus Polypterus; species Polypterus bichir. The sequence goes on from JANRMT010062854.1 coordinate 37,467,472, forward strand.
CTCCAGTTGGAGAAAAAAATAAAATCTGCAGGGGTTCCAAAGCCAAATGACCTTCCAGCCCACCCACTGGGCTATCTACCAAACATAAATGTTCCTAATTCAGTCCTCTTTTTTTAGTAATTGATGATGTTGACCTCTAGGACAGCTGAGACACCTGCCTTCAATCCATCAACACAGGGGACAGCATGGTGCCTTGATCAGGTGGTAGTGGTGCAGATCGCCACCACAGAAGAACCGGAAATGACAGCGGAGAAAACTAGAGATTAGTACAAATTGTGGATCCCTGAAGAATATGATAATTCTTTACCCATTCAGTTGATTAAGAATACAACTGAAATGTTTCAGTTGCAGTTGAGAAATTATTCCACGTAGTTCAGTTCGAACAACTCCAGTGAAAGAATCCAATTTGCTTAAAAGGAAATGCTGGGATTTAATCGGATTAACTTTGGGGGGATGTAGTACAGTGATCCCTTGCTATATCGCATTTCGACTTTCGCAGCTTCACTCCATCGCGGATTTTATATGCAAGCATATCTAAATATATATCACAGATTTTTCACTGGTTCTTGGATTTCTGCTGACAATGGGTCTTTTAATTTATGGTACATGCTTCCTCAGTTGGTTTGCCCAGTTGATTTCATACAAGGGACGCTATTGGCGGATGGCTGAGAAGCTACGCAATCAGAGCACATATTATGTATTAATACTGATAAGATCATTAATGTAAAAAGTCTTGCTGATGAGCGCTGTAATATTTAGTAAAGCCACATTTAAGGTCTCAGAAGGGCAGGGCTTAACTGACGTGTTACGGAAGTTTGAAATGGTAATTACTGTAAGTTATTTGTGTTAATGCTGCATTGTGCAGATTTTTTATTTAATCTATAATGTGTTGTTATAGCTTTAATACATTCCACAGCTATAGATGAAATTGTAATTACATTACTCTCTTTTATACCACTTTGTCAGGTTTTTTATTTAGACTATGGTTTATTATTATTATAGTGCTAATACAGTGCACATCTAAAGGTGAACTTGCTACAGAATTACCACAATCTAACACAGCATTATAAAAAATATTAGGACTAAAATTATGTAGTAAAGAAAGACAGATTACCTTTGAGATATTGTTGGTTAGGACACAGGTGCAAAATCTGTTTGGATGCAGACCATCTCTTCTGATGAAACAGGGTCTGTCCTAAAAAATATCCCAGTTGTCCACAAAACTGATGTTTTGTCTCTTGCAGAAGGCTCTCAGTCACTTGTTCAATGCAAGCAGTCAACTGTAGGATTCATCTGACTTTCTAGCCAAGCACAAAGAACCTGAAATGATGATTCTAAAAAACTAATAAACTTGATTCAAAGGGAAGGAATGATTCTCAGGGGTTGTGAGGAGCCAGAGTCTATCTCAACAGCATTATGTACAACATTGGAGGTAATCTGGGACTGGCAACAAATGAAGTCAGGTCAAAAACAGAGCCACATTACACAGTTATGAGAGCAGATCTGCAACTGGCTAACAGAGGTCTTCTTTAGCAAATGGTTGAACTAGAAGCTTCTATGCCGGGCATTCCAGACATCTTACCGTCTTAGGAACAACGCCTACAGTAGGGAATTCCACTTATGGTCCTGGAGGGCTGAATCGACAGCAGATTTTTGTACCAAACAGTTTCGTAATTAGAAGCTGATAATGAAACTTGGTATTTAACTATATGGCTTGTTAGTGATTGCATTCATTAAAACGAATTTTAATTAAATTGTAGAATTTCCTTTTCTAAGAACATTATCAATATGACTTGTGGACTGGAACAGATTTGCACTTCATGATCTTCCCCTTTTCTCTCTCACTTATTTCTTAACCTCTTATTAAGACAGATACCACATGACACACATTCATCACTGTAAATGGAACCAAGTTTGCTGGAGGTTTCTTAACTATTTGTATTTCGTTATTAACAGTGGCTAACAAATCAGGAAACAATTAAAACCTAAATGCAGCTGCTTAAAACTAAAACAGGCAATTAACAGTACTGAATCACAACAAGTCAGTTAAGTATAATTAAGCCAAAAATATTATGTGATAGCAGCAAACAATTAGAATCCACTAAGGAAACTGGTTGATGTGAAAACCTGCTGCCACCGTGGCCCTCCAGGACCATGAGTAATAATTCCTGGACTAGAAAGTGGAACGTTAACCTTAAATGATTCCTCACTGGCTTCACCATTGCAGTACACACAACCAAATCTCTCAAATAGAAACACTTTAGAGTCACCAGTTGGCCCAATTTACATGTCTTTGGGATGTTTCACTAGTGAAGCTGTAAGGCATTAGTGCTGACCTATATGCAATTGTAGCACAATATTTAGTAATATACAGTTATGAAGGCTAGGAGGCACCAGTGATCCCCAAACCCTGAAACATGAAGACATAATACAGTCCCAGGTTCTAATATAAGGTTTTTATTACAAGAATACCCTGTACACAATAAAAACTTCATTTCCTTCTCTTTCTCTATCATTCCCATGCTCTCTTTTTTCCCACCCCACTGCTTTCCTCCACTCGAGTGTTGCCTTCCTTTCTCACAGCTCTGACTTGCCTGGACAAGGCAGCGCAGTCTCTCTTATTGTGGACCAGGAGTACTTCTTGTGGATTGATGTGGCCAGTTGGAAGTATTTCAGGGTCATAAGAAAGCCAAGGAGGCCCTCCCCCAGCATCCCCCTCTATTATCTGCCTGGTATCACTACAGGGCTGCTTCTCTGGACTCCAAATCTCATGCATCTCTGCAGGTGTTCAAACTAGCATTCTATATGAGGAACACTGCCACCTATTAAAGTGGGGGATGAACTGCTCTCTGACGTCCTTTACTGCATTCCAAGTAGTACGGAAATCATCAGGCATCCTGGGCAGGTATTGCCCCCATTTAGTCCATCCTTCCATTATAGCATCAGGGTAAAGATTTCACTTCTGTCCTGGGTGGGATGCCCAACTGTCCTATGAGGCATCTACACAGTATTTGGAGCTATTTTGTAAAGGCTCTTTAAATTAGCATTACCTGAGTCATGGGTTACAAAAGTAATACTCTTTCTGTAGTTTATGTAATTTCTGTCATTGACTCAAGGGATTGCAATAATCTTTTGTTTCATATTCAGAACAAAAAGTGGAAATGATACACTTAATGGGCTTAGGTAGCCATTCTCCTCTTCATTCATTGTGCAATTGACTGTTTTCTTTAAGCAGCCTTGAACAATGATGGCACGCAGACATCTGCCTTCTGCAGAGTGCTGAACAGTTTCTTTAACCTTTTCGTTTGCAAGAATGTCAGGATGGGGAGTTTGTTAAAATTGAACTTCTTCTCCTACTGACTTGTT
>JANRMT010062854.1:37470847-37481630 GCA_026402145.1 Polypterus bichir lapradei
GGATGGGGAGTTTGTTAAAATTGAACTTCTTCTCCTACTGACTTGTTTTGTTTTGTGTATGAAGGCTTTAACTGTTGTCAAATGCAGAAGTGTTCACTTCCAGTCCACTGGTGTGAAATGAGCTCACAAAGTTGCCTATCTGGCCTATTTTCCTCAGTTTCAGGAATTGAGTTCTTTTTAAAAAGCTTCCAAATGCTTACTACAATCTAAATATATCACTTTAATTTGGTTAATAGCTGCAACTTAGCAAAATTATATAAAACATACCTTGGTAGAATTTAGCTTAGCTGTTGATACTTTGCAGAGAACTTAATCTGGTTTAATTGTACAAATCTATGTATGCCCTGGTAGGAAACCTAATTGTGCCACACTGAAGAAAACAGCAAGTACAGGCTAGTTCTGCATCACACCTCAGGTCTGAGGATCAACCGGGGTGTTATACTTTCATTTAGTGGAGGCCATGGATTAGGAGAGGGCATGATGAGGATGACTCATACCCTAATACTTATTCTATGGCAATTACTATCTCATTTTAGACAGCTGCATGGCTCTAAAGTGAACTACATTTACAACTGAACATTTCAGTTTTGGGTTAGGCTCTGAAATTTTGAAATGAAGGTTTAGCGGGAATGACAAGACAAGAACTGCTGCAGTCCTACTGATCTTCTGGCCCATTAAAGATGTAGGCATGAGCCACTGGTATATAAAAGGACACTAAGGCAAGTTTTGACAGGAATGGACCACCCAGATCCACAAGCTCAGTAATTCCTACGCATTAAATTTTTCAGAATATTACTGGGTCAAGATCTGAAGGTTCCCAATGTACTGCTGTCTACCACATTACTTTGTAACTTATTCAATGTAATTTTTTTTTTCCTGTGTGAAGATATCCTATCTATCTTTAGTGGGAAACTTATCCTTAACCAACTTCTTAACCAACTTGTCACTTCTATCTTGTCACCTCTTAATGACAGTTTAACATTAACTCCTTCAATTATGACACATACTCCACAGTCAATGAAAAAATCTAGATGCTTATTTAGGGATTTTCTCCTGCACGGCTATATCTTTTTTTGTAATACTAAGACTAAAACTCTACGGTATATTCCAAATGAGGCCTCTCAAGTGCATTGCACATCCTAAGGATAATCTCTATCCACATGTATGCTACAAATTCCTCTACAGGCCTCCTTCATCACTTCAGCAAATTGCCTGGTTGTGGACAGTGAGGAGTCCAAAACAAATCATTAGTGCTTGAAGGAGAGTGCATTTTTACTTTCATATTCCTCATTGTATAATGTAAAAGCTCGGATTTCTCGACAATAAACCTCATCTGTCACATAACTGCTCAAGTATGAATTCCGTCCAGGTTCACCTATAACGATTCTTACTTTCTAGGGTCTTACCATTCCACATATATTAATAGGGTTTTCTTTCTTTTTTTTTTTTTTAGATCAGATATAATTTAAACAGAGCAGTGGTCCCAGACTGATTTCCAAAAGACACCCTTTTTAACATCACAAAATCTTGAAAAATATCCTTGCACAATGACTCATTTTTCATATTTCTGCAACCATCTCTGCACTACACCTTGAATTTCCATTTCTTTTAAGTTTGAAGAATCCACTTTCATGGTATCTTGTGAAAAGCTTTTGGAAAATCAAGATATATAACACCACATACTCCCTTCTAATCAAATGGTACAGTGTTTTCTGATACATTTTAGCATATTTGTTACAAGTGATCCACTGCAGCTTAACCCACATTCACATTTTTTATTACCTATAATGCACGTAAAACTATCTGGCCTGCAAGTACCAGGATCAGCCCAGCAATTACTAGTTTCCAGTCCTTAGCAATTTCCATAGTATGCAATGATTTCCAAAAGAATTACTGTTAAGAAGATAAAATGAAAATTCTTTGAACCATCTTTGTCGTAGCTGTTATGGAGTCCCAGACATAGCAAAATTGGTGTGAGGCCTCAAAAGGGACCCAAATAACCACGCTGGGCCATCCCTAGACTACTTAGACTAGAGCTTACCCCAGGAAGCTTGTCCCTAAATCTACTACCCTGATTTCCATTAAAAATGCTTTAAATATCTCAAAATGCCTCTTAAGGTAAAGGAAAACTTTAAAATGCTGACTTGAGAAACAGTCTGAAAAAAGGAAACTTTATAAATGAGAACATGTATTACAAAATAGAAAATATAACAAATATTCCAAAAAAAGAGTTGCCTAAAAGGCAGTCCTAGGTGAAAAAGTCCAAATATGCAATCCAAGCCAGAATCCAATAAACAGACCCAAAGAGATCAGCTAATCCAACACAAGACAAAAAAAAATCAATAAATTACAATTGACTCCTAAAATTTAAATGCACCATTCCTAAGATCTTCTTCTCTAGACCTTAAGTAGCCAGAGGGAGGTCTCAGGAGTGGCATATCACCCACAGAGCACAGAAAATAGGCTCACATTTAAAGTCGAACTGTAGCACACAAATAATGAAAAAAAAACCAACAGTAATAACAAAGAAATATGAAAAACAATGATTGTAATGTTAACAAAAACAATACAAATACAGAAGATAAACAGGGACCAGAGAATAAACCCAGGTTATAATATAACAGTATGCACCTTTCAAACTGAATAAACTAGCAAATCATGTGGCACATACTGTATATTTCATTTAATGTTACAGAAGAGAACATGTTGCCTTTAGTGAAAATTTGAGAAATCAAGATATTAATTATTACATTTAAGAGAGATTCTAATATTTATATTCAAAACTAAATTAAAAATCTCAGCCTTTATAAAATAAATACAAACTAGATTGGACCTTGGGTGACATGCTGGCACAGTGGTTACCCATACGCAGGCATTGCCTGTGTATAGAATATTTTTAAGAGCATGCGGATTGGACTAACTGACGATTCTAAATAAGGCCTGTGTGGGCATGCGTGTGTGTAAGTGGGCTGCTTGCTGCCTTGCACTTGTTGCTAGAGTATGTCCTGGCTCCTGTGACCCTGAATTTAATCGAGCTAGTTTAAAAATGTTACGTTGTGTTGACAAGATATTCAAATGAAGTTCAGGTAGATCTATATTTCAGTAAATAAACCACAAGATATTTTTCAGAGCAAATATTACACATAGAGGTCTAAATTCAGTTTTTATTCTACTAAATTCAGTTTTAATCTGCTCTGTTTTAGCTTCGATTAATGGAAGCCATTTTCATTTTAATACTTGTTGGCATTTCTTTTCCTGACCCAGTTTCACACCAATTTAACCATACTTAATTCACTGTTTCCAATATTTTACATGTATACATACTGAAAACTGCTGTAAAAATACAGTATAACAAATGGTTATATAAATATCTGGCCATTGATTTTATAACCCACTTATTCAGTTTAAAGTAGCTGAGAGCAAATGTCTATTATGACAGCACTGGGTACAAGGTGGGAGCCATTTCAAGACGAGGTGCCAGTCCGTATCAGCATATTAACCAAACAATAGTAGTAACTCATAAGAAACAACTTAGAAAGGGTGAAATCACAACTTAACAAATGTATAATTTACTTTCCTGCTTGTAGAAAAAAAAATGTTAATTTGTCAGAGCACTAAAGAATTAATCTGTACACAACTGGACAACACAATGGAAGTTTTATAGCTTTGGTTTCTAATACCTGTTAACGTTTTATTTTCAGCTCATTCAAATATTATGGCTTGCTATTGCAAGTTGTCTTGGATAAAGGCTTGTGCTAAATAAAATAGTGATAATAATAATCAGGAGGACTTGTGACACCAATTACATCCATACATCCCGCTGAATCCAAACACAGGGTCACGGGGGTCTGCTGGATCCAATCCCAGCCAACACAGGGCAGGAACCAATTCCTTGGAAGGGTGCCAACCCACCGCAGGACACACACAAACACCAAGCACACACTAGGGCCAATTTAGAACCGCCAATCCACCTAACCTGCATGTCTTTGGACTGTGGGAGGAAACCGGAGCGCCCGGAGGAAACCCACGCAGACATGGGGAGAACATGCAAACTCCACGCAGGGAGGACCCAGGAAGCGAACTTGGGTCTCCTAACTGCGAGGTAGCAGCGCTACCACTGCGCCACTGTGCCACCCGACACCAATTACAATGCAATATAAAATCCAAGTCTTTCTTCTGAATAAAAATGTTACTAACAGGTACAAATATAGTATGTCATTAGGGGCCAACAGATCCCCAGTTTAAGGGCACACATCCAATAAATCTCCCTCTGCATTACCACTAAATATTTGACAACTTCGAGACTCAATCCCAAAGAAAAGGGGGGTGTGCACATTTAATAAAGCATCCAAGGAAAGCACGTCAGTTTTGTTGAGTTGTAATTTCAAGGTCTTCTTTCATTTTATGCACATAATCAAAACACATTAATAATTCAAATAATCAACAGATGAAGTCATAAAGGTCCTACCTTATGAACTGCTAACCCACAGAATCTCTGGATTCACTTTCACTGCTGTATAACTCTCTGAATTTTATCACATTGTTTTCAGCTTAAAATGACCTTCCTCACCTGATGCTGTGATGTGGCTTTAAACAGGTTACACTTCAAAATAAAGATGAAAAAAGTAGCCATTAACACACTCTAACAGTCATTGTAAATCTAGCTCTACACCTAAACATTTTTTATTCAAAATTGTTTTTGAATATTTTCCAAATCAGTCACACTAATATGTTTATTCACTTTGTACAAGTTAATATAAAAAGTATCCCTGTAAAAGACTGTGGTGAAGTGGGAGTCGAGAAAGCCAAGAGTCCATCCTCACCCGTGACAAGGTAAATAATGAATTCTTGGGTGCAAGTAGCCTAAATGAGGTTTCTCCATAAGTGTAAAGGCTCACATTCAATGGTAGGGTGGGGTCCTTGATCATTCAAAAGGCCCTGGGGTAAAGTCATTGTTGCTGTGGATCAACAGGAATCACATAAGTTAGCTTGGGGCTGAAGGTGTTTTCGAGTGTCTACCTTGGGATGTGCGCTAAATGTGCCGCATTAGTTGGAAACCGAGGGCACTTTCAAGAGCTCCTAGCTGATCAGCCCTGCTCACCCTGTTACCATTATGGTCATCGCTAGAGCAAAATGATACCGGACAAATTAAAAGTCTAGGCAAAATCATAAACTAGAGCTTCTTGATGAACACACCTCTTTGACATTTTGCCACTTGCTTATCATTAAGGAACTTAACTAAGGTGAATATAATGTTTCACACCTCAATGCATTAATGCACAAAATAAGGAAGTACAAAATGAGAAATTATTAAAAATACTACATTTAAGCCAAAACCTTACTGAACTCTGTGCTATTACATGAATTAAATCATAAACTCTTCTTTTGTAATGTAACTTATTATATTCGAACAATGAGTAATAATAATATTAGCACCTTTAAGCTTTACAGTGTTTTGTTGAACATGTACCCACCTTCAGTTTAGAACTCTATCAACTACCTCACTGCAAACATACACAATAATGGATAAGTAAAACAAACTGATATGCACCAAAACTATAAAATGTGTTAAGACTCAGCTGACTAATTGAAACATACCTCCTCTTAATGGCTCACATTTTTAGAAACATTTCAAAAGGTTTTCCATGATCAATGATCACCTAGAATTAGTGAGTGAGCCTGTGCTGCCATCTTTTGGAAAAACTGCAGGACAACCATAATGAGAAGAGTCTTAGTAGAAATGACACCTATGAACACGTATTAGCAGTAACACGTCAACACATGTTAAATGTCAGTATACAATCGTGAAAACTGGAAATGATCACTTGGAAAATACAAAATATTCAGAATTGTGTATGAGACAAAGATCGGCACACAAGCTGTACAATTCAATGTGTTGCAGTTAAAAATACAAGGATTTTAATATGTCACATCGGAAAACTAACAAAAAATTAATATGGGAATTGGATACAAAATTTTCAGCATGCACAACCACTATAGAATACAATTGTGCCATTTAATATATTGTACAATCATCTTTAACTCACAACAAAATCCAGAAAAGACAGAACAGATAATGCCACTAATGTACTCCCATTCATGCCATAAAGCAAAACAAGTTTAGGCTAAGGCAGAAATTACTTCCCTAGAGGAAAATATTAGCGGAATATATTCTCTTGGATAAAGTTGGGCTATATTAATCAACTAGCAAAATACCCGCGCTTCGCAGCGGTGAAGTACTGCCTTAAAATTTTTATTAAGAAGAAAATTAAACCTTTTTAAACTGAGGGAAAATATACCAATAATTATTTGTTAAGGATCTCTTTGTATGCCACATTGTCAGTTCGGCCCTCCAGTTGCAATATGACCAAGCTGTAGTTGTGCGCTGAGCTTACTCTTGAGCATGCAACGTACAGTTGGCCATGTGAACAGTAATCTTGTTTCAAATCTCACAGCTTGGATTGCTGCTGTCATAATCGGTTTGAGTTTCATGGTGTTTTTCAATTACGACAGTATTTTCAAGACTTGTGTTGAAGAGACATTTGGCATCTGTCAAGCGTTGTAAGTATACAACCAGTTTCATTGATAACTTCACATCCAGCTTTTGAGAGTTTAAACATTTCTAAACATCAAAGTGTCCACTACTGAAATCATCACCTGTGAAGCTAAGATGTTTAAGAGGCATTGGCGGTTGTCCAAAGGTGTAAAATATTTGGCCATTTTGGTACACTTAAGCATTTCACTCTTATAGTGCTCCTGTGTAGTATAATTATCTGTAAAATATTTGGCCATTTTGGTACACTTAAGCATTTCACTCTTATAGTGCTCCTGTGTAGTATAATTATCTCCTGTACCGTAATCAGTCCACACCTTGAACCTGTCCCAATCATTCAATACATAAGACACAATGTTCCTCCGGATATCAATAGTGAGCCTGATATGGCTGTGCAATATGTAACAAAGAGAATGGAAAAGGCAGGTGCCATCTCTGGGCATGGAAACCACTTGGCAAGTGACAGTTCTTTGATCGATGGTGATCACCTCGATAGACATGTTAATGGGGGTACGGTTGGAATGATAAAGGAAATGGGTACCTGAACAATGTAAAGTAAGTCTAAAATACCTATACAATAACTATAATCGTAATAAATGAACAATAAAACAGCGGAGAAGCCGTGGATTAAATAAAAAGGCTGTAGTTATCAGCAGGGAGACTTGAATACCGTGGCGAAGCAAGGAAGGGAATGTAGAGACTGGAGCAACAGACGGCCTTATATAGGCAGGCAGCCAACAACGTGGGAGGCGTTGGGATGGGGGACCCAACGCCGCCTCACACGGTGACCGAGCTGCAGGCTATGGACGTATATATGTACGTAAGTAGGATTCAGTTAGCGTTGGGAACCCGTGTACCAAATTTCTTGAAGATGGGCCCATAAGTAACAAAGACCGTTGAAAACTTCAATATGGCAGCCGACAGTGGCATCATATCACCGAAATAAGTACCAAATTTCAGCCTTCTACCTATGAATAAGAAAGTTCAACATGGCAGACGTTGTTGACCGTTATGACCGTTACGCGTAGAATTTTGAAATGAAACCTGCTTAACTTTTGTAAGTAAGCTGTAAGGAATGAGCCTGCCAAATTTCAGCCTTCTACCTACACGGGAAGTTGGAGAATTAGTGACGTTGGAAACTTCAATATGGCGGCCGACAGTGGCATCATACCACCGAAATAAGTATGTACATTGGTTTCGGTTAGTGCAGGGAATCCGCCTACCAAATTTCGTGAAGATGGGGCCATAAATAAGAAAATTCAACATGGCGGACATTGTTGACCGTTATGACCGTTACGTGTAGAATTTCAAAATGAAACCTGCTTAACTTTTGTAAGTAAGCTGTAAGGAATGAGCCTGCCAAATTTCAGCCTTCTACCTACACGGGAAGTTGGAGAATTAGTGATGTTTGGAAAATTCAATATGGCGGCCGACAGTGGCATCATAGCACCGAAATAAGTACGTACATCGATTTTGGTTAGCGCAGGGAAGCCACCTACCAAATTTCGTGAAGATGGGGTCAGCCTTCTACCTACACGGGAAGTTGGAAAATTAGTGACGTTGGAAAGTTCAATATGGCGGCCGACAGTGGCGTCATACCATCGAAATAAGTACATACATCGGTTTTGGTTAGCGCAGGGAAGCCGCCAACCAAATTTCGTGAAGATGGTGCCATAAATAAGAAAGTTCAACATGGCGGACGTTGTCGACCGTTATGACCGTTACGTGTAGAATTTCGAAATGCTTAACTTTTGTGAGTGAGCTGTAAGGAATAAGCCTGCCAAATTTCAGCCTTCTACCTACACGGGAAGTTGTGGAATTAGTGATAAGTCAGTGAGTGAGTGAGTGAGTGAGTGAGTGAGGGCTTTGCCTTTTATTAGTATAGATACTTTTACACAAATATTATGAATACATTTCAATTTTGTAATAAATTACTATGCTAAAATGTGCCCAGCTTGTTACATTATGAAAAGTAACATACTAAAAGCATGAAAAGCAGCAAACTTAGAGAAACGAGGAGATAGCAAGTTAAATTTACTTATGTTTCAAATCTAAATGATTTGGACTTAATCACATCAGTATACATAACTGGATCTTTTAGTTAATCAGAAACTGAGTCGTAGAAATAAAAATGACATATGCAGTCATCACTATACAGTTTCTCAGCATAAAATGTATAGCATAACCAAACAACATCACAATTCTTATTTACGCATTTTCCTCTCTGCTTTGTGCCTTTTTTGCACCATTTTTCACACCTGAATCTCCAGCCGTGTGATACCAGGGATTAGAGCTGGGAATAACTTGCCATTTTATAGAATAGCCTCAGGTTATTTATGTTGTGTTTCAACAAGGGAGAACATATAGTATTACTGTTCTGATACATAAAACAAAATACATTTTGCTTTAGGGTCATTGATTTTGAAAGGTTTTTGACATCAGGGAATCTACTGATTATCATGTATCATCTCTGAAAACATGTTATTAATTGTTTTAAAGTGGCTTCATTTTGTTTATGCAGGGGCGCACTCTCAATTCAGGGTCATATTTCAAATACGTAAAGGTCACTTCTTGTACTGTGTTGCTAAAGTGTTTGTTATTCTTTGCTTTTTAATGTAATTTGTGCATAGTTAATGTTGAAGCATTGCTGAAAAGGATCAATTCTAAGGAAAATGTTTACCTCACATGCAACTGTAGAGTCTCTAGATGGATCCTTGGTATTAAGATATGAAGAAAAGCTAACAGGAAATAGACAGATAGCAAATAATCATTTGCATCTTCTTAAAGTAATTAAAATGCTAAATATTAAAATGTTAAAACTTTTGTTTCAAAACAAAAGCTTAAGTGGCAAGTCACTTGATTTTTGTATTAATTTACACTTACTGTTCAGTTCAGGAAGACTTTAAATAAAAACAGCACTGATGTTGTTTCCACAGAATCACAATACTCTATATAACAACACAGTCTAATAAAACACAACCTGACAAGAAAATAAAAAAGTACATTTCCTTTGTAACTAACACTAAACTGTTATAATTCAAGTTATCCTGAATAAGTGAACTTATCTTAAAATGAAATGAATTAATACAATAAATACAGTTGTTAAAATAACACTGTTAAGCATAATTTACTGTATAAATTATTTCTTGTAACTAGTAAGCCACCATAATTTAATAATGTGCATAATTCAATTATTTTCTATCAGGGATTTTACTATTTAATGGAAACAGTTTAGCTACAGTAAGATAAACATTAAGTTTAATAATAAAACCAACAAGGAATTTGTGGAAATTCATATTTGATATGGCCTGTGACAGACTTGGTTGGATTGACATGACATCCAGTTTTGCCAAGATAGGCAGTCAGATAAGTGAATTGTTTTATCAAGTTATCAAGATCACCTAACATGAAAGATATCAACTTACCCTTTAGATTCTTTTCTTAATCGGGGATAGGAAGAAGATTCAAAGCCAGTTATACACAGTACCTCTTACCTTTCACCTGTATCACTGAACGCCACATAGTCAACCCAGGGACCTCTAATGGCAGGCTGCCTGCTGACTTGAACTGTCTTTGTTTAGATACCTTTAGCTTAACCCAGTCTTCCCACTATTACAGGGCTTCACAAAAGCTTAATTTTTGCCCTTAAGGGGTTGAAGCTTAAAAAGAAATGGACAATCTAGCTCTTGGCTTACAAGTAACAACCAGAAAAAGGCATTGAAACTTCTGTCTTTTACTTGAAAATGGTATTTATTTGCATCAAAACTATTAACAGCACATACACAGTGATACAAAGAATCATACAACATGGCTGTGATAACTCATCATTCAGTCCCAGAAGAAGTAATAAAATTCTGATGACCACTCCACTTCCAGGTGTTTTTTTCTTTTCTTTCAGAAAGAGACTCAGAAAACTCTTTGGTAGTTTTTCACACTGCATTGGGGGTTCCACCATCATAGCTGCCCTTCTCGCCCAAAAATGACACACACAAGCAACAGAGCATCTTGACATTAATTTGTGCAGTTTTTCACAGCACAGGAAAATGCTTCAGACATTATTATCAGAACGCTCAAGGTTAATTCTCTGATATTCACAGTTAAGTAAAAGCAAAAAAAAAAAAAAAAAAAAAAAAAAAAAAACACAAAAAACAACATAAAGACGAAAAAACCACCCCAACAAAAAAAAAAAAAAAAAAAAAAGGAAGGAAAAAAACCCAACGTTAATTTTTT
>JANRMT010062854.1:37481730-37507009 GCA_026402145.1 Polypterus bichir lapradei
AAAAAAAAAAAAAAAAAAAAAAAAAAAAAAAAAAAAAAAACACCACTCCGAATTCCTGCTTCATGCTCCAACTTCCCCAGCATATTCTCAAAAAACAAAAACAGGAAGGAAAAAGACCCAACGTTATTTGTTTTATAAAGAAAATTGGTGTTCACGATGTTTTGTTAATAAAAATGGATTGTTACAGCCATTGGTTTTTAAGGGGTGTTTTTTTTTTTTTTTAAACTTAAAGAATCAGGCTAGAAAATTACTTTGCAATTCATGAAGCAATGCATTCATGTTCATTTGCAAATGTAAAAAATATCCATCCATCTTTGAAGCCCACTTTATCCTGACAAAATAAAAAAAGTCTAGAAACACACCATCTCTACTGTACAAAATTCATCTTTTCCAAATAAGAGAAGCACCGAAAGTGTAAATTTTGGTACAACTGCCAATTTTATGAAATCATAGAGGCAGGAGTCACCAGTTCAGTCATTTTTTTAAGCCTTCACGGTCACTGGGCCTGTCTGCGTATATCCTAGAAGGTAAAAGCAGGAACTGCACACACAACCATCAAGATGCTAGATGCTAGTTAATATAAAATGGACTGTATGTGTTTGGGACCAGAGGAACAATGAGGCAACAAAACCAATCTGATGCTCCTGAAGCTGTAGGAAAAGACAGGAATCCGTTTCTAATTAAGAGATTACCTGCAGTAAAAAAAGTTGCTAAACCACAGCCTGGCAAAACTCTGCTGTGATAATCCATCTGTAGATGCAGACACTTCAAACTGAACTCTTGAAACCTGCTATGTCTGCAGCAAAGTGTTCACATTACTTTCTTAGCTACAAGTCATTTTTTCTGCTAATTAATAATTAAGGTAATTATTTGAGTTATTCCTGGTCTCATTATCCTACGTCAAACACTTTACCAATTCAAATGTAATTTTTTTTAATAAGATTATCTTTAAGTTTAGTGGCCAGAGTGGATTAGTGGCCTCTCTTTTTTAATTTATTTCTAGTTTTTCAAAATTCAAAAAAATGCAGCTGAAGTCTGAGAATGAAATTTTTAATTAACTTTAATAAATAAAGAAGAAAGCAAGTTTTATCTAGCTGCTGTTTACATTTCATCCATCCATCCATTTTCCAACCTGTTAAATCCGAACACAGGATCACGGGGGTCTGCTGGAGCCAATCCTAGCCAACACAGGACGCAAGGCAGAAACCAATCCCAGGCAGGGCGCCAACCCACCGCAGGCTGTTTACATTTGTTTTTTTTTTTTTAATCAGACCAAAGATATTTAAATAACGGTCAGATATTGAAAAAAATGAGCAATACACAAAACAATGTCAAAAACGATTAGGTATAAATGCTGTCCTATTTCTATTGTTCACACCACCTTCCAGACTAGGCAGAATGAACAGCAGGTGCTGGACTATACCATGGCCTCACTGATCATTAACTAACATCCTGAGAAGAAAACATTTTACTTTAGAAGTAAAGGATGGTATGTACAGTTACACAACCTGAAGCCATTTTTCCCTCTCCAAAACTTCACCCATGTTAGACATTCCTGTCTCAGCTATATGTTTTTCTGCTAGTAGGCCGAGACATAAATTAACAAATGCAGCAATATTCTCCATTTACACCACACCCTATCAAAACAGATGCTTTAAAAATTTCCTTTAAATCTAAAATCTGTGCTTTAAGCAAGAGGGATCAGCAATTGAAGGATCTCCCATTCTCTAAACTAAAAGAGGCATACAAGTTTGGGTGTCAATACTGTGAAACAAAACTGGAAAATCAACAAAAACTGCATGATAGAAAAGAGGAAGCATTAAAATATATTAGATGGTGACTGGACCCTTGCTCTTTAGCATATGCTAGCTAAGCATGGGTTCACCCATTGAAATCCCAAGGAAAACCTGCATCTATACAGAGAAATTGACACTGGCAACAACTTGAAAGTTGAACAGACATCCACTATCCATTTGCATACAGGTGTTGCTAAGAAAGTGAATGAGCGAGCAAAGCTGTAGAAGACATTTTTCTTTTATTGTACCTCTTAGAAACCAAACGAATGAACAAGGAAAGACCTTTTTTCTTACCCACCTATAAAGCAATCGCTTGTCTGTTGATAAAACCAGAAAACTCAGTACCATTGTCATCTATTAAAAGATTCTTAAACCAGACTTTCAAATGGCTTTATTCCTAAACCAATAATTTGTGACAGACTGAAGAACACTTGTGCGTATAAATGTATGTTACCATCAACAAAGAGAAGCAGTGTGTGGAGAAAGGAGACAGACACTGATAAAGCATTTTTATTGCTTTTATCATCATTGATTAAGTGTATTGCCTTTCTTTTTGGAAAAAACTAGACTGAGATACTTTTAACAGACATAAAATCCTAATGGCCTAAAATCCAATAATTCAAAGAAAAAAGAAAACACTGAGTATAAATCCAAAATATAAGCATCATTTTTTTTACAGTAGTCTGCATGACTAAATCATGCAAAAAGTGAAACATGAAGGCGTATTTTTCCCAAAGGAATAAGGTCAGCTGTTAGTTTCCTGAGGCACAGAGTTCTTCTTTTAACATAGTGGGAATGAGTAGTACACATTTGAATTTCATACATATTTAACATACTTCAACAATTATGAGAAAACAATGGACTGTGTACAAATAAGGGTCTTTCCTACTAATGCACATGGTTTATATTATTGTGTTACTTATTTTAGCATAAGCATGTCTGGGAATGCTATGTTATTTATTTTCTTTACTTTATAATACATACATATTTTTTCTCTCTACTAAGAAAATGCTTTGAAGAGCAAGGCTCAGTTCTATGGTATATTCACCTCCTTCATGCCAGGCCCACCTTTTTGCCAATTCTTTATACTGATGCATAAAGGTTCAGATTCCAAAGTGCAAAAAATTGTTATAATTAACCTTCAGCTATTACAAATGAACTATTTTAAGTCAAGAGTTATTAAGAAATTATATCCTGCAAATGAAGGTCAAAATGTATATAAACAAGATATCTGCTCTATGTGTACTGTAAATTAGATTCACTGTCTGATAACCTCAGGTCTGTTTTTATTGTGGTGACTGTATACAGTAAATAACACTCAAAAATGAGTAAGAGACCTATAAAAAGGAATAATAACAACTTTACCATTATTTAACAATTGTTCACAAAGACATGTTATTTGCAGTGAAATATCAGAGAGGATCAATCTTTAGTTTTATGTCCTCTGTACAGTTAATATTTCTAAGTTTGGTTCTCAACTTTTAAGAAGCAATCCACTTTAAATATGTTTTTTTTTTCTCATTCTCTATCGGACAGGGTCAGCACCTTTTTCATTTTGATTTCTGTCACTCCTCTGTGCGATCGTTAGAGTCTTCAGCCATAGTTCCAGGGCAAACTTTGTACCAGTACTAACCCTCTCAATGTCTGGTCCTTGTGTTGTTGCTTTATTTATGAGCACAGAAAGAGGCAAACTGGTTTGATGCAAAACACCATCCTTCATGACCTCTGATATCCTACCAAAGAAAAAAAGTAAGAAAATCATAAACTTCCATACATCATTAATAAAAACGAATTGCAAACTAGAAGGACATTAGAATTAAAGAGACTTCCAAGACAGATACAGAATACACAAATAATAATAAAAATAACTCAATAATACTCTAAATAAAAATGCTGTCAATTGCCAAGACATTTTAATCTTGCTACTATTGGAGAAATGGCACAATTAATCTGCTCTTAGTCATTCTAATCTTATTAGGAGCATGGAGAAAAGGCTAATAATAATAATAATAATAATAATAATTAATTACATTTATATAGCTCTTTTCAAGGCACTCAAAGCGCTTTACATACAAGGGGGGGATCTCCTCAACCACCACCAGTGTGCAGCATCCACCTGGATGATGCGACGGCAGCCATAGTGCGCCAGAACGCCCACCACACACCAGCTTACTGGTGGAGAGGAGACAGAGTGATGAAGCCAATCAGTGTATGGGGATGATTAGGAGGCCATGACGGTCAGAGGCCAATGGGCAAATCTGGCCAGGATGCCGGGGTAACACCCCTACTCTTTTCGAAAGACATCCTGGGATTTTTAATGACCACAGAGAGTCAGGACCTCGGTTTAACGTCTCATCCGAAAGACGGTGCTTTTTTTACAGTATAGCGTCCCCATCACTATACTAGGGCATTAGGACCCACACAGACCACAGGGTGAGCACCCCCTGCTGGCCTCACTAACACCTCTTCCAGCAGCAACCTAGTTTTTCCCCAGAAGGTCTCCCATTCAGGTACTGACCAGGCTCAACCCTGCTTAGCTTCAGTGGGCAACCAGTCTTGGGCTACAGGGTGATATGGCTGCTGACAATAGCATTATACCTCAACAAATACATAAAAAGGCAGTGCAAAATGGAATCATATAGAATAGTGCACTTGGGATCAAATGTATCAAAAATAATGTAATAACTAAAATATTTATGAAATGCTGAACGTCTTTATACACAGAATGTAATAAAGTAAAAGCCTACCTAACTTCCTCCTCCTACATTAATACCTTCCTACTAACTTGGTACTGCCATAGCCTAATGCATTGCTTATAGAGAAACTGGACAAACCACTGAAACTCTTAAAAATTCAAGATAATATAAATTTGTTACAAAGCAATAGGTTCAGATGGTTATCCAGTCTAATTTTATAAAACGCTGTCTATTAATGCCAGGGTTTTTTTTTTTGTAGGATCTAGAGAAGATGATGATGTAAATTGTTCTCTCCAGAATTAATGCTCAATTGATATTGTTAAAAAGAATAGAATTCCCAAAATCATATTTGTTTCTTAAAGTAAGGGTACTTAAGGTATTTTAGGACTTTCAGTATGTAAGGAGAGGAGATACAAATTGTGTTTTCTTACAAACATTTATTTCCGTTCTTTTTATTAAAAAGAATATCCTTCTCAAAGTCCTATTTCTTTTTCATGATAGAGGATAGAGACCCTAATACAGAGAAGATTCCTCAAGGAAATTGTATATTCCTCCTGAGTTAAGGAACAAAGTGTTAGTCAATCTTTAATAAATATTATTGGTGGAAAAACCATGTATAAAGATACATGATTACATTGCTTCTTGTGTAACTTGTTGCAGGTTAAGACATTTCAAGGGTGTCCCTTTGGTCGACTGCAGCCTATTCCAGTTTCAAATTTCGATGACTTTATCACTGATCTCCCTCATTCAAATGCATTCACAATCATATTAGTAGTACCTGACAGCTTTTTAAAATATACTCATTTGATTTTGCTCAAAAATCTACTGCCAGCTTGGACTTTCTTCATCAATCTGTATAAAACAGGCAGTGATTTGTATTAAAATTGTATATCAGACACAACTCACCACACTAAATAATCTAAAAAAAATTTAAAATCAGGGACCCCAATTGTGAATGATTCCAGTTACCTTCTGCATTGCTAGGACATGGGATTGAGACTGTCCTAAATTAAGACCTTTATCCGAGAAGATATCGTTTTGCCTATCAGTGTTGGATTTATTGTTTTCCTAAATTTTCTTATACAACATCTGAAGTAGTATCATACAGGATCAATCTATCTAGTGATAAACTCCCTATGGTTTTCAACACTACACTGTTAGTGAGTCAAATCATCGAAGAATCCTAATGCACCCTCCTTAACTCAGTGGGAAAAAGAAGGGTTATTATCCCACACAAGGAAAATACCCAATCTTCTTTGCACAGAACTGTGCAGAGCTCTACAGAATCTGTCAAAAATGTATTAGCATTATCTTAAAATACAGTAGGTCTGCTAGGCTTCTACCAACATTTCTTTCTGACTTCTGTTGTTTTGATGAATATGAGGTAGTTTTAACATAATTCACTTTTGTTAATACAGTGGGATGCAAAAGTTTGGGCAACCTTGTTAATAGTCATTATTTTCCTGTATAAATCGTTGGTTGTCACGATAAAAAATGTCAGTTAAATATATCATATAGGAGACACACACAGTGATATTTGAGAAGTGAAATGAAGTTTATTGGATTTACAGAAAGTGTGCAATAATTGTTCAAACAAAATCAGGCAGGTGCATAAATTTGGGCACCGTTGTCATTTCATTGATTCCAAAACTTTTAGAACTAATTATTGGAACTCAAATTAGGCTTGGTAAGCTCAGTGACCCCTGACCTACATACACAGGTGAATCCTATAATGAGAAAGAGTATTTAAGGGGGTCAATTGTAAGTTTCCCTCCTCCTTTAATTTTCTCTGAAGAATAGCAACATGGGGGTCACAAAACAACTCTCAAATGACCTGAAGACAAAGATTGTTCACCATCATGGTTTAGGGGAAGGATACAGAAAGCTGTCCCAGAGATTTAAGCTGTCTTTTTCCACAGTTAGGAACATATTGAGGAAATGGAAGACCACAGGCTCAGTTCAAGTTAAGGCTCGAAGTGGCAGACCAAGAAAGATTTCGGACAGACAGAAGCGACGAATGGTGAGAACAGTCAGAGTCAACCCACAGACCAGCACCAAAGACCTACAACATCATCTTGCAGCAGATGGAGTCACTGTTCATCGTTCAACCATTCGGCGCACTTTACACAAGGAGATGCTGTATGCGAGAGTGATGCAGAGGAAGCCTTTTCTTCACCCACAGCACAAACAGAGCCACTTGAGGTATGCTCAAGCACATTTGGACAAGCCAGCTTCATTTTGGAATAAGGTGCTGTGGACTGATGAAACTAAAATTGAGTTATTTGAGCATAACAAGGGGCATTATGCATGGAGGAAAAAGAACAGAGCATTCCAAGAAAAACACCTACTACCTACAGTAAAATATGGTGGTGGTTCCATCATGCTGTGGGGCTGTGTGGCCAGTGCAGGGACTGGGAATCTTGTCAAAGTTGAGGGACGCATGGATTCCACTCAGTATCAGCAGATTCTGGAGACCAATGTCCAGGAATCAGTGACAAAGCTGAAGCTGTGCCGGGGCTGAATCTTTCAACAAGACAACGACCCAAAACACTGCTCAAAATCCACTAAGGCATTCATGCAGAGGAACAAGTACAACGTTCTGGAATGGCCATCTCAGTCCCCAGACCTGAATATAATTGAAAATCTGTGGTGTGAGTTAAAGAGAGCTGTCCATGCTCGGAAGCCATCAAACCTGAATGAACTAGAGATGTTTTGTAAAGAGGAATGGTCCAAAATACCTTCAACCACAATCCAGACTCTCATTGGAACCTACAGAAAGCGTTTAGAGGCTGTAATTTCTGCAAAAGGCGGATCTACTAAATATTGATTTCATTTCTTTTTTGTGGTGCCCAAATTTATGCACCTGCCTGATTTTGTTTGAACAATTATTGCACACTTTCTGTAAATCCAATAAACTTCATTTCACTTCTCAAATATCACTGTGTATGTCTCCTATATGATATATTTAACTGACATTTTTTATCGTGACAACCAACGATTTATACAGGAAAATAATGACTATTAACAAGGTTGCGCAAACTTTTGCATCCCACTGTAATTGGTAGTCTGCATTGGTTAAGGTTGGGGTTTTAGTGTTGTTTAAGATCACTGAATCTTCACTCTTTTTGTGATTTGCTAGATTAATTGTATTTTGGATATACTGACTTTTCATCTTTTGTTTACAGCACTGTGTATTTAATTGTTGTATTACAGATATTCTATCCTAATGTGTGTATCTGGAAACAAATAAAATTTCTTTAAAAGAATTTATACATACGAGCCCAAAATTATTTACCAAAGTGATTTCTTGTGCACAACTACCTACCACAATCAATGAGTAAATTGAAACTTTAGAAATGAGATATTTAGCAAGTAATTAGTTGCAGCAGTGATCTTAGCTTCTCATTTTATGAGAAAATCGGCAGTGTCTTTTGACACTTATTCACATCATTGATCATGCTATCTTTTCCATGCATAGAGTAAAACTGAAATTAAAGTACGATTACAAGATTGCACATGACTTGCACATATTAATTTTAAGATTTCCAAGCAGAAAACAAGTGCTTTGTCAGGTTTATTTAGCACAGAAAAATTGAGTCCAAATATTATCAGTTCAAAAAAAAATTAATGCTTAAGACATTCATTGCAACAAGCAGCAATAACCACCAGTAATACACATTAACATTAAAAGACAACCTAGTCAGCTGAGCACTAAAGCACTAAACATTAATTAAATACAAGCAAATAACAAGATTTGTACGTTTATATACACACTGTGATTTTTGACTGGGCTTGTCAGACAGGACAGTGTGGCACAGGATATGAAGAAGGCCCATCAAGACTTTGAAAGAAAGGTGAAACCTTAAAGGAACTGGCAATACTTGAACAGGATGTGATAGGGGAAAATAATCATCAACTGCCATAGATGCCTAGTGCTCTGATGGTTGAAGAAATGGGCAACAAGGTATTGAGATATTTAAATTGACTTGTTAGAGATGAGGTTCCAGAATAAATTGCCTGATGCAGGTTTGTTACCCTTCAGCCTGCTAGGTGCCAACCCACAGTCCCATGGTCCTGGAATGGACCTGTTAGTCAATTTGTCCTAAAAGTGTTTCAAAAGATTCATGGTGCTGAGATCTTAAGGGCCGCAAAGGGGAGCTGTGCCTTGGTTGCCTAAGATTTTATGGATCAGAACAGGGTTCTGGAACTAATTTAAGCCTTGGCCCTGAAGTGGCTGCAGAAGAGGTTTCAAAGTCACCTAATGGAAGACAGGCCTTTGAGATCAGAGTTGGGAGGTGAGCTAGGGCAAGGGTTTATAGACAAGAAGAAGAGAGGCCGGGACAAATAGTGTGAGGAAGTGTCATACATGGTTCTTTGGGCAACTGGGTGAGACTCTTCATCTGGTTGACAGTAGTCAAGATAGGCACAGCAAAGCTTATTTTTTTATGTAACATAACATAAAACAAACCCACATAATCCTATTCTGGAGGGTTAATGGTGGCTTGAGTTAATGCTACCAGCATGGGGTTCATAACAGAAAACTCCCGGGACAGAGTACAAATTCATCACAGGGATCACTCATGAACATACACCAGCTTACACTGACACAAGGGTTCATTTGAAATCATTAATCAAACAAACTGCACATCTTTGGGGATGTGGGATGAAAAATGGAGTAACAGAAGGAGACTCCCCAAAGACACAGGAAGAATCTGCAAACTCCAGGACATTGGATTCTTGAAGAAAAAGCATTGCCCACTGCTATGCCTGTTATTTTATGTAGAATCTATATATTCTGCAATACTGGGTGAACTCAAAACAAAAGCTAAAAAGGCAGAATGTTACAGTAAAACCTATTAACCAAATGGAAACAACACCATGTTTAATCCTGGTGAAATATTTATAATTAGTCATTCCATTCTAGGTGAAATCTTCCAGAACATGACAGAACTTTACAAGGGTACATGGGTAAAATAGAATTAATCATTTTAAACAGATACATAGTGCCTCACATTAAATAAACTTTACAAGTCACGTGCTCAATAGGAACTCCTATAGCAGAGCTGCAAGTATTGTCCATCTCTAACTAAGCATTTGTGTTAGTTGATTAGTGACTCTAAATCTGGGCAGCTTGAGTGGGTATATGCATGAGAGTTAATGCCAAACCACAGACTGACATGTCCTGGGTTGGCTCCTTCCTTGCAACCAGTGATATCCAGTCAGGCTCTGACTGTGGACTAACTTCTAAAAACTGTACACAGCACAAGCATACTTCCTGCTTCATGTGAAACCCACCTCACAGCTTCTGGGAGGTCATCTGGCACTCTTCCACAATCATCTTCACCGTCAATTGATGAGACAATGGCTTGCACAATAGCAGGGCCAACCCAAACACAGGCACTGACCTCCTGAGGATTTGGGCGTAATCTCTCCTGAGTAAGAGCATTAAAAGTCATAAAACACAAATACTAGTGAAAGTTTAACTACAGCTTCACCTTGGCTGTAGTTCGTAATTTGACCAAAATTCTAAAAGATGGATGTAAATGTGCATCATATTACTGTTTGTTTTTTTTTACAGAGCACTGATATCATTTACAGTATATTTGAAGATACAGTTTTACAGTATGGACACCTTAAATCAAAGCTCGTATCATCACCTTAATAGGGATTCTCCAGGATCACATTGAACAATAGAGTTTTACAATAAAATTTAAAATCCTTAATTTGTAATATATTAAAATGTTGTTAAACTTATTTTAATAAATCACTCAAAAAGCTGATTTCTTCTTTCTGAATAATAAGGACACTTCATTTAAATTGAGAACTAATTGATCTACTTATACTTACCTGTAGTAGTTCTGTAGTGTATCTGAGGATTTTAAAGACATGGATTAGGTTCCCGAGCAGATCCCAATCCAGACTAAATTCTTGCATCTTGTTAAAGTTAGATATGTCCCTTAGATGAAAGATTAATTTGGTTGCTCATCTTTTCATTGCTTCTAGAGGATCTATGTATTTTTTGTAGCATAATGACTGAAACTACACAGAGCACTCCAGGTTTGGACTCACTGTACATTTCAGAATAAGTTTTATTGATTGATTTTCATCAGTTTTTGGTATATATCCTTGTTATATATACTAACATTTTATTTATCTTCTCACTTGCATTTGAACACTGCCTACAAGATGCCAACATTGTATCATATGCACTAACCTTTTTAAGAGGTTGCTTTCTGTAGATCAGCTTTGTCCATAAATAATTATGGTTCCTTTTGCTTGCATGCAACACTTATCACTTGTCTACATTAACTACATTTCACAAGTGTCTACCCACTATTGTCTAGGGCCTTTTGGGTTGCTTGCGGTACCCATTTTGCTAATTTCAGTGCCACTTGCAGCTTTCATGAGTTTACTAACTAAATCAGACATGATGTACAGTAATTAAAATTAAATTAAAAGGCGTAATGACCCCTTTACCCCATAATGGCTGTTATTTAAAATATTATTTTTCATACAAATAGTTTCCTTATTTATTTCTAATTAAATTGTTCATAACCCTACACAGGACATTAACAGGGGTAGATGAATTGTAAATACAGATAGTAGTCTGCTGGGCTGCCAGTTTTTCCATTTCTGTACTCCAGGTACACTTTCTGGTAGCACAGCTTTATATATGGGGTAGGCAGTTACCTTTTTACAGCAATGTTTGTTTGTGAAGTTTTGCTGTACACAAGTGCATACCACTCCATCTTCTACAAAAATATACAGCACAATATACTTCATCTACATCTTAGAAGAGAATATTTTATTAAATAGGTGATTGTTAAAGGATTACTGTAAGTCATGTTGATTTTTTTCCAATGTACAGTACTTGAGTATTTCAACAAAAATTAACTGAATACTGCATTAATATTGTACACTTAAATTTTGATCTCAGATCTCATTTAAACCCCATCGATTACTTTCTCTGTCAAAAACATCATTAATTTGACCTTCAGGGTTATTCTAAGGTTGCAATACTTTACAGAGCCATAAACATTTAGTTGACCAAAGCCAGTGATCTGTGTATAGGCTGCATTAAAATTTGTCATACTTAGACCATTAAGCAGGTACTCATGTTAGTAAAGACGAGGTCTTAGGACTGAAAAAAGCATGTTCACACTCCACACTGTTCGGACAGATATTAAGGAGTGTTTTCACAACTGACAGTATACCATGCAGGAGGGCATTATTATATGTTAATTGAGAGTACATATCAGTTAATGGTTAGTGAGCATCTTATTTGTATGAGATTCCTCTCACATCTTATCTGTGACTGCATCAAGCTAAATCTGCTTGTATTGGAGTACAGCCCTCTGATTTCCAAAGGTTAATGGTTATTTCCTAAGTCCAATCTCTTGAAAACTTGTGACAGGAGCATTGTTGAAATATTCAAACAATCACATGTGATTAATAAGCTGCTAGATATTTTAGGCTATTTTCTCAGCTGTAGCAAGCTCAGTTGAAAAGGGTTATCAGTTACTGTATATCAGGGCACATTTTTATTTCCGTGTTGCACATTTCATGAAATGACCCAGCACTAAATCAGTATTTGCTAGATCCTACAATCTAATGTCACTATGCTTCCCAACCTTTTCAATACTAAAATTAGTATTGTCTGAAAACAAAGGACTGCTTTTACATACAGCACAGTAACTTCTTTTGACTTGATTATGATGCTGTCTCCTCCCTGCAGCCATCGTTATTTTGTGTAATATGCTCTTTATTAAATCTGCAGAAAAAAGTTCTTCCAGTGTATTTGAAAACCTGTTTTTCATTTAATGTTGTCATAATAATGCCTATAATTAAGATTCCTTTCATTTGTATTTAGTATTGAAGCAGTAATGAAACAGTTCACCTTGACCTCACTACTTTTTCTAATCTATAACAAAATATGTATTAATAACTACCTTATTTACATTGTGGTAAAATGAACAGGACATACAACTTTTCTTACCCTCTCTGCCCCAGTTGCTTTAAAGCTAATGCCATTGTTTCTCATGCTTGCGTTATAAACATGCTGCACAATTTTGCTATATTGCTCACTAGTGTGTGTGTGTGTGCGTGTGCGTGTGCGTGTGTGTTACACTGTGGTTACTGCGCATCCAAAACAGGTCTTTTTTGAGTCTGTAGTTTGGTTGTCCAAAATGAAATACTGAAAGTCCCTGGTGTTAAACTGAATTTAGTTTTGTTAACTTTGACTTGATTGTATGGAATGTTACATGCTTTAAATAAATTCAATAAAAGTTATTAAAAAATGAATTCGTTAAATAAATAACTGCATCATGTAGGCCTCTCTTCATTCCTGTGTCCTCTTGTAATTAGCATTTCATATAATTTTTTTCCTTTTTTAAAGATCAAACATCTCTTTATTTTAATAAATGTCTTTCATATCCAGACATTTCTCTTAGATTTAACATGACAACTGTGCTTCTGATCCACATTCAAAGTATGCTTTTTACTAATATGAAACCATATATCTATTCAAAACTAGAGTGTTAGCAGACATTGACTAAAGAGGCTTTGCTAATATTCCGTTGAATGAAGAATATCTGATTATAGAGGAGATGATAAAATATTTCCCTCAACAATCAAAAAGCTTTTCCATGAAGAAGCAAAATGATAGACTTGTTACTTTTTAAGACTGGAATCCTCAACACAATGTACAAAAAGCAACACAACTGCCATAACCATAGACAACACAGTAGAAGGAACCTTTTCTGAGTCTGATAAACATGCAATCCTACAGGCATCAGTTCTGGACCTATGGTTCTTTTTCATTTGTACAAATGATATATGGAATAAAGATGTAACTAATAGCTTAGCAAAATATGCTATGACAGAGCTGGTTTAGATTAACAGATAACCAAATGTCAGTAAAATCTATATGGATGGATCTGAATTCAATTCAGATCTGGACAGATATGTGAAAAATTTAATTTATCCAGCTTTCTGTTTACTGTACCTGTTTCCTATAACCTAACTGAAGGTCATAAGGAGTCAAAATATTCTTAGTAGCACTTGGTAAAGAACAACAACACAGCCAGGAATATATTTCAATTCACTGCAAGGCACATTCACTTACATACACATATTAGCTCAAAAGGGTGCTTCTACTAAATACTGAGCAAAGGGACTGAATACTTAGGGCCATGTGATATTTCAGTTTTTCTTTTTTAATAAATTTGCAACAATTTCAAAAATTATTTTTGTTTGTCTGTCAATATGGGGTGCTGTGTGTACATTACTGAGGGAAAAAATTAATTTAAATGATTTTAGCAAATGGCTGCAATATAACAAAGAGTGAAAAATTGAAGGGGGTCTGAATACTTTCCGTACCCACTGTATGTTGTGTGACACTGCAGATAGCTTTGACAACCGAAAACTCCAGTTTATATTTGATCAAAAAGATGTATAGATTAGATGACCAAGTTAAGACCACATCAGCTTTAAGATAAAAAGAAAAATGTTTATATTATCTGCTACTTTTCATTCATTCAAAATGTCTCTTGCTGTCCTTGTAATAGATGAGGAGATTAAATCAGCATCAACAACAATATAGAAACATTGTATGCAAGTGACAGTCAGAAGAGTGTCTGG
Source organism: Polypterus bichir lapradei (assembly GCA_026402145.1). NCBI lineage: Eukaryota > Metazoa > Chordata > Cladistia > Polypteriformes > Polypteridae > Polypterus > Polypterus bichir. The sequence continues at coordinate 37,495,862 of JANRMT010062854.1, forward strand.
GACATAACAAATTAAGACTCCCAGCACCAAGGGAAATATCTGGCTGTCACCTATGTGTATGATATGGCCAATGTTGCCAATGCAAGCAGTCCAGATTACTACCCTAATACTCAGAAAATAGCACTGTTGTCCCTTATGCTGCCTTTAAGTAGTGCACTCCATTCATGCAGGTATTCAGAGTACAATATGTATTTTTTTATATGTATACTGTACATACAAACACACAGATATACACATATTATATACTATTTACATGAAGATTTAGTACACATTTATACACTGTCATGGATGGCTGGAGTCCTTGCCCGCCCAGGACGCCTCTTCTCTGGGAGGACCGGGAGAGCAAGCCTAGTCAGGACAATACCTCCCCAGGAACGCTAGATGGGTTGCAGTAGTGCCTAGGACTCCCACAGGGCTTCATGGGAGTTGGAGATTGGTGTTGCCCTGTTATGATCCATGGGTGCCGCCAGGAGGTGCTGCAGCGGCTGCTGAGCTCTGGAAAGCAGCTCTTCCGCCACACCCTGAAGTGCTGCCAGAAATAGGTAATCAAACACCTGGAGCACTTCCGTGTGGGCTATAAAAGGAGCCAGTAGCCACCACTCCGAGAGCCAGAGTCGGGAGGAGGGAAACAAAGCTTGCCAAGGAGGAGTGGAAGAGAAAAAGAAAAGGATTGGGTTTTAATTGTGCTTGTGCAGAGACTGTGTTGTATACTTGTGGGAACAGGGAAGACGTGCCCACAAGTGAAGAAACAAAATAAAATCCAGTGTGCTTTTGAAAGTGTGCCTCTAGCATCTGTCTGTGTCGGGTTGGGTGGTAGTTATGCCCCCCTGTTGAGTTGTCACAACATGTATTTGTTCCTATGCACATACATTGTAGTATTGCCAGGTTCAAGATTGTGTGGTTGTAAATTACAGTACAAACTGAATAAATTTCACAAACATTTTATATACCATATTAGACAAACTGCCTGCCCTCAAAGAAAATAGCATTTGAAAACTTTATATACTGTATATTGCAAGCCCATACCAGTTTTTGTTTATTTGTAATAGTCTTTTGAAAGCTCATCTATAGCCCTATTAAAATAAAGGATTTACTCACACTCTGGTGCTAGATTTACTGTAATCTTAGACAAAAGAAAGGTGAAAGGCTTACCTGTAACTCACGATGGGTGTGTGTGCTTTGTACTAGCACATATGAGACAATATGATGGCGGCATGGCAATCCTCGGCTCAGCATTGGAGGAAACACAGACTAAAGGAAAGAAAAAAACCCAAAATAACAATAGCCCAAACTTTATTCATTCATAATCTGCTAAAATAATAATGAGTAAAATCACATATTCTCTCTGATTGCATGCACAAAAATAATCAATTTTAGCAGTATCAAAAATATTTTTATTCTTAATTTGCAATAAAAAATAATATTCACTTCGACTTTTCCTTTTTAAGTCTTTAACACACACCAGTCTGAACACTACCTACCATTACTTGTTGCCTCACAATATATTTACCTCAGCTTTAGCTTTGCATGAGTTTGCAAAAACCTCATGTTCATTTCATGCACAGAGAAACTCTTTGTATACTCTACCTTCTTCTGATATCTTTAATCAAATAAAGGCATAAATTGATTTGGTGTGTCTTGAGAGTATGTTTTTCTTTGAGTGTTTCCCATTAAGGTCTGCAACATTATCTAGATATTAAAAATGGATCAGTATAATTCCACAAACCAGAAATAAGTGCAACAAAAGAAGAAGCACTGGTCACAGGACAACATTTTGAAGAAAGAAAAGGCTGTTGTGTTCATCATTAATCCCTGACTTTTTACTTTTAAAAGTCAATCAAGGCCATTAGACCTGCAAATAAAAATACTCTTTCTACTCTCTTCTTTAAAACAATAAATATGAATACTTAAAAAAAGAAATCAGTTATGTGATATTGATCATCATTGATACAGGGAAATGTCTTTCAAAGTTATAACATTAGAATTGAGGTTATTAAAAAAATGATTTAAACATATGAAGTTGACTATTGCCCTTAGCTTTCTTCATTTTTTTGAGAGAAGTTGTCTTAAAAATGTACTTTTATTCTGTTTTTACTGTGGCAGAGTTACTATGAAATGGTTTAGAGTTGGTGTTTCCACTATGCAGGCCTCTAAGGAGTGCAGAAGGTGCATGGAGGGTTGGCTTGGAAGTAAATGGATTAACAAATTACTTGACAGTTTCTTACATATACTCTTGTAACATGCTGTTTTTTTACTTACAATAAAAACTTAAATATCCTCCCTCAAGGAATTGCTCATAACAGGGACTAGCAAGTAGTTCAACACTATAGGCTGGGTTAGAAGAGGAGTTTTGGGAGAGATTTGATATAATAAATACAGTTCCATGGACAGATTTCTGCATGTCTGAGGGTTTCATAATTCATGAACTGATAGAGTTTAGTGCAGCACAATGTTAAAATACTTGACACAGCAAGCTGTGCCACAGCGCACCTGCATTATGATTTGTGACTCATGACACATTTCCCATCAAACCACAGGTGCGTAAGCCTCTCTAGAAACCTATTTGGTGTATTAACTCATTATAAATAGTTGAAATGTCTGTCTAATATTTTCTGATATGCATCCAGGACAATATCACTTATTAAAGACAAAGAAACTTTGAATATGTATCCAAACAAACAAAGATACTAGTTCAATAGTTTACGCTGATACAAAAAAAATGCAGATAGTTCAGTATGTTGCAGGAAAAATACAATTTATTATTCTACTAGCAGGCATCATTGCCATTTCATACACAGAGATATTGATGCACACCGTTTAAGATTTGGGAATTGTAAGTGATGCAAGCTGGTAAGAAACTATTTTTCTTTAGATACAAATTGAAATAAACAGTACTTTTAAATTATGAACTGATATGTTAGTATTATTTGTTTATAAAGATTACCTCCCACAGTCCTAGCATTTGAGAAGAATATTCTTCTGGGCCCAGGGTGATGCCCGTTTCCTCCTGAAGTTCTCTCATTCCAGCATCCACAAGCTAAAGTAATGAAGATTATGATAGGAAAAGAATATTTCTGCAAGATTCATTACCTGATTTTCTAAACTTGTATATACCAATATAAGGTTGTAAATGAGTTTTAAGCAATAATGCAGTAGCACTGGGCACAACACAAGAACAAGCTCTGGACAAGGCACAAGACACTTACTGCGCACACAGCCTCACACTGCAAAATTCATTTATCTAAGGTCAATTTACAGTTGCTAATCAAAATTACAAAAAAAATTAATACAAGAGGAAACCCATGTTCTATACAATACTCTGTCCAGGATCTGAATCCAAGACCCTGTAACTTTCTGACATCAGTTTTAACCATTCAACCATTACACTGCACATTTTCAGTATAATACACTTAATTATAAATAGACATACACCCATAAATTAAAAAAGCAAACCCTTTATGAATGGCTGAGGCATAGATATACACCACTATGTAAATATAAAATACCAACGACTCATTTTTGCTAAATATGACTATAAACAAATACCTTTTCTCCAAGCTCCACATGGCCACCTACAATAAATAAATAAAAAGGTGAGTGGTCATGAACGTTATGAATCTCAAAAACTAGAGTGCTTAAGCATACATTAATAAATTTTGGAGTAAGAAATAACTATATTAAGCAACTGGTTCCTTAAAATAATTTAGACAACTAAAAAGTAATATGTTTCAACAACAGGTTTTAGAATAAATGTACCATCTATCTAGTTTAAATAGATTAAGTATTTGTAATGCCCACTACTAAAATTTAAGAAAATCTTCCATCCTATTAACTTTTAAAGAGAACTTTAGCACCAAACATAACTTTGTACAATAAAATACAGTAGTGAATGTAATACAGTTAATAGATTATCAAATCATACTTGAGGCATATAAAAAGTAAACCAACATTCAATTAACTATTGGGCCTACATGTTAATCCAGTTGAAGATTATTGAAATAAAACATATTTGGAAGATTAACAGTAATTGGGATGATGGAGTATCATGAACCTCTGACTTGAGGGCAACAAGTGAAATTCTGAAATTAGTGGATGATTCCGAAATGATACAATTCCCTTTTAAATCAGTGCAGATTTAATTAACTTCTTCAATGATGAAATTAACAATATCCAATATTTCAGCAGCATCTCAGAAACTAAATATTGCAGTGCCAAACCCTTTCTTTCCTTGAACACCACTTTATTAATTTTAACTTGTTAACAGAATAGAAACTCTCAAGTTACATTTCTAAAATAAAATTTACAACATGTCCCTCAGCCCCAGGCTAAATAAACCTTTAAAGCAGCACAAAGTCTAACAATTATCAAGTCTGTTAATGAATGGGGCAGAGAGGTGGCACAGTGGTAGCGCTGCTGCCTCGCTGTAAGGAGACTTGGGTTCTTGTCCTGGGTCCTTCCATCATGGACTTTACAGGTTCACCCCACGTCTGCATGGGTTTTCTTCGCCTTCTCCAATTTCCTCCCACAGTCCAAAGACATGCAGGTTACTTGAACTGATAACACTAGATTGACATTGGTGTATGTTTGGTTGTCCTGTGATGGAGTGGCACCCTGTCCAGGGTTTGTTCCTGCCCTGAGTCCACTGTTAGCTGGGATAGGCTCCAGAACCTCCCACGACCCTGGTCTGGATTATGTGGGTTGGAAAGTGACATCACATTTCTGTGTGCCACAATTGCTAAACTAAAAGAATCAGTTATCAGACCAGATACTCACTGGAAAATTATGAAGGGCTCTCAGGCACCGTTCTTGTGTGGTTTACTTCATTCACTAAATTGATTTCACAATTCAAAGAAATGTGCTGACAATACTCTGTCCCTATAATTAAAAGTTAAATAAGGTATTCCCCAGCACTCAAAACTCTGGACCGCTGACCTGTACTGTTTTCCCTTTACAAGTTTCGACTGGAAACTAACATTGCAAAACATCATTTTTACTTGAATTCAGATGAAACCCAGTTATACTTTTCTTTTAGGCCAAATGTTTTTTCTCCAATAGTGTCCTTAATTAATTAAAATAATTGAGTCAATGAAATAACAGAGTGGATGGATAATTACTACTTGTCTTAAAATACAGAAAAAAAGAAATGTCATTTATAGGAGGGGAAATGATGAAGACCGCAACAAAATTCTGTTATTTTTTTTTTAACTCAGTTGATCTAAACATTAGCTTAACTGAATCAGGATGCAACCTAGACGTTATCTTTGACACCACTATTTCTTTTAAAAAAACACATTACAACACTACATACAGTGCACTACATACAGAAAGTATTCACAGTGCATCACTTTTTCCACATTTTGTTATGTTACAGCCTTATTCTAAAATGGATTAAATTCATTTTTTTTCCTCAGAATTCTACACACAACACCCCATAATGACAACGTGAAAAAAATTTACTTGAGGTTTTTGCAAATTTATTAAAAATAAAAAAATTGAGAAAGCACATGTACATAAGTATTCACAGCCTTTGCCATGAAGCTCAAAATTGAGCTCAGGTGCATCCTGTTTCCCCTGATCATCCTTGAGAGGTTTCTGCAGCTTAATTGGAGTCCAACTCTGGTAAATTCAGTTGATTGAACATGATTTGGAAAGGCACACACCTGTCTATATAAGGTCCCACAGTTCACAGTTCATGTCAGAGCACAAACCAAACATGAATTCAAATGAATTGTCTGCAGACCTCTGAGACAGGATTGTCTCGAGGCACAAATCTGGGGAAGGTTACAGAAAAATTTCTGCTGCTTTGAAGGTCCCAATGAGCACAGTGGCCTCCATCATCCATAAGTGGAAGACATTCGAAACCACCAGGACTCTTCCTAGAGCTGGCCGGCCATCTAAACTGAGTGATCGGGAAAGAAGGGCCTTAGTCAGGGAGGTGACCAAGAGCCCGATGGTCACTCTGTGGAGAGAGGAGAACTTTCCAGAAGGACAACCATCTCTGCAGCAATCCACCAATCAGGCCTATGTGGTAGAGTGGCCAGACGGAAGCCACTCCTTAGTAAAAGGCACATAGCAGCCCACCTGGAGTTTGCCAAAAGGCATCTGAAGGACACTCAGACCATGAGAAACAAAATTTTCTGGTCTGATGAGACAAAGATTGAACTCTTTGGTGTGAATGCCAGGCGTCATGTTTGGAGGAAACCAGGCACCACTCATCACCAGGCCAATATCATCCCTACAGTGAAGCATGGTGGTGGCAGCATCATGCTGTGGGGATGTTTTTCAGCGGCAGGAACTGGGAGACTAGTCAGGATAAAGGGAAAGATGACTGCAGCAATGTACAGAGACATCCTGGATGAAAACCTACTCCAGAGCGCTCTTGACCTCAGACTGGGGCGACGGTTCATCTTTCAGCAGGACAACGACCCTAAGCACACAGCCAAGATATCAAAGGAGTGGCTTCAGGACAACTCTGTGAATGTCCTTGAGTGGCCCAGACTTGAATCCGATTGAACATCTCTGGAGAAATCTTAAAATGGCTGTGCACCGACGTTTCCCATCCAACCTGATGGAGCTTGAGAGGTGCTGCAAAGAGGAATGGGCAAAAGTGGCCAAGGATAGGTGTGCCAAGCTTGTGGCATCATATTCAAAAAGACTTGAGGCTGTAATTGTTGCCAAAGGTGCATCGACAAAGTATTGAGCAAAGGCTGTGAATACTTATGTACATGTGATTTCTCATTTTTTTTATTTTTAATAAATTTGCAAAAACCTCAAGTAAACATTTTTCACATTGTCATTATGGGGTGTTGTGTGCAGAATTCTGAGGAAAAAAATGAATTTAATCCATTTTGGAATAAGGCTGTAACATAACAAAATGTGGAAAAAGTGATGCGCTGTGAATACTTTCCGGATGCACTGTAAACCAGAGTTAAAACATCAGAAAATTAAGATGGTTTAAATAAATTAAGGATGCTGAGAAATTAGGTTGTATATTTACTTCTAGTATGATTGACTACTACAATCTTGGTTTTCATCAAGAATCAAAACAAGAACTAGAAAGAACATACTGTAACTCCTGTTCTTAAGTCATTACACTGGCTTCAAGTTAATCATAAGCTCCTTCTTACAGCCCACATGAAAGCTTTAAATAGCCAAGATGCTACTAACCTATCTAAACTTACAATATATCAACATCTAGAGCATACACTAAGCTCTCAAGATGCCAGTCTGCTAAAGTATTAACAAAATACCAATAAGATGTTGAGTTTTAAGCTGCAGGCCCCCAATATTATTCTATATAAGGAATGCCATTTTGGTCTCAGATTTTAAAACCTGTTGTGAAGATTTACAACTTTAGCTTAGCATAACCTGACTAGAGCTGCTGATTGCATAGTGCATCTTTATTTGTTAGTCATTTGAAAAATATAAGTATTATAATATTTATGTACCTTTACTAACCCTCATCTATTTCTGTGCTCAGTATCCTGCTGTGGGACCTGGTACCACTGCTCTACTTTAAAGCCGTTTTCCTGCCCAAGTGAAAGGACACACGAGATACTGGAGGCCTTGGAATCAAAAGATGAAAAGATTCTGTTATCATGTTAGACGGTGCAGCACAGACTTATACTGTAGAATGCCCAGGAAGACAGTGGGTGGCCAGTTGGTATAGGTCTCCACAACTGTGACTGATTCTGACTTTGCCTTTTGTCTTTGTAAGTTATAAGTTATTATAGACCCTCAAAGTTTTATTTTCTCTGTGGATGCTGCAGACTGGAGTTTTTTTTCCCTACTTCCACTGTTTACTGGTCATAGCTAAAAAAAGCAATATTAATGGACAAATGATGAGTGTTTACATGCACACACAAAATTGGGATAAAATGGGTAAAACGGTTAAGGTAGAAACCTTGCTTTTAAAAAAATAAAATTAAAAAATCCATGCACAAGTACACTTCTAGAGTTCTACTTTGAAAAATTTCTCCGATGTCAGTAAACTGCCCAAATAAAAGAGTGAAATGTCATCATCGGACATCATGTATCTGAAAACAAACATGAAGCCAGTGGTAATTTTTATGTTTTATAAATAAATTTAGCCCTTAAAGTACTGTAAAGTAAATAACATCCATCCCCTTTTTACATCCCTGACCTATAACCTGACAATTCATGATATGAACAGTAGTCACTAAATAAAACTGTTTTAACCCTTCTATAGCAAATATCAGGATTAAAACTAAAATGGCACTTTTTTTTTTTTTTTAAATAGGTTTCTGTTACTAGATTGCATGCAATGCAATCTTTTCAGCTTGGATGTACAATTGTGCCCTTCAAAGGAGTGGCACTCCAGTATGTGTGCTTCTTGCCTAACATCCATTTCTGCTGAATAATAGTAACACAGTTATTTTTACTTCAATAAAGTAAGTAATGCCTTAGGTAACCCATTACTTTAAAAAGTAGTCAGACTACACAGCACATGTTACTGTTATCCTCAGAACTGCTCCCAGTATTGTGCACTGTATATTTAGCACATCAACATAAATTTAGGAGTTTTTGAAATAGTGAGACAGATTATTTCAACCAGGAGAAGGCATAATGTGATCACCAAAGTATTTGCCTCAGAAAATTTATCTTGTGGACACTTCTACCTGTGGCTTAAGAAAGCATGTGCAAAGGTAACCAGGCAGACCAAGTGCAAAGGAAATGTGCAGACTAAAAAATCCTTTAGTGTATGCCAGTTAAGGGTTTACATTGACAAATAACCTGATTACTCATGGAGAATCTAAGTGTGTTAACCAGGTTCCTCAAAGACCAATAACCCAATTTTTCTAACCAGAATAACAGTTTAGATGAAAAACTGGGTTTACTAAAGCACGTGTAAATGCACTAACTGTTAGTTTCCATTAATGTTAATCAGTTTTGAACTGCTTGATTTACAATGAGTTTGAACATATTATTTTTATTTGTATACATAATGTAATTAGTAATTTGTACAGTTGTACCTGAAAACAAGTTACAGTGCTCTGAGCCTTTACTCAGTGAAGAGAGTTATATACAGTTGTGCTTGAAAGTTTGTGAACTCTTTAGAATTTTCTATATTTCTGCATAAATATGACCTAAAACATCATCAGATTTTCACTCAAGTCCTAAAAGTAGATAAAGAGAAACCTGTTAAACAAATGAGACAAAAATATTATACTTGGTCATTTATTTATTAAGGAAAATGATTGAATATTACATATTTGTGAGTGGCAAAAGTATGTGAACCTTTGCTTTCAGTATCTGGTGTGACCCCCCCCTTTGCAGCAATAACTGCAACTAAACGTTTCCGGTAACTTTTGATCATTCCTGCACACCGGCTTGGAGGAATTTTAGCCCATTCTTCCGTACAGAACAGCTTCAACTCTGGGATGTTGGTGGATTTCCTCACATTAACTGCTTGCTTCAGGTCTTTCCACAACATTTCGATTGGATTAAGGTCAGGACTTTGACTTGGCCATTCCAAAACATTAACTTCATTCTTCTTTAACCATTCTTTGGTAGAATGACTTGTGTGCTTAGGGTCGTTGTCTTGCTGCATGACCCACCTTCTCTTGAGATTCAGTTCATGGACAGATGCCCTGACATTTTCCTTTAGAATTCTCTGATATAATTCAGAATTCATTGTTCCATCAATGAAGGCAAGCCGTCCTGGCCCAGATATAGCAAAACAGGCCCAAACCATGATACTACTTCCACCATGTTTCACAGATGGGATAAGGTTCTTATGCTGGAATGCAGTGTTTTCCTTTCTCCAGACATAACGCTTTTCATTTAAACCAAAAAGTCCTATTTTGGTCTCATCCATCCACAAAACATTCTTCCAATAGCCTTCTGGTTTGTCCACGTGATCTTTAGCAAACTGCAGACAAGCAGCAATTTTTTGGAGAGCAGTGGCTTTCTCCTTGCAACCCTGCCATGCCCACCATTGTTGTTCAGTGTTCTCCTGATGGTGGACTCATGAACTTGAACATTAGTCAATGTGAGAGAGGCCTTCAGTTGCTTAGAAGTTACCCTGGGGTCCTTTGTGACCTCGCCGACTATTACACGCCTTGCTCTTGGAGTGATCTTTGTTGGTCGACCACTCCTGGCGAGGGTAACAATGGTCTTGACTCCATTTGTACACAATCTGTTTGACTGTGGATTGGTGGAGTCCAAACTCTTTAGAGATGGTTTTGTAACCTTTCCCAGCCTGAAGAGCATCAACAACTCTTTTTCTGAGGTTCTCAGAAATCTTCTTTGTTCGTGCCACGATACACTTCCACAAACATGTGTTATGAAGAGCAGACTTTGATAGATCCCTGTTCTTTAAATAACACAGGGTGCCCACTCACACCTGATTGTCATCCCATTGATTGAAAACACCTGACTCTAATTTCACCTTCAAACTAACTGCTAAACCTTGAGGTTCACATACTTTTGCCACTCACAAATATGTAATACTAGCAAAATACCCGCACTTCGCAGCGGAGAAGTAGTGTGTTAAAGAAGCAATGAAAAAGAAAAGGAAACATTTTGAAAATAACGTAACATGATTGTCAATGTAATTGTTTTGTCACTGTTGTGAGTGATGAGTGTTGCTGTCATATTTATATTTATATATAAATATATATATATATATTTACACACACACATAAACATATATATATACATATCTATACATATACACATATATATACACACACACATATATACATACATATATATATATCTACATATATACACATACATACACACATACATACATACATACTCACACATATATACACACAAATACATATATATATATACACATACACACACACATATATAAACATACTAGCAAAATACCCATGCTTCGCAGCGGAGAAGTAGTGTGTTAAAGAAGCAATGAAAAAGAAAAGGAAACATTTTGAAAATAACGTAACATGATTGTCAATGTAATTGTTTTGTCACTGTTGTGAGTGATGAGTGTTGCTGTCATATATATATATATATATATATAAATATATATATATATTTATACACACACACATAAACATATATATATACATATTTATACATATACACATATATATATACATACATATATATATATCTACATATATACACATACATATACATACACACATACATACA
>JANRMT010062854.1:37517634-37537846 GCA_026402145.1 Polypterus bichir lapradei
GATAGATAGATAGATAGATAGATAGATAGATAGATAGATAGATAGATAGATAGATAGATAGATAGATAGATAGATAGATAGATAGATAGATAACTCTACTTTACCTGTGTGAAAAGACCTACTGATACAATGAATACCATTCCATGGTGCAACACAAATTCATTACATGGTTAGAAGCAGCGTGGACTAAACAAGTAACCTCCTAATTTACAGTAAAAGGCACTAGTCTAGCTTCCTGACTTTTAGAATAATAAAAAGTAATAATAATACATTTTATTTATATAGCACCTAGTAAGAATTTTGTATAGCAATAAACCATTACTTTAGCAATCATTTATGAAATATCTATAGATCTAGGGCAAAAACTGCACAATGAACTGAGCCTCCTTATATACATCATGACGTTTTGAAAGTACCTACAAAAATTGCAGCTGGCAGGATAGCAGTGGAAGCCTGAACAGAACTTTTAAGTAGCTGACAAAAGAGAATATTCAGTTTTAAAGAAAACCTTGGTACTTTAATAAAGCTGAGTATACAATATGTAACAGACACTGACTTAAAATACACAACTCAGTATCTTCATGAGAAAGTACTCTGTACTGTAGTGTACCTGGGGGTACCCAGACATTTGGGAAGATAGCTAGATTAGCTGCCCGTCTTGTCAGGAGAACTTTCTCATTGGCAGATTGTAGTAGTATGGCCACACCCACATCTACTCCACGATCACGGATATCCACTGGAAGCATACTGGCTTCACTCTCTGAGAGGTGTTTTAGGGGACAAAAATGAGCCCGCTGTAGCAAAGAAAGATTTAAAGAAACTTTAACCTTTATTCTACTAGATATCAGTCTAATGGTTTTTCACATCAATAACTGAAAACAATCAAACCAAATTGTTACCATTTAAGTAAATAAAATAATCAAATATGATCATGTTTCGGTCATTAGATATTGAAAATTACAAAATTTTCATAAAGCAATACAGAAATATGTTAAATATTACTATTACTAATCTTATGAATAAAAAAAGCCATAACATAAATTCATAAATCTTAAATAGCTCAAGTAATTCTTATGTAAAATTACTAGAACGCTGAGTCATATTGATATTATCATAAACATAACTGTAAACTCTGAAGGACAAAAGAATTATTAAATGTTTGCCTTTATCAGGTTTTTATTTAACCATTGTGGACTATGGCCGGCGACCTATCCCAGCCAATGCCCCCAAGCCGCCAGATGGAGCTCTCCCTGCGACGTGGAGATGCCCCGAATTCCAGCAGGGCATGATGGACTTTGGAGTTTTATCTCACAGACCTGCTGGATACCATGGGGGCCGCCAGAGGACGCCGCAGAGAGGCTCTAGGACTTATATTTTCCATACAGCCCGAAAGTATGTCCCAGTCATGGGGACAGAAGAAATGATGTACTTCCGGGTTGAAGAAAAAAGAGTTTTCACCTGACCCGGAAGAGTTGCAAAGTCACATGGACAGAGAGAGAGAAACACTTCCGGGTCAAGAAGTATAAAAGGACTGTGAGAGATCCCAGTAGGGAGCCGAGTTAGGAGGAAGGGTGACTGAGCTGCTGGGAGGTGTGGAGGAATTATTATTGTGTATTGATTGTATTATTGATTTATTATTGACTAGCAAAATACCCACGCTTCGCAGCGGCAAAGTACTGCTTTTAAATTTTTATTAAGAAGAAAAGTAAACCTTTTTAAACTGAGGGAAAATATACCAATAATTATTTGTTAAGGATCTCTTTGTATACCACGTTGTTAGTTCAGCACTCCGGTTGTAATATGACCAAGCTGTGCGAGCTTACTGTTGAGAATGCAACGTATAGTTGGCCATGTGAAAAGCAATCTTGCCTCAAAATCAATGGCAACCTTTTGTAGGGTCCGTCCCTGAGACTTATTAATTGTCATCGCGAAGCAGAGCCTTACTGGAAATTGGAGGCATTTGAATTGAAATGAGAGATCAGAAGGTATAACGGGGATGCGAGGAATAAAAACTCCCCTGAGCAACTGCCAGTAAAAATAGTTGCCTCAATTAGGTTCTTTTGCAGACACGTGACCTGAAGTCTCGTGCCTTTACAAAGTTTCGGTGGTTGTAAGTTTTTCAGTAACATTATTGGTGTCCCAAACCTCAAAATAAGATAATGCTCAGGAGTGCCTGGAGGATTCAGAGTGTGGAGAAACTCTAGCGACAGCGTGTCTATTAACTTGTGGATTTTTCTGTGAGTATTTGGTGGCAGCATCACGAAATTGTTTCCGCAAGACCGTGTTAGCTGCGGAGCTCAGCTCGGAGCGAAATGAAGTGAATGAAATGAAGTGAATGGGAGGGGAGATGATGACATGACTCCCTCACCTGCCTTATCTGTCCATCCCTCCACAAACACAGTCTCTCAGCATGACGAACGCCAGTGGCAGCGTGTCTATGAACTTAATTTAAAGTTAAGCTTTACACCTTGCTTTCCTATTCATTTGCATAAGCACAGTCCTTCGCCAGCAGTTTTAACTCCGTTACAGCAATTTTAACTTAGTTACAAAGTGATTAAAAGTTTCGTTTATACCCTGCGTCTTCTCATTAAAAATGTACCTCTCGAATATCGTATTCATCGTAGGCATGACAAACTAACTTGTGGATTTTTCTGTGAGTATTTGGCGGCAGCATCACGAAGTTGTTTCTGCAAGTCCGCGTTAGCTGCGGAGCTCCTTGGAGCTCAGCTCGGAGCGAAATGAAGTGAAGGAAATGAGGTGAATGGGAGGAGAGATGATGACGTGACTCCTCCACCCGCCTTAACTGTCAATCCCTCCACAAACACACACACAGTCCCTCGGATCTCAACTCTCCTTTATATAAATCAGTAAAGGAGAGAGGACTAAACACTAAGGAAAAAGAATGGCAAGACCGCGTCAGCTGCAGAGCTGAGCTCGGAGCGAAATGAACTGAATGAAATGATGTGAATGGGAGGGGACATGATGACGTGACTCCCCCACCCGCCTTAACTGTTCATCCCTCCACAAACACAGTCTCTCGGCATGACAAACGCCAATGGCAGCGTTGTCTATGAACTTAATTTAAAGTTAAGGTTTACACCTTGCTTTCCTATTTGTTTGCATAAGCACAGTCCTTCACCATTAATTATTTAATGTTAGCTCAGACCAGGCATTTAAAAGTTTCTCTCGCACTTTTACTGAGTTTGTGCCAAACACTATTCTATCTCTGACCATCTCATCTTCGTTTGCATAAGCACAGTCCTTCACCAGCAATTTTAACTCAGTTACAAAGTGATCAAAAGTCTCGTTTATACCCTGCGTCCTGTCAGTAAACTTGTATCTTGCGAATATCGTATTCGTCTTAGACATGACAAACGCCAGCGGCAGCGTGTCTATGAACTTAATTTAAAGTTAAGGTTTACACCTTGCTTTCCTATTCGTTTGCATAAGCACAGTCCTTCACCCGCAAGTTTAACTCCATTACAGCAATTTTAACTCCGTTACAAAGTGATCAAAAGTCTCATTTATACCCCGCGTCTTCTCATTAAACTTGTATCTCGCGAATATCGTATTCGTTGTAGGCATGACAAACGCCAGCATCAGCATGTCTATAAACTAAATTTAAACTTACGGTTTACACCATGCTTTGTTTCCACAGTAGCCGCACTTATGAATATGCTTGTATGCGTCACTCGCTTCATATTCTTTTGCTGCCTTCTCAATTGTGTAATGCGTTTTTTGTTCAGCGCTCTTTGGAGCTCTTCCTTGTTCTCTACGCACTGCGTTCACAGTCAGTTCACGTGAGCCGCTTCTCTTGTGCGATCTTGCGATGTCCACAGCTTTACCTGACCATCTCATCTTCATTTGTATGAGCACAGTCCTTCACCTGCGAATATTTAGCGGCAGCGTGTCTATTGGATTGCCGCTGACAGACGGCCTTATATAGGCAGGCACTCAATTACGTGGGAAGCGTGATGATGAGGGAACTCCGTCTCATACGACGACCGAGCTGCAGGCTATGGCCGTATATATGTACATAAGTAGGTTCTAGTTATGACCATTACGCGTAGAATTTCGAAATCAAACCTGCCTAACTTTTGTAAGTAAGCTGTAAGGAATGAGCCTGCCAAATTTCAGCCTTCTACCTATACGGGAAGTTGGAGAATTAGTGATGAGTCAGTCGATCAGTCAGTGAGTGAGTCAGTCAGTCAGTGAGGGCTTTGCCTTTTATTAGTATAGAAGTATAGTGGAGGTGGAGGTGCTTTGTGCACTTTATTGTAAAAATAAATGTATTTGGACTTTTATGTGGTGTCTGGTGTCTGGTCTGAGGGTTCAAGGGAACGACAGCACCCCCTATCTGTCACACAATTTACTCATTATTCAATCATGAAAAATATTATTTGATGACTATCTGTTAAAAAAGTAAAATACATGCTTCCACCTATGCAAAGAAAAATAATTTCAGTAATGTCTGAATCCTGCTTGGATTTTGACTTCCATCCATTTCTAAAACAGAAAGGCCCCACTCTCTTGTGACTCAAAAAGGGTTACATGAATTTGAAATGTGGAGAGGAAAACTGGAATACAGTACCTACAAAAAATATACATCCATGAAACACTGGGCAGAAGGTATAAACAATTTCTGCAAGAGACAGCTTTTCATTACATGGCACCCTAGCTTATACACTCACACTTGGGTAATTCACAACCACCAATTAGCCTAACATACACATGTTTTGAATTTCTGGAGAAAACCCAAAACAATTAGCATAAGCAAACTCGACAAAGACAATGACTGGGCCTAGATTCAAACACATGGATGCTGGATTCATGAGATGGCAGTGCTAAGCACTATAACATCATGCCTCCCTCATGTCCTTAAACATTTATTGTTATGTAAGCAAGATTACAAAATAATTACCTTGAGGATTAGCCCTGGGTTTCCTTCAACTTCATGATCTGATAAGATGAACTTATTATTCTCTAGTACACAGTTCACAGTAACTCTGTCATTATGACAGCCATTAAAATGACCAGTGATACTCTGTGGAAAAAATAAAAACTGTACAAATCATATGAAGATATGAATATGGAAGAGAAAGAATTCTTCATACACCACTTGTGTAATTAATTGAATTTACGTTGCAATCACAAAAACATATTCATTTCAAACAAGTCTACAATAAACAATTCAAAATGTATTTAAATTAGAATTATTTTATTAGTAATTATACACATCAACACATTGCTACATATTTTGTGCATTTTTTATTTTCAATGCATATTGAGTGATTACAGATACATAAATAGGAAGTTATGTAAATTCAGTTTCGATACAGTATATTCAGTCAGCATTATCACTGCAGGAAAGGCACTATATCTCTTTTGAGTAAGGAAAACGCATAGGCATTTAAAAAAGTAGCCAAACACAAAGAGAAACAAATGTTTTACAGTGAAAAACATCTGTATTTAATTTTTGTGTCTCATCTATTGTAAAAAAAAAGTTAAATATTAAAATGGTGGCTGTTCCTCCATGATAATATGCAAAAATCAAATGCCTGACAAAAACAAAAATATTTAAGTTAGAAAATGTACACATGGTGTAACTTTCAGGTGTGTTTGAGGGCTGTGTAGACACTGTAGCTCTCAAAAGACTGAGTTCAGAAGGTAGGTTCTAGAACCTTCTCAATCCCTTTCAGCATTGTGGGACCCAGATGCTATCACGCTGGGACTAGGTAAAGGCTGAATTGCGGCCTGGGCAGGACTCTAGTCTATCACAGGGACAACTCTCATTCACAGACACACACACATATACACACATACCCCATATTCATAATTAGTGAGATGTGGCAATTAACATACCCTAAAAAAAATAAATAAAAATTCTTGTAATTAATTCCTTCTGTGCTTCAGCATGTCTGGCCATAGTAATTTTCATTAAACGGGACTTACAAAGCTACTCAGTTACAACAAATGTTAGCAGATAATAGAAGTGAAAGCAAGGTGTATTATAGCAAGTGACCATTATGGATATCAGGTGAATATGGCACTCTGATGGTAAATTATGGGGTGATCAGATTTTGAAAGTCCCAAATCGGGGTACTTGTGTAGCATGTATGCCCACGCCTGAAGCTTTTCCTCATTAGTTTAATGCACATGTTGCCTCATCATCATCAGAAAGGGATCAGGGCACGGTAAAAAATGCTTTCATAAATAAACACATAGGACTGCATACAGAGCTTCTGTCTTGGAGTTTTGTGCATGGATTTGTAAATACATTGTGACAGTGTTTGTTTAAGCAAACCTGTGTTTGCAGCACTGAAGAGTGGAGGTTTCCCATGGGGTTTTGAGAAGCTCGAAGAGCAAGTTGGTTCAGGGTTTACTAGTGGTGGACCTCCACAGACTGGCAACAATTCATAGAGAGCTTTTCATAAACCAGCAGTAGGCAATAACAGGGTTAACATACTTGGCAAGGCTGCCTCTTCATGGACAGGCACAAAATGTCTATGTACCAGTGCAGGACCGTGGGAAACGCTAGCTTAACGCATTGAGAGGAATAAAATTCTGATGCACTGGTTCTTTTCTTTTTACAGTCATATCGCTAGGAAGACTTCATAAATGCTGAGGAAAAGGTTTCAGTGCGTGGTCAGCTGGAGTTGCACATGCTGGATGGCCCAGCTGCCCACACCAAGTAATCAGTGACAGAGAGCAACTCTCTACCCATGCATGCAGTCTGCTGTTGTTTCATCAACTTAATTTCAGGAAGTGTTCGCTAACATTATAGTGGCTATCAGAGTTAAAAAAAGAAAAAATATGCAAAATTTACAAGTTAGTGTAACTGCTGTAAAACTGAAGCAATGAACTAATTTGTATTCTAGAAAGTTGATTCTTTTCATCTGGACATAATTTTTTTTTTTCCCTATACGTTTCAATACTCATCCAAGTGACTTCCTCAGTCTTAGTTGACTGCAGGTTTCTCCAACCTTAAAAACTGTATATGGAAGAAGTGGAAAAGAGGATACCTGGGTGAAAATCAAATCTCAGGAGGTACCACAATTCACTGACCAGATCAACTCAGTAGACAAACACATCCAGTTCACCACGGAGGACATGAAACGTGAGACAGGCTAGCTTTCTTAGATTGTGAAATTTCCATCAGCAATGGTGGACATTTGAAAGTTGATGTGTACCGTAAACCAACGCATACACATCAGTATTTAAGGTTTGACTCTCACCATCTGCTAGAGCACAAAATAGGTGTTATCAGGACTCTACAACACAGAGCAAACACCATACCCACAGACACAGCGGCCAGGGAAGCAGAAGAATATCATATCAAAAAGGCCCTGAGTAAATGTGGTTATCTCAGCTGGACTTTTGTCAAAGCAGGGAAGACACCTAAAGAATGCTCTAAGCAATCCAGGAGAGAGGAAGGACAACTGCTGCCTAAGCGAAAAACTTTGGTGATCCCTTATGTATCAGGAGTATCGGAACAGCTAAGACGCATTTTTTCAAAACAACAGGTCTCAGTGGCTTTCAAACTCCAAAACACGATAGAGCAAAAATTGGTTCACACCAAGGATTGGGTGCCCCGGCACAGATAGAGTAATATAGTTTACACAGTTAAGTGCCAAGAGGATTCCCATGAATCATACATCGGGGAAACCAAACAACCACTGGTGAAGTGGATAGCACAATACAGAAGAGCTACCTCGTCAGGCCAGGACTCTTGCAGTCTATTTACATATACAGGACAGTGGTCATTCTTTCAGTGATGAAGATGTGCATATCCTGGACAGGGAGGCCATTTACGTGAAAAAGGAATGACCATCTCTGAACCGAGAAAGGGGCCCAAGGGTACACCTTTCACCATCTTACAATGCAGTCATTGCAGCCATTCCCCAACTCTCTGTGAATGGTACTCATGGCCATTGATCAATGGACAATTTGCATATCATTGATCACACAGCCCATTGTTAGTCAATGGTGCTAGTTCGGTCATTAGGCCGAGAGACTGTTCATAAGGTTGGAGAAACCTGCAGTCAGCTGAGACTGAGGAAGTCACTTGGATGAGTGATGAAACGTATAGGAAAAAAAAAAAACTATGTCCAGATGAACAGAATCAACTTTCTACATGACCAGGTATGTTGTCAGGTCCTGCAGCCTTGCATGGATTAACTCTGGATAGAGTCCTCTTCACATCAGTTATGGAGAGACAGAGTACCTGGTCATTGGAGGGAGGTGTTGCTTTTCACACAAGGCTGCAGGACCTGACAACATACCTGGTCGTGTGCTCAAAGAATGTCCCAGTCAACTGGCTGGTCTCCTCACAGACATCTTCAACATATCTCTAAGCCAGTCGTCAATCCAAGCATGCTTCAAGTTGATCACCATCATACCAGTGTCGAAGAAGTCATCAGTGACATGCTTGAATGACTACCAACCAGTTGCACACACGCCAATCATAATGAAGTGCTTTGAAAGGTTAGTCACGTCACACATAAAGACTAATCTCCCTGCCTCCCTTGACCCTCTTCAGTTTGCATATCACTCAAACAGGTCAACTGAGGATGCCACATGCTCTGCCCTTCACCTCTTCCTGACACAGCTGGATAAAAAAGACACATATGTCAGGATGCTATTCATAGACTTTAGCTCTGCCTTCAACACAATCATCCCACAAAAGCTGGTTGTAAAACTAAGCAGGTTGGGCCTGAACACCACCCTCTGCAATTGGATCCTGGACTTCTTGACAGAGAGGCCCCAGTCAGTTTGGATGGGCTGCAACACTTCCAGCAACATCACACTGAGCACTGGAGTGCCGCAAGGCTGCGTGCTTAGTCCACTGCTGTTCACCCTGCTGACTCACGACTACAAAGCTGCGCATAACACCAACCACATCATCAGGTTTGTGGATGATACGACGGTGCTGGGACTGATAAGCAGGGATGATGAAACAGCATACAGTGATGAGGTGGGATGCCTGTCTGCATGATGTGAAGACAACAATCTATCTCTCAGTGTTGACAATACAAAAGCGATTATCGTGGACTTCAGAAAAATCACATCCTGCCCACATCCCACTCAGCATCAATGGTTTAGATGTGGAGACTATTAGGAGTACCAAGTTCCTCAGTGTGCACATAACTGAGGAACTTACATGGACTCATAACACCTCATTACTAATCAAGAAAGCCCAGAAGAGACTACACTTCCATCATCACCATGTTCTACAGAGGCAACATTGAGAGTGTTCAGACCAGCTGCATCACTGTCTGGTATGGAAACTGCAATATATCCGACCGCAAGCATCTGCAAAGGATAGTGAAAACAGCAGAGAACATTATTGGGGTGCCTATCCCTTCACTTCAGGACATATTTTACAAACTAGGCTGACCTGCCTTTTAAGGCGACCGACTTTTAAGTTGACCACTTCTTAAGGCAATTCAATATGTAGATCAATTTGATATTTTATACAAACTCATTAATTTGGTTATATTGCATTTGAGCGGTATTACTTTAATACTCGTAGTTTCTGTTATTTTTGTGATGAAATTTAAACTTTTTTTCTATATTGAGGTCGCCCTTTTGAACCCCCCTGATATTTACTACACGGTGAGGCATTTGTACTCCATCAACATTAATTATTTCCAGAGACATAGTTTTGTCTATTTTTCCAGCGCATCGCGCACAAAAGCAAAGGAACGATGGGAGCACCAGAACTCTGCTCACATCATGTCGCTTCATACCGCAAGCTGCAAGTAGTAAGTCTGTGATAAGCGGAATACCGCTACGCTTTCCACTCACGGGACAGAAGGACAATCCAGACCGCTTTTATATAGTAAGAAAGAAGAAGAAGATATCGCACAGTCTGGAGTAGAAAATCATCTTTTACCTGGAAAAACGAAACTACAAATCCCATCGTGCATTGCAAAATGGACGAGGCATGTGTGAAACTCCGCGCCTGCGTAGCACTTACGGGACGGAAGGACAATCCCGACCGCTTTTATATAGAAGGATGTAGTGTCTGCAAGGCTTGCAGCATTGTGCAGGACCCCTTACACCCCTCACATGGACTTTTCACACTTCTGCCATCCAAAAGAAGACACTGCAGCATCAAAGCCAGATCTGCCAGGCTGAAGGAGAGTTTTTACCCCCAAGCTGTCAGACTCCTTAACACCATGCTGCCCCCTGGGATCTTCCAAACTGCTTCAACCACCTCTAAAAACAGAACTTTCCTGCAAAGACAAGTGTGCACGTAGAAAAGAACTGAAAATCTTATACTGACTTTTAAGTATTTTGACACTCTTGATATCCTTCTGCTGTAAAACATTCTGACCTGTCATTGTTTACACATGTCTTAAACAATTATTATCATACACTGATCATTTCTGTATTATCTATTATTTATTTATTAAATTACATATCTGTTGACTATATTTATGTATCTAGATTGCAAATGCCATACATTGCATCAATGTTCATATTGCTAATTACACGTCAATATTACTGCTACTTCTTTGTCTTGTCTTTGCACAATGTCTTGTCTTGCTTGTGTTTTAATTTTAAATTTTAATTTTATTTTTAATTTATTATTTGCACGTCATGATGTTACACTGTGGACCCTGAGCTTCGCAATTTCATCTATCTGTATACTTGTATATGGTTGAGATGACAATAAAGTTCACTTCACTTCACTTCTACAATTTCCTTACCTGGATTATTGAGCACGCATCGAGAACTAATTTGTAGTTCAAGACACATATAAAATTTCTCTGCTTTAAGGTAGACTAGGGGGCTTTGCTTTTCTAATAAAATTTGCCAAAATAAACATATAACTTTAGGGGTGTACCGAATTTTTGTTCACTGAAAATATTTGGGCAAAAAATTGCAAATTAGGTATTTGGTCGGATGAGTAAAAAAGTCTTAACATGCAATGCTGTTTCTGTTGCTCTCCCAACCTGGTTATGGATGACAATATCAAAAGCAGTTCCTGTTCTATAGACATGGCCATACGTCACAAGGCATTGCATTGTGGGGCTTAGACGCCAACTTTTTAGGATTATATTTGTTTGTTTACAATAAATAAAGAATAGTGGTGACATACAGCAAGAACCAGAGTGTTTTTATAAAAGCTAAAGCAAATGGACAGAAGAAAGGAGATGGAATTAAACTGAGAGTCCGGGACAAACTGAATCAGAATGGAAAGCAGCATTTTTTTAAAAACGCTGATCTTAATAAACAATGAGGATCTGTACATCTTGGCCGTCTAGGAATGGATGAAATCCTCCGAAAAGTTAAAACTCCACTCATATTTTGTTACTATTTATTTTTATGTACTTAATGCTTTCAATTCAGTTTTATAAATATGACTAATTTTTAAAAAACTTACTTCAACAACAAAATTATATTTCATCAGCATTAAATTTTATCAGAAATTAGAAAGAGAAGCTGATTTAATATTTTAATGCATCACTAGTTCTTTTACTGTATATCGCCATCATTAATATGTGGTACATAATATTATATGGGAAAAAAAGAATGCAGAAACCCAACTTTTTTTTAGAAGAACATGGGTTATGAATATTACGTTTATGAATTAATAATATTACAGCTGTTCTCCTCCACTATTGCCAGTGCAGACCTTACCTGGACGAATCGAGCACACTGTGGCAGAGAGTTCTCCTTGGACAGATGAACAAGAATCCTTCTTACATTCTCCATTTCTGCCTAACAGAAATATAACATTGGGTTATTTTTCTTCACTCAAATCCATACCAACATTTCAATCTAGTTCTGGGTGACTATGGCTTATAAGGACAACATTGATTGCACTCTTAAAAATAAAGGTGCCAGTGCACTGACATAGGGGAATCATTTTTGATTCCCTGAAGAACCATCCATGTGGTTGTTCCATAAAGAATATTTTATTCAAATCTGTAACAGGTTTGCTAAACACTCATGAATAGATTATGACAGATTTAAAACCAATCGGTTCCTAATTTATAAAAGATTCTTGCTGCATATAACCACCCAGGCTCAGTTCGGGCTTTCTTGATCTACTGCATCCTGCCAGGTACCCTACTAAACATTGAAGATTTCTGTTTTGTCCACATATTAGCAACCTTTTCAAAGCCCAAAGGACCAATTTAATAAGCAAAGAACCCTTTACAGAATTAAATGGTTCTTTATCAAGTAAAGGAACCACATAACCCAGAGTAAGTGCCACTTTAGAACCAGTACTTTTAAGTATGCACAAGGTGGCAACTAAACCCAGACGGGATGCCAGTCCATCATTGGGCACACTCACCAGTACATCCAACTTATATTTGCAACAGAACATGCATGCCTTCATACAAAATGGGAGTACCATTGTTTTTTTTTTTGTTTTTTTTTTAACACAAGGCACACAGAAAAATCACATTCATAAGCACAACTTGAAAGCTGTGATGCAACAGAGCTAACCACTCTGCACTGCTAAGTGTAAGTAGAGGAGTGGCTACAGGTTTTCTCAAATAGTGACTAGTTTTTGCTGCAAAATCATTTCATTTAATTGATTTGCTATTTAAGACCCTTCTGCAGTGAGAATTGTAATTGCTTCATGAAATGTCATTTATTGCTGATGAAGCACTTTTTGCTGAGCTGCTAGTTTTCTGCTTCATTTAGGTTGCCTCACTTGTTAAGATTTTAAACCCTTAACTGCTTATGATGCAAATGACACAGGAGGCAGCAGTCTCCATCTAGCTTGTTTCCATTTACACCTGTTTGTATTCACCCTGCACTATTTGGTTTAATAAAGCACTCGGAAGGAAAGAGAAAGTAGAGAACTGTAAAGTACTCATCCGTTTAAGGCTTCACATCATTTGAATGATGTCACTAGAATGAAAAACAAACCTACCATTTCAGAATGATCTGACATTGCAGAGTTAAACCACTAACAAGTCATGATATTAAACAGGTTCAGTTATTAGCAAGATCTATTTTCAAATTAAGCAACTAGGTTTGAACTGAAACCTGCAGCTCTCCAGGACCGTCGTTGATCACCCTAGACGTAAAGGTACTGGCAGCTCACACACTTCACGGTACTCAAGGAGTTAAAGTGTCGAAAGTCACCTGATAAAATGGAATCTTGCTGAAAACTGACCACATTTTCGATGTTGTTAATAGCAACAATTTGTACTCCCGTCTACAAAGCGCACTAACTTCACATGACAGTAACTCTCTTTTATCAAACATTCAAGTCCCAGCAGCTTCAAAGTTGACAGGTGTACGTGTACGTGTGCGTGACATTTCGGCGATATCCGGGTACCACGTTTTGTTCTAGAATAAGCACCTTCAGCTGCAACGTCTCGCAGATCACTTACCTGCACTGTGTGTTTCGCTTTATGAAGCGCGAGGCACTCGCTCTCTTTTGTATCTTCTTTGAAGTGGCCTATATGTTTATAGCGAAATACCCATAGTTTGATGTTCGGCTGTGACACTTTGAATGTCTGTGTAAATGTCCTGGAGTTTTAAACGCGAACAGGTAAGCGCTGCCTGGCGCCCTGCTCGTCATGAAACACGATGCACTTTTTGCGAGAATACCACAACAATGTTACTTCTACCGAAGCCCGAAGCTTTCATTTTCTCCGCTGTTTTTTCTTAGAACCCAGGAACCACATGACGATTGCTTCCTCTCTCTCTCTCACTGAGGGAAGGCGAGCGAGCAAGTGACGGCCCATCAAGGGAAAATGCGACCTCTGTTGCTAGGATGTGGAGTTGTTTGTTTCAAAAAGGTAAGCCGCTCGTTCTGCACCCGACTGTATTGCACAACGGCTCCTTGGCTGTCCTCTTCGAAAAGAAAAAAAAACTAGTTTAAATATCCTTTTGCACCGTTATGCAGAAATGTAGAAATATGTAAGAGTTGCGAAATCTTTTGAAAGACAACTTAAGTTAGGCTGAATAAGTGGAGGGCTCACTTTAGTGTCATGTTGAGTAGTCAGTCCAGTCTTTCAGAAAAGTTACATCTTTACAGACTTCTATTCATTTTATAAGTCTCTTTTCCAGCAATCCGCTTCAATACTTTATACACGGTGAGAGCATGGTAAACCGAAGCCAAGCCTGGATACACAAAAACAGTGTTTCATATATACTGTATATGCCATACCAGCAGGAGTTCTTAATTTTTTAATTTGTTGGCACAAATTAACAAAATCTTTACAAGAAGAGGATTAGTTAGCATAATGACAGCAGAGACAAATACAGTATAGACAAATGACAGTGATCACATTAAAAAAAAACTGTAACCATTTTTGTTTCCATTGAGCCACATTTTTCACCTATTATTAAGAAAGAAAAGTGAAAAGTAAATGAGCTTCAACACTAACAAAACTTTTTCTAAATGAGTACACTACAACTTATTTTTTGAATAGCGCTCTTCAAAGAATGCAGGTGCACAGCATTGTGAACAATTCTCAGTTAAAATACAAGTATAGATTATACTAAAAAAAAAGAACAGGCACACATAAATTCAGATTTGTTAAAACACAGAGAAAAGGCAGAAACTGATTAAACGTAAATGGAAACAACATCTGTACATTAATTAAATAATAAACTATGGTAAGTTGACAACGGAGGAGAAAGTCAGGAACAAAGTCACAGTTCTGGAGACCTCAGCCAACTTGCCACCTACCTCCTCCTGAGTTTTCTATAGCAGAGTATTTGCTCACCATACAATCTTTTTCATTTCATGATTCCAACACTCCTTTTGTCTGAGATGACTTTTCCATATGCAGGAGAGCAGCCTGACAGTAGAGAAGTGGCAACAAGTGCCACATTAAGAAACCGAGAAGAGAAATGGAACAGAGATGGGTCAGTAACGGTTTAAAAATATTGTGATACTTCTGTTCAAATGACTAACAAACAAATGGAGCTTGCGCAGCTAATAAAAAGCTCTAGTTAAGGTATGCTAAACTAAAGTAGTGATTCAGAATCTAAAATGCTTCCCTTATATTAGCAGGCAGGTCATTGCACAGCTTTGATGCTCTGTAACTCAACCTCCCTCTTTTTTTATATATATATATATATATACATTCTTGCTAACTTAAGTAGACTGTATACTACCTTAATAAGGAGTATATCAAACAGAGGGTGTAACTTCACTCATCACAGAATTCCTACTTGGAAGGACTCTGCTAAATTTATTACACAATAATGTGGCAACCAATCACAAACTTGAATGCAAACTATTTAGATCTGAACTCAAAGTTTACGATACACTGCACAAGAGCAGTTAATCCTAGATATAGATGTATGTACTATGGATACTGATCTCAAGCCCCTTTCTACACGTACTGTTCTTTTACAGTTCAATTTATAATCATTTTCATTTGCCTGCCATAGTCTAGACAGGTGTGTGTGTCAAGTGACTTAAATTAAATATTGGACTTTAAACACCAAGGTAGCTGGTTCATTCTCTACTTCTAACTTGTATGACCTTGAGCAGATCACTTAAACTAATCCTAGATGAACTAATGGTTGTCACTCCTTCCTTGCAGCCTCAGAGTCCTGGACAAATATTCCAAAGGGAAGTTTACTCAGTCTTCCAGTGTCTACATGTGTTTTACCTTACCTTGATGGAGAAGCTTCTGTGTACCAAAAAGAACCCAAGAGCAATGATGTCTGGAGCTTTTTGCTCCTAGTAGGGTAACCCTTGGAAGGAAGGTTGAGGGAGTGGTATCAGACAAAGCATGACTCAAGAAAGACCTTCAACAGTGTAGCAGGCGAAGGATAGTAAGCAGCAAATAGAGGGATCTTCATGCCGTTGGTTTCAGGTCCGCCCCTGTCAGAGACTGTGTAGTGGTTATCCATGCTCCAGCTCCTCCACGTTAAAAGAAGTCATGCACAGGTGTCCAACTGTTGGGGATAACCCACTCTGCTCACCCCAATCCTAAGTTCTGTGGCAATCAGCAAGTAGCAATGAGAGCAGGACCAATAAGTCTGGAAGTCCCTAGCCACAAACTGGCACACAGGCTGTGCGTGAAGACTAGTCATTAGACCCTCGAATTGAGATAGGGAAATTCTTTGGTACCTTTATCCATGACCAAGCAGTCCTTTTTCAGGGTCCACACTGCTCACTCCAGGAGGCGACAGGGCTACAAAAGTTGCCCTGAAAATTGTCTGCCTCACCAACATAATAGTTGGATTGCTGCATTCATGGAGATTTCCTCCATGTGGTGAGAAACTCAGAAAATTTAATTTCACAGCCTGGAGTGTGCACACTCTTCTGGACAGTGACATCTGTGAAAGGCCATAGAGACAAACAGCCTTTGTAGCAAGGGAATTGTTGAGGTTTAACATTGACATTGCAACATTTTCTGAGGCTAGCCTGGCAGAGGAAAGACACCTGAGGGAGGTAAAGGGCGGAAACACCTTATTTTGGAAAGGAAAGCCTACTGGTGAACCCAGGATACATGATGTTGGCTTTGCTATCAGATACAAATTGGTTAGTCATCTTACTGAAGTGCCCCTGGACATCAGCAAATCCCAGTTCAGCTATAACTGGCTGCTGTTGTGAGTGCATATGCACCAACTCTGGACTTACAAGATGATGTCAAAGAAGCTTTCTGTGCCAATCTAAACAATATCCTATCAAGTATCCCAAAAAAGATGATACAATTATCCTATGGAGAGACTTCAATGCCAGAATTCCTTGGGATTATAGAATGTGGAGCAGCACTATTGGAAAAGAAGGTGTAAGAAATATTAAATCAAATGGGGTTCTCCTCCTGACCAAGTGTGCAGAACACAATTTTATTATTACCAACAACCTCTTTAGACAAAAAAAAAAACAAATTCAAAACATCCTGTGTGCAGCTTCGCTCCCAGCATTGGCACCTGACTGATAATGTCATTTTCCAAGGCAGAGATGTACATCTAACAAGGACAATGACTAGTACAGATGTGTGCTGGACAGACCATCGACTCATCCACTCCACAGTGACCGTCAGACTAATTCCTAATAGAATTAGGGAAGAAGAAGCAATGCTGCATCAGAGTAAACATCACGAACATCAGGTCAAATCCTGCCACCAACCTGTACCATAATAATGCAGAGGCACGCTGCAATTTGCTAAAGACCATTTTCCTGAACACTGGCTGAGAAATCATTGGTTTAAACAAAAAGAATAACCAGGAATGGTTCGATGAATGTGATAAGGAAATTGAACATGTTATTTCAATAACCTGGCAGAAGGACATTACGTATGAAGCCAATATACTCCGGAGCTGAATTATTTGCTTAACATCAAGTAAGAGAGCTTAAAAACAAATAGGGGACAGAGAAAGCCTATGAGATTCAAAATCTTGAAAAAGAAGGTGACCTAAGAGGCTTCTTCAATGCCAATAAAGTGGTATAATATGCAGCTATTGTGGATCCAACCTTCTCTGGTTTAAGGATAGCCAAAGGCTCCTGAAAATGTATGATGAGGTCAAGGCCTGCTAGAAGGAATAATTTTGAGGATCTCTTAAACTAGAAAACAATGGTTGATGATGAGGTCTTTGACAGAATTTTCCAGTATTGTATGAAGGAAGGCATGGGTGATCCAGTGAGCCTGTTGGAAGTTTGTGACACCATGTCAATGATGTGAAAAAACAAAGCTGCTAGTGCCTATACAATTCCAGACAAAATCCTGAAGGCAGCATGATTTAACCTCCTTGAGTATGTACATGCCCTTGTTATAAAGATCTGGGATAAAGAGGTAACACCCATTGACCTCAGAGATGCATTTATTGTTATCCTTTTTCAAAAGTGAGACAAGACAAAGTTTGGAAATTACAGGGGGATCTCCCTTCTTTTTGCAACTGGGAAGATTATTGCCTGCGTTCTCTTTAAGAGACTCTTCCCGCTATCAGAAGTAATCCTTTCTGGATCCCAGTGCAGATTTCACCTTGCCTGAGGCACAACAGAATTTTATAGTATTTTACACCAGCCATCCAGAGAGCTTAGGTCTACTGGTCAGTTATCTCTTATGGTCCCTCGCAGTAAGAGTAAAACTAAGGGGGACAGGACTTTTGCAGCTGCTGCACCTCATCTGTGGATCTCTTTACCTCATTACATTAAAGAGTCACCTTTAATTGAACTGTTCAAAATGAGACTGATGATCCATTTCTATTCTCTAGCATTCAGTGACCTACTGATGGTTTTCTTACTCTTAGTCATTTTCTTTCTTTTCCTTTGACTCACTGCTGCCTGTATTCTGTTTTTATCGTACTTGTATTTCTACTTATTTCTGTTTATTTTACTTATGTTTATTGTATGTTTTAATTTAAAGCACTTTGGCTACAGCATTACTGATGTTGTTTTACATGTAATAAATACATTG
Organism: Polypterus bichir lapradei; assembly: GCA_026402145.1. Taxonomy (NCBI): domain Eukaryota; kingdom Metazoa; phylum Chordata; class Cladistia; order Polypteriformes; family Polypteridae; genus Polypterus; species Polypterus bichir. The sequence continues at coordinate 37,535,997 of JANRMT010062854.1, forward strand.
ACATATAATTGTTTTTTCATACAACATGAGTATTTATTTGAAATAATGTTATACATTTCTGAAGGTGATTTTTAGTCCATGCCAAGCAGATGCTAGTAAACATGTGAAATATTGCAGATTACAAAAAAATCTTCTCCTTGAAAGGTTAATAAAGAAATGCAAAGTAAAGACTGTCAATACTTTAATCATTATTTATTTGAGGAATATGAAAATATTTAAGGACATTTTAAGCCAAAACAAACATGCTACATTAGCTCTTGAAAAACAACAGTGCAGCTTGGTTAAAAGATTTATGAAGTGTCAACTTGGTTAAAGGAATCGTTAAATTTCTTATTTCACGTTCATTCCATAGAAGAATTAACACTGATCAATTAAAAAGGTCTAAAAAAAAAATCAGTGTTTACTAGTACCCTCTGCAGAGACTAGATTTTGCTTACTGTTGAATAGATACTTTATAGTACTTTAAGTTGTGTGTCATCCTTATACTCAAAAGTTCATATATACCAAAATTTATATTTCCTTGATGAAAAGTGCTTCTTGTCATTGCTGCTTTTTTAATATATACAGTACACTGTGTGTGTGTGTGTGTGTGTATATACACTCACCTAAAGGATTATTAGGAACACCTGTTCAATTTCTCATTAATGCAATTATCTAATCAACCAATCTCATGGCAGTTGCTTCAATGCATTTAGGGGTGTGGTCCTGGTCAAGACAATCTCCTGAACTCCAAACTGAATGTCAGAATGGGAAAGAAAGGTGATTTAAGCAATTTTGAGCGTGGCATGGTTGTTGGTGCCAGACAGGCCAGTCTGAGTATTTCACAATCTGCTCAGTTACTGGGATTTTCACGCACAACCATTTCTAGGGTTTACAAAGAATGGTGTGAAAAGGGAAAAACATCCAGTATGCAGCAGTCCTGTGGGCGAAAATGCCTTGTTGATGCTAGAGGTCAGAGGAGAATGGGCCGACTGATTCAAGCTGATAGAAGAGCAACTTTGACTGAAATAACCACTCGTTACAACCGAGGTATGCAGCAAAGCATTTGTGAAGCCACAACACGCACAACCTTGAGGCGGATGGGCTACAACAGCAGAAGACCCCACCGGGTACCACTCATCTCCACTACAAATAGGAAAAAGAGGCTACAATTTGCACGAGCTCACCAAAGTTGGACAGTTGAAGACTGGAAAAATGTTGCCTGGTCTGATGAGTCTCAATTTCTGTTGAGACATTCAAATGGTAGAGTCAGAATTTGGCGTAAACAGAATGAGAACATGGATCCATCATGCTTTGTTGCCACTGTGCAGGCTGGTGGTGGTGGTGGTGTAATGGTGTGGGGGATGTTTTCTTGGCACACTTTAGGCCCCTTAGTGCCAATTGGGCATCGTTTAAATGCCACGGGCTTCCTGAGCATTGTTTCTGACCATGTCCATCCCTTCATGACCACCATGTACCCATTCTCTGATGGCTACTTCCAGCAGGATAATGCACCATGTCACAAAGCTCGAATCATTTCAAATTGGTTTCTTGAACATGACAATGAGTTCACTGTACTAAAATGGCCCCCACAGTCACAAGATCTCAACCCAATAGAGCATCTTTGGGATGTGGTGGAACGGGAGCTTCGTGCCCTGGATGTGCATCCCACAAATCTCCATCAACTGCAAGATGCTATCCTATCAATATGGGCCAAAATTTCTAAAGAATGCTTTCAGCACCTTGTTGAATCAATGCCACGTAGAATTAAGGCAGTTCTGAAGGCGAAAGGGGGTCAAACACCGTATTAGTATGGTGTTCCTAATAATCCTTTAGTTGAGTATATATATATATATATATATATATATATA
>JANRMT010062854.1:37537946-37552813 GCA_026402145.1 Polypterus bichir lapradei
ATATATATATATATATATATATATATATATATATATATATATAAAAACTACTTTATGATACATGATTCACTTTCTCCAGCTACAAATCTGCAAACCATATCACAGACCTTCTCTTCCATATAGTTATAGTATATAGTACAGTATATATAAAGTTGAAGGCTTTGACTCGCTTTGTGTTCATAAGTCACTTAAGTTGACTGTGCTTTATGTATGTTGAAGTTTGTAAGTAGCCTTAGACAAGAATGTCAGTGAAATGTAGTAATAATAATGATAACATGTATATATTATGTGGGGCATTATGGTGCTAGTCCTGATGTCTTTCAGTAAGGAGGCAGGGGTTTGCATCCTGGGTGCTCCTTGTGTGGAGTTTGCATGTTCTCCCCATGTCCAAATGGGTTTCCTCTGGGTGCTATAGTTTCCTCTCACAGTCCAAAGACATGCCGGTTATACGTGAACTGGCATTGCTAAATTGGCCCATGTGTGTTCACCCTGCCTTGTCCAAGTGTTGTTTTTGCTTTGCTTCTGATGATTGCTAGAATAACCTCCAGCTCCTCCACACCTTTGCCCAGGTTAGAAAAATGGATGGATGGATGGATACAGGTTTATATATACATTTATTTTTTTTTTAATGCAAACCATTTAAAATTTAACTTATACATTTTCTGCATATCAATGTTTGCTATGCAGGTTAGGTTTATTGGCAACTCTTGTTTCACCCAGTATGATGGAGTGCAGATGTATGAATGAGTGCACTCTGCAGTGGATTGGTGTCTTCTTCAGGTATGGATTTTGCTTTGCATGTAAAGCTGAAAGATCTGCTCTTGGTTGGATTAAGAGAATATTGTAAGAACTTGGGCAGTATGCTTATTTATGATGGTACTGGCATACAGAGTACTGTCTTACAGTTCTAGGTTTGTATGCAGAGGACAGAAAGATATGGAAGAAGATGATCCGCTGTGGCAACCCCTAATGGGAGCAGCCAAAAGAAGAAGAAGAATGTCCACTGCCAGCCTTTTCATTGCCTGTATGTGGTTTTCTTATTCTGCTTGTGGGAGTTTTATCAGAACAGAAAAGGTTACCTGACAATTTTAAATGGCATGTCTGAATTTATCTGATATGATTGACTGAGCCCTGTGACTGGCCTGTATTCCATCCATAACAGGTTGCTGCCATGTTCCCAGTAATATACTGGGTTAAACCCTAAATTCTTTAATGGCTGAATAAGAAAATTGATAGATCAATGATTTTAAATGTCATTATATTGCTTATATTTTGCATTCTTTTATTATCCAAAAACTTATAACTTGTTAAAATCCTTTCATTTTACTTTAATTAATTATTGCTCAGCAAAAGCTCAGGAAGTAATTCATTATTCTAATTTGCATTCCTTTCTAAGATTCTACAGTACAATGTTTGATGTACATACAAACCCCTGCCTACTTGTGTTTTGCAAATCTCAAAATTTAATTTCCTCTGGTTTATCTTAGGGAGTTTGAAAAGTGTCTGTCTGAAGAAACAGTGATGAAATATTTTTTTCCTAAACATGTACACAGAGTTTGAGGATTTACAACAATAAAATATTTATGCTCTTTACTACCCTCAGGAGAGTACATTCCAGATGCCTTGTCGCATTGTTCACATTTTCAGATGTTGACTGCTCCAAAAATGAAAGCAATTTTTAGCTGTGGTTATGTAGGAAAAATTATTATGCACATTCTCAAGGGTTTCTTCTCTTAGCTTTCTTCTCTTTGCCAGTTTCTTCAAGCATTACACGATTTTCATTATATTTTTGGCAATAAGGTGCAATACTTATGGAAGTATTAATAAAAAAGTTCTCAACAGCAACAGTGAGCCACCTACTCTCAGTAGATTATTTTTCTCTGTAGGTTGTGAATCTTCAGCAACATCAGATGGATTTCTTTGTCCATCATACCCTGAAAAAGAAAATACCTGTTTTAAAGTTTGACTGTTAAAAGAATCAATTACCATTGTTTCTTTATACCTGATGAAGCTATATTGAATTATACTCTTCTTTGACAAAATCAACTCATAGGTAGGTTTGTCTGGAAAATTGCAGGCAAATTTGACCTGAGGACATGAAACGTTTGAAAACAAAAACAACTAATTTTTAAATGACCAAACAGAACATTTTCTTAACCGAGTTATTTAATAGTGTAGAAAAAATGTATATGTAGAACAGAAATCAGAACTGCAAATGGTGTTGTTCAGTTGGACTATGATTTAACATGCATAAGACAACCAGAAGGAGAGGCTGCAAAGTAAGGCTGATATTCAATTAAAATGCTTAATTACAATTTTAATCAGAATTTATTGTATTACTTTCAAGCATGTTCATATTTTTCTATGAAGCAGATATAACACAGTGATTCATTTCTAATAAAAAAACATATTAATTGTTTGCCAATGCATATTAAATTATTTCAGTTACTTTACTGAATAGTTTTGTGTAACATAAACAATGCCCAACGATCACTAACCCCCAAAATTTCCCAGGGGTTGTTGTAATATTATGAAAAATCAATACGGTTTGGACTGCTGTTTTGCCAAATAACATATCAAAAACACTAACCATTATACATACAAATAAATATAAAAAAAAAAATCAAATCACGGTTTAGCTTTCGTGCACAATCAGCACTGTTATAACTTAGGATGTGTTTAACTGTGCGATTCGCACAAGTCAACTCCTCAGCCTGTTACCTGGAGAAGAGAAGACATTACACAGTTTGCATATTGTCATAGAATATATCATTTATGAATTATAAAAAAAGACTGTCTTAACCTTCAGCCCAAATGGATGGAGATATTAGCATCCTCAATAAGCACTGATCATTGTCTAGTTTTATTGGTTACAGTATAATATCAGCTATTGTAGGTTATAATGTAAGCTACAATAGGTAACATACAATTAATTAAACATCAAACACATGCCAGATCTGCTTTGGAGGAAATCTGAGTGAGGTATAAGGAATTTGCTGTTAGCTACTTGGACATGAGTATCAACTGCACCATGCTGTTTCATGTGAGATAGCCCCCAATGCTTGACCGAAACAGCTCCACAGCAAATGTCTGACCCACTAACAATTCTGTTTCGCACTTAGACCTATACCTTGTCAGCCTCATAGGCTATGTTTCGAGGGCAAACTTGCTTCAGCAGCTGTAACTGCGTGTAACGTCTCGTTCTGGATGTTCTACTGTGCGATGTGATTTTTTTTTTTTTTTAACTGTCACTGTGTGAGTGCAGCATCTACACTGTTAGCGTGACATGAAAATAAACCTCACTCACTCTGCTTGTATTAACTTGTTTGATTTCAGTTGTTCTCGTGTTATTCTCAGCACTTTCAAGAGTTGGTATAAACATGAAACAATGTGTACGAAAATACAGGTCAAATCGTGTCCTTACTGATTCAATATTGTACACTGTATTTTCTGTTCCAGTACTACGTATTACAGGAGTCAAGTGACGACACAGCTTGTGGGTTAAAAACATTATCGAGAAACAACATAGGGACTGACTTGGATTCATTTGGCACTGATTCGTTAAGTTTGAAGTGCGGTCACATCGACCGGATTAAATTAGTATGTTTAGGGGTTGCATTAAGAAAATTAGTTGCAGAAATTTTGCATTTGTTAATCACACATGCTAATGGCGATTAATCAGTGGCCCTACTATAAAGCTTGGTTAAAAAAAAAACTTAAACCACAAGTGCAAATAATGAAAGAAAAGAGTTCAGAATAACTGATGGCAGTATAAATGATGCTCATGCAGTCATCCTTAGGAATTCACTAGCATTCTTGACAGAATCAGCATTTTGTTTTTTTTCATAGGCAATCACTGTCTGACAGTAGTCAGAGTACAGAAATGTCATTACTAAAAGTTCGAGACGTTAACAACCAAAGAGCACGAAGGGCTTGTAATCAAGCACACAATCAGGGTTAAAAGTAACAGTAAAGCCTCCAAAAAGAAAGTGACAGGAAAAACAGCTACACTACACTTTTATTTGTATCAAAACTAGCCATGTAGCCAGTTCCCCAAGTTTGGTCATGTCTCTGGCAATACATAACAACTTAAAACACTTTTTATGCACATATTTTAGTGTATGTTAGTGTTTTTTATCTTAAGGAGTCTTTTGTTGTTTTGTGTTTTCCATTTTGGCAAAGATTTTATTAACATCTTATTTACGCACCATCAGAAGGTGTTGTGTGATCCTGTTCATCGTATTGATGATGTTACAGATATGAGATTTTTAAAGAGAGGTGATTTTGTAGTACATTATATACTTCAGGTGATATTCTTAGTGCACTTAGCTTATTTTTTCAAAGTAGGCCCTGGCATCTGAGTTCTGACAGCAATTTAAAGCCTCTGATCAATCTCTTGCATTCTGATTCTTTGTTGCTTGCTTTTTTTCAGTCTCCCAGTTTTGAACCATTTCTGTCTTTGACTATGATTTTAGTTTTGTGATTATTCACAATAATGGTAGACAGTATCCTAGCAAGTTAATAGGATTGAAAAAAGTATGGAAAACATCAAACACTAAAAAAAATACACAATTCTAAGACTTAGTTTTACTTCCTGAAGCTGAGGAGAGGCTTCTGCAATATGGCATTATTAATTGACATGGCAATGTTTAAGCATCCATAGATACACATCATGGCTCAACACTATTACGTTATCAAGAAAATGACACTAAAGAATATAAACAGCAAATTAAAAAATGTAAAAACAAAGTAAAGCATATTAGAAAACTGAAAAACTAGTCCAAATAACTAGTGATCATGACATTGTCATTATAATACATCTTACAAGATAATGAGATGCATATTTTTTTAATATGACAACAGCGCAATGCTTTTTTTCCCACCTTTTATGGATGATTTATACAGTATTCCTTAGAACTATAACAACAATGTTCTACATTAACTAATTGCACAACCCTAGAAAGAAGTTTTTAAAAACGCACTTTACACACAGCATTTCTGCTTTGTTAAAATTTTTTACAATCTGCTCATCTTTCTTGAGTATTCACCCTGACACTCTAACAAGGTGGTCAACCTAAAATACAACTCATACTAAAATAGGTTACCCTGTGCCCGGCCTTAGTCAGTCTGATGAGTGTGTGTTCCTGAATGCATTTTTGGCATTTGGTCTTCTTTGGCATTTTGTCAAATCCTTGCTTAGTAATAAAAGTTATCACTAGTGGCAACTGAAATGTGCTTTAAAGACATACCAATGTATGCAATTAAGTAAAATTTAATTTCAATGCATAGGGAAAAGAAAGAAGAATTCTAAGAAATAAAAAGCTGACACAAAAGCAGTAGAGTTTGCAAGGTTTTGCTTTTCCTGAAGATATTAGCTATCTTAATTTCTAAATGATTTCAAAATTGACTTTAAATTTCAATTTAAGCATCTGACTTATTATACTGTAACAAAGCTTCCTGGAGCTTTTAGTGATCTATCTTTTTAAAAATCAAAATCAATGCAAAAGCTTCAAGAAAATTTAGGCAGATGATCTTCTGGAGTGTGCTTTCATTATTTAATATGCTTTAAAAATAATTACTATGTACAGTAGGTGATACCTGTTCAATCATTGACTGATTTTCTTTATTTGTTGCGTTGTAGAGAGAGGAAATGGCATAGTTTTTTACAAGCAGATGTCTATGTGTATTGTTATTTTGAATATTAAACTGTTTCAAATTTCACACCATAAACCATTATCATTGGTGAAATGAGCATTCACAGATGTGCGCATCAATGCTTTAAAATCACATTTTCTCCTTAAGTGTATATCATCAAAATATCAGGGTTTTTTCTATGTTATGTACAGTGTATCTTTGTGCATTATTTAATTTAGATATGCCTGTACTATTTACCCATTTTTATTTCACATTTTTAAATACTACAGTCTGACAGTTGTCCAAAGTATGATGCTACAATTGCAGCAGAATAATGTATTAAGCACAAATCTTTAACTGGCAAAAAGAAATGGCAGGTGGATTGTGGGCACAAAATTGATTAATTGTGGACATGCGTGTAAAGTAGTGACAGACCCATGGCTTTGTTTTAATTGTTAACAATATATATTTTGTGTTTCCCTGCAATCCTCTACTGTTCAAATTATGTTTGAAAAGATGAATATTTTACATCAAATGGAAGTTAAGAATACTTTTTTTTACAATGTGTTTATTTCCTGGATTCAGGCAATAGTTGACTGCAACTGCTTTGCTTTGTGTCATACAATCTCATTAAATATTCCTGGGTTTTAATTTCATTATTTGTTTTTACATATATTGTTTTAAGTTTAATTTATTTATGATTCAGAACCCCTTCTCTTGACTAAACAATCTCTATAGTCCTCATGCTGTTTTATGTCCCTAATCTAGTTTATTTAGTACATAAAATGATACATTTCAGGATTTTTATGTTACCTGTGCAGCACTCAGAAGGTGGTATCGGTAAACAGATATTACTTCTTGGTGTTGTGTTTGCAGTACCTGTAATTAAAAGCAAAATGTACTGTGGCTCCTGAGTTTATGGGAAAGTGTTATCAAGTTTTATTTTATCTCTAGTAGCAATTACAAATACATTTATAAGCACTAGATATAAACAGAGAAATTAGTCAATAGCCAAATCCAAATAAAAGTCCAAAAATGAAAACCAAAAGTACAAAACAGAAAATGAAAGAAAAACACACACTAAATTTTAAGCCAAGTGTACAAAGTGAGCAGAAAAACAACAGGGAAATAGCAGCAATTGTTGTGGGGATAGGCAGAATTGACAAGGACAGGCAAAAATTGTTCAGGCAAAATAATCATCAGAGTAATTAGCTCTAAAAACCTAACCAGTCAGACTGAAGGATTCCTTTACCAAAGCAATTTTTGAATATAGTTCTGTTTTGTTTTTTCTTTGTGTATTTTATTTTATCTAAAAGTAGCACCCCACCATCCTAAATAGTCACTGTGTGATGACATCAGACTTGTTCTCTTCAATAAGTATATAATCTTTGATCAATAAAAATAAGTACAACATGCTATTCCAGTTATCTTGGCCACAACAGTTTAAGTCTGCCAAAGCCTTTGTCTTGCTACCTTCATTTCCAGCCTCCACCCTCCTTCTCCATAATAACCTGTTGTTAGCCTCTTATTTTTGTGACTTCATTCAGCCCATGTAGAAAAGACTGAAAATTAATCATAAATGAGAAAGTGCCAATTTAAAGTAGGAGCTTATGAAAAAAGGATCTTCAACTGTAACACCTATGATGTGTCATAGATGCAAGCAATTTTTATAAGGTAGAAAAAGTTCATGGTAGCTGTAACAGAGGAGATCCTCATTGTTGTGGTACTAGGAGTTACAGTACAGCACAGTAACAGCATTATATAGATTTTTGAAACAATTTTAGTCTGCTGTTGTAGATAAAAAAAAATGACTACCTTTTAACAGTTTGAGAGGTTTAAAATAATTGTCAAGTTGGAAAAAAGCATGGCTTAAAAGATCTGGATGGAGACAGAAATTATACAGTGAAAGGAAAATAAATTGAAAAGTCAATAGCATAGCCAGAGAGTCCTATGCACTGTATGAAAGATCCCCAACAAAACAAATTTATCTTACCTCTAAGTGATTCTGCAGACTTGCTACTTCTTGTTGAAATGATGTGTTCAGGTTCATCAGTCTCTCTAGCTGTTCCTGTAAATTAGTGTTCTTGATAATGTGAAAAAAATGCAAAAATTCATTTTTTGAAATTTCTTGTGTGATACCACCTTTTTTACTTTTAAATATTGTCTGTGATCAACTATTAATAATTCAATTGTGGAAATTGCATAGACATTTCTTTCTGTTAATACACACAGAACAGCGAGTTATTAAAGCTGTATGTAATCACTATTATTTTCCTTGTTTAGGAGCATATTTAAATTTACAGATTTGTGAAATTTTATGTACAGTATAGTTTATATTAATCCAATCATTTTCATATTCATCTTATCCCTTTCTGGTTTGTCGGCACACCAAATTCAGTACTAGCAAATGGCACATATATTATTCATGTTATACAGTTTACTGAAATTACATAAAACATAAGGTTATTAGTAAAATCCATAACTCTGACTCGCTGTGTGACACTAAGAAATTACTTAACTTGCCTGTATTCCATCTGCTCTTTTAGTGGCTCTTGACATGGTTTACACTATTGCAAATGCTGTATAAAGTACAGTTTGTTTGATCAACTGTTTTTTTTTATAGCCAAAACTTCTTTATAAATACTGGAACAGGAACAGATACATCACTTTATCACTGTCCAGAAACCAGCAACAGGCAATGGCTCCTGCACAGCAAAGTAGAAAGGTCTCATACTAATGTTATGATTATTTAGAGAGGGTTTAACCTTGGGAAGGCACATTGGCACAGTTGCCTTAAGGATGCAGCCTCTTCAGTTTGAATCCTACACCCATTTGTTGTCTATGTGGTATTTGCACTTCCTCCATGTTTATGTGCGTGTGAGTTTCCCTCTAGGAACTATGATTTTCCTCTCATATTATCCCTAAAGATGTGTGCTGCATGAGAGGATTAGTGATTACAGATTGTCCCTATTTGGATACATGTGTGGATGTAATGGAATGAAACGTTGTCCATGATTAATATCTGCCTTGCACCCTGTGCAGCCAGGACTGCAACCAGCCCCGTGTGACAATGAAATGGATTCAGAAGGTTTCCGTATCTTAATGATATGGCTGATTTTATCCTGTCACATCAAACATCTTATTCTTCTACTGCAGAAATCTTAAATGTAAGAGAAAGTGTGCCATCTAGTGGTTCTCAATGTATCTGACTAGATATGGCAACACCTTTTCTTAGCTTGAGATACTTATTGATATATTTAATAACAAATAGTATACTGTACTCTTAGTAAGGAAGATTTGGTTTAACTAATTGTACCTCATACTGTTTCTCCTTGTATTTTTTTTCCCATTGTTCCACCTGTGTTTGCATTTGGAACACTCTGTCAGTCATCCTCTGTGTTTCATACTCTGCCTCATCTGCTCGTCTTTCCAAAGCTGACACCCTATTCTTCATTTCTTGGCTCAAGTCCAATTCCTTTTGTGCACAGTCTTTCCAGGAAGCTGTTTCTTGCAGGGACTGCTCATATTTCTGTAAGAGGTCCATCACTTGTACTTGAGCTTGTTTTTCTAAAGATGCAGTTTCTTCAAGCCTTTGCCTCTCTCTAGCTTCCAGTGCTGTAACCTCTTTGTAGGTGTGGTTCAACTCATCTTGGAGACAGCTAAGTTCAGTTTTTCCCTTCTCCAGATGTCCTTCCATTAGTTCGATCTCTTCTGTCAGACTGTTTACTTTTATCTCCAAAGAGGATATGGCTTTCATGTGTGCTTCTTTACTGACAGTCTCATTTTTATATTTTCCTAAGTCTATCTCTAGTTCTTTGATTTTTGTCAATGCCTCAGAAAACTCTGATGCTAATGTATCTGAGGAATGAATCTCCTGGCTTGTCTGTGTTGATTTATTAATATGTTCTTTCTCCTGGAATTTTGCAGTCCATACTTTGTATTCACATTCTTGGTACCGTTTGACCAGGCAACCAATGTTCCAGTATAGCTCTTCTATTATATCTGAATCAAATTTGTCCCCATTTCCTCGCTCCATTCCCTGTTCCCTGTTGTCTTCTTTCAGTATTTCAGGTGGGAAGGCTTCCTGTAGTGCTCGAATTTCATTTTTTTGAGCTTCTAAGTTGGACTGCAGTTTTTTTGACACCTGCTCAAAAAAAAGTGTATGTATGTATATATAAATACAGTAACAACATATTATTGTTTTTGCAATGTCATATTTTCCTCTTTTTTCTCTGACACCACAGGAGGCAAGATTAAGTCTATCTAGACAGCAAAGAGGAAAACAGGCCCCTCATTCTGTTCCTTAGGGAAGTTCCTTACACATCTGAAAAGACACTCACAGTATCAAGGCAGAAAATATACAGTATTAACAGATGTTGCAAAGACAAAATACTGCAATTGAAATGTTGTTTTAACTTTACTGTAATTACAATTAATTTTCACATATTTTCATATTGCCTTTGCTGTCTGATATCAGTTTAGCACACCCCCGTAATAGGATGACTACCAAAAAGTCAGAATCATTGAGTGTGTCAAAATCAATGTGAAATGTTACACTTGCATCCTGAATGATACAAAAAAAAAGAGATGACTACGACAGAGAAAGGAAAGTAGTCATTTATATTTAAAAGAGAATGGAATGTATGGGCATAGAGGAAAAGAAGGGCAGCGCAGAGTTCAACAGCAAAGGGTAGGGAAGTAGTTGAGATTCAACTTTCAGTAAACCCTTTACCTGAGCTGAAAGCTGTAAGGATTTAGAGCAACTGGATGGAAAAAGCATGTAACTTGGCATCAATGAAAAAGTCTCTTATGTTAAGAGAAGTCAGAGGATTTCTATAAAGGGATTTGTATTCAGAAACAAAAAGATTATGGTATATGCAGTATGTTTCAAATTCAAAGTAACTGTCCATGGTTTTTATGTATATGTGAATGGTTCATATATTAGGTGTATATTTAAGGTAAATTTTTATTGGGCAGCATAACGTGCCCTTTTTGATGTATAAATTTATGGAACCTGGTAAGATGTCTCCATTTACATTCTAATACAGAGAAAGAGAGGCATTCTAATTTTACAGTGTTTGTCCTCCAAAATGGAATATAATTGGCAACAATCACTAATCAGCAGGTCAGGTCAGGTTGGGGAGCATGCACTGGTACAGCACGTTGCCACACCCACCACATAATGAAACAGCTCGGGATCTGGTTGGCAACCCCCAGACAGACACACGGTCCTGTCCCACCCTTGGCCTGGTCCAGCCACTTGGGTCCTCAACAATGAGGATCCTGCAAGCCAGATCATCCTTGGGGAATCGCGCCATATGGCCATAGTGCTGTAACTGACGCTCCCTCACAATGCATGTAATGTGCCTCATTCGGGATTTCATGAGCAACCGTTTATTCGACACAAAATCAAACAAGCAGTACCCAAGGATTCTCGAAGAGATACAGTACCAAAAGCTCACTGAACCTAAAGTCAAGAAATGTGCTGGGGCAAAAATTCAGATGGTCAGAGGAAAGATGACACAGATTACATAGAAACAAGATAGATGGGAGATTAGAGAAAGGAGTGCTTCTTAACATCTGACTGGAGGACAGCTGGACAAGCCATCTCACCAGGTTGATAAGGAATTGCAACCAACAGCCATCCATATACGGTATATATATATATATATATATATATATATATATATATATATATATATACAGTAATTTATATTTACCTTGCTGTACGAATAAAAAAATATGAAATGTGTCTAGACACTGTTTACAGTGATATAAAAATGTCGTGAGGTTAAACAGCAAGGCAAATGGAAGCATATAACTTTAAAAAATGCAGGAGTGTAGATGTCCCTAACAAATTAAACTCTTCACATATGTTAGGAGAGTCTGTGGCAACTCAAGAAGAAAAACTAGTAATAAGTGTTTAGTCAGATTAGTATATCATTTCTAGAAAATGTATTCTTATTTGATAGGTGGGTGGACTTCCAAACTAAGGATTGTCTCAAAATTAGTAAACTGAAAGCATGCTCTTTCTTTACAGTTTCACTTTCTATGTTGTAATATTCTCTGTTGTTTTATTGAAAGACAAAGGAGTTTTGGTAAGGCAACGATTCTCAAAGAATTCTATTACTAAACAGTTGTGCCCCCAGTGGATACAATCCTCTAAAAAATGTGATAACTATTGTTATAAAACTAAAGTAATGTACTGTAATCTACATTCAATTCTAAAGAACACAAGAAACGACCACTGTCCAGTCAGTTTGGTTAATGTCTATGTGCTGCCCTCTAACACATCTACCATGACTTTTCTGATATCATCCCTCATGCAGAGTATACATAAAGTTAACTTAAATACCTGTTGTTCTACAGCCAGGTCTTCTTCCAGAGATACAATATGCTCTTTCAATCTCTCATTCTCAGAGATTGCATTGGCAAGTGCTGTTTCTGTTTCACAAGTACTTGATAACTTTTGATTAACATGTTTTAGATTATTCTCATCATCATCCAATATTTTCCCATCATTTAGGAATGCTTTTTTTTGAGAATTTGTTTCATCTTTTACACTTGTGCTTGCCAAACAAAAATTTTGTGTTTCCTTTTTTTCAAACTCTGGAGAATCCATAGAACTCTGCAGACCTTCCAGTATATTAGTTTTAAGATTTATGGTTGTCCTTTCTTTAGAATCTTCAGTTTTGGCTTTTGGGTAGGAGGTAGATTCATTTGGTTCCATTGACCTCTGGACTTCGGAATGACTCATCTGCATGTCATAGGCATTCTGTTCTAGAGTGTTGAAAAGAAAAGAAAATAATCCTTGAATGAATTGCTGATCTTTAGACAATGCATCAGCTCTGTCTTGTGTCTGTGCCACTTCTTTCCCTGCACTGGCAATTCTTAAATCACTCTGATTTTCTTGTGCTTCCTTTGAATGTGTCCATTGATTTTGAAGATTCCGATTGTCATCACTCAGTTTTAACGCTAACTTTTCCAGCTCATTTACAGTTCCTTCCCATGATTTCTTCCTCCTTCTATAATCGTCAACTGGGATGAAGTCTGATTGAAGTCTTTGCTTGCAAGAGAACAAATAAAGTAAAATTTATATGGTTTACTCCAGGCATTTCTACTGTGGTAGACTTACTTGGTACATGTGGAATTTGCCAGGTGATTTTACTTTTATAATAAATACCAAGCAGTACATCTGATATATATTTTGATACCTATTCTAGTCCAGTTAGTAACTTTGCAAAGCTTTTTAATAGGGCTCAAATGGAATAGTGCTACTGTATTTTAACTAAGAATAGGAATAATTCTTAATGCTAACAAGACCGAAGCTTAAGAGCCATTCTCACCTTGAGGCTGTCAAGCTCCGACTGCAGTAGTTGAATCTCACAGCATTTTTCTTCCTTCTCCTTCAGGGCTTCAGAATAATTTACCCTCATTTCAGAGAGCAACCCACGCAGTTCTAAAATGGTACCACCTAGAGCGTCTTTTCCTTTTCTGTACTCCTGATAAGAGATGCTCTCCTCTACTGTGTGTCTTTCAGTCTCTAACATGCTCTGGAGCTCTTGCAGCTTCACCTTCAGCATTTCATTTTCAGCAGCAGATTCGGAGACCTGTATAGAGACACAAGTGCAAAACACGACTGTTAGGTATATAATATTGTTTGAATGATTGTTTATAAGAATGACTGAAGTACATTTATATATTTCTATGAAAAACAACTATTTGACTCTTTCTCATGTTTTAACAACCACATTGCGTTAATCTGTGAATATGCAGCTAGTATGACTATATATTCACAGGTTCATATACGCTAACTAGCTATGTTTGTATTGTTTTTTACTGATTTTACATCCCAGATGCTTGCTGTCAAGTGGACATTTTAACTATAAATTGGCCCAAATATGCCAGAGCGTGGATACATGGGGTGTGCATGCGTGTGTGCGTGTGTGTGTGTGTGTGTGCGTGAACACACCATCTGATGGATTGGCATCAAGTCCATGGTTTATTACTCTTTTAAGCCTGTAGCTGCTGGATAAGGCTCTAGCTCCCTGACTCCGAATTGGAATTAGCTTTTAAATCATTTTTGAAAATTATTTATCTGAAATGCTCTATAGTTGTGTTTTTGATTTTTTACAAAAACCTCAAAGTAATATATGTCATACACCTTACGTAATTGTACATTTTATAAAAGAGCTAGTACATCATTAACTTATTTAAACCAGTGTTGAAGTTTTAGATTAGGTTGGAGCAATGATTAATACTGCTGTTTCACATCTTCAAGGGACTTCTTTGATTTCCTACCTATTCTGTTTCAACTTCCCTTGTTCTCTATGTGTTCACACAGATTTTCTTTTAATACACAAGCTTTCTCCCACGCCCTGAAGATGTGCATGTTTGGTGGATATTTACTATCAACAAAAGTAAAAGATAGAATATCTTCTATTATGTGGATAAAGAAACTGCCAAAGGAAGAAAGTTTAGTAATTCAAAAGTTTCATGTTCTGTCCAGCCCCTGCTAGATTGCCTTATTAACATAAAGAGTTGGATGACATTAAATTTTCAAAATTTTCATGAGAACAAGACAAGTCGTGTCATTTAGACCCAATGGCACCAGCGGGACCTCCTGCATTGATCTTTCCACTGTGGCTAAATTTGAGAAACCCATGATAACAAATTCAGGTGTGAAAATGGATTCCACTTTAAAACTTGATGGCCATGCGAACGCAGTGGTAAAATCTTGTTTTTTCCAGTTGAGACGGCTGTCAAAAATCCAGCCTGTTTTGTCTAAACGCATCTTTGAAACAGTGATACATGCTTTTATAACATCTCGTCTACATTACTGCAATGCGCTTCTTTTTGGATTTAGCCAGGCCTCCATTGCTCGCCTACAGCTGGTGCAAAATACTGCTGCTCGATTTTTAACTGGCACAAGAAGTATGAGCATGTTACCCCGATTTTGGCTTCCCTTCACTGGCTTACAGTTTGTTTAAAAATCCATTTTAAGATCCTTGTATTTGTTTCATCCATCCATCCATCCATCCTCTTCCGCTTATCCGAGGTCGGGTCGCGGGGGTAGCAGCTTAAGGAGAGAAGCCCAGACTTCCCTCTCCCCGGCCACTTCTTCCAGCTCTTCCGGGAGAATCCCAAGGCGTTCCCAGGCCAGCCAGGAGACATAGTCCCTCCAGTGTGTCCTGGGTCTTCCCCGGGGCCTCCTCCCGGTTGGACGTGCCCGG
>JANRMT010062854.1:37557813-37569735 GCA_026402145.1 Polypterus bichir lapradei
CTCCAGAGGGGGGCCCCGGTGACCCGCGTCCGGGCAAGGGAAAACGTTGTCCACAGTTTTTATTCTTCATTGGAGGTTTGTTGAACCATTCTTTGTCTCATCCCTCACCTAGGACCAGTTTGCCTTGGGTGGCCCTACCAGGGGCATAAAGCCCCGGACAACATAGCTCCTAGGATCATTGGGACACGCAAACCCCTCCACCACAATAAGGTGACGGTTCAAGGAGGGGTTTGTTTTTAATCCTTTAATGGTTGTGCCCCATTTTATTTGTCGGAACTGCTGCACCATTATGTACCATCTCGCTCTCTCAGGTCAGCAGACCAGATGCTTTTACATATTCCCAAGGCACGATGCAAACTCCAAGGTAATCGGGCTTTTTCAGTTGCAGCCCAAAACTCTGGAATGATTTGCCATTTTTACGTTAGGCCGGCTCCTTCACTAGCTGTCTTTAAATCTTATTTAAAAACGCACTTTTACTCTCTGGCTTTTAACCCAGTATGATATGTTGACTATCTGTATACTTTTTATTATGAATCTCTTCAGCTCTTATATGTTTATGTGTTTCTGTTTCATTTACCCTTGGTTAATGTGTGTCTGATATGTTGGGTTTTAATTGTACAGCACTTTGGTCAGCCTTGATGTTGTTTTTAAAGTGCTTTATAAATAAATAAATAAAATAAATAAATAAATAAAAGTTCAGTGTCAATTGTGTAAAAATGGGTATGCAAAGGTTATAGCAAGCTTAAGGTCTAAAAGCAAAATAAAACATCACAATTTTTTTAAATACTAACAGAGAGACAAGTAAAAATTGGATAACGGATAAAAAAGTGCTAACGGTAATGATCAAAACTCTTTTTCTTTTCTTAACTTCTGTTTTCCAATCTCTGTCTTTTCTAAGTACCTACCTTTCCTCTTTTTCGTTTCTTCTAACTAGTTTCCTCTTCTATCTATTTAACTGCATCGGCTGTGCATTTACATGAACAGGCTCAAGGACTGCATGTCTACTGTATCTCATGGTTATTTTTATAATGACAGTTGAGAGATCAAAAGTACTTTACATGAGAAGCAGTTATTTGTAAGCCAACAGAGAAAAATGGTAATCTGAATGCAGAGGACCCTTTAGTCTCCTTTAATTTCATATAACAAAAATCATTTTAATATTTTCTGATAATTTTTCATAGAATTTTCAGACTCCACGCCGACAGCACATAGATTGGAATTTGAAATCAGGAGCTGTAACACATTAACTATTGTGCTACCCTGAATAAAGTATGCATTATCCAAATATATATATTGTAATAACATTCAGCATTAAAAAGTGGATTAGGCAATTAATCTTATCATTAGAAATGATCAGGTCACCTGTAATTCCAACTCCTCAATGACACTGCTTTGCATCCTTTTCCGAGTTTCATATTGGGACAGCACTGCTCGCATATTGTCAAGATGACCTTCAATCTCTAAAATGCGCTTCTCCGAATTAGCTTTATCCTCCAGTGCCACTTTCAGCTTATTCAAGACTTCCTGGTGTTGCTGTACATCGACAACCTCTACACTCTCAAAAAAGTATTTGATAAAGTCAGGTTAGGTTTATGGAATATGTATTTAAGTAATTAAAGATTAGAGAGAGAGAGAGAGAGAGAGAGATCTGTTAATCAATAGAACATAATTCATTTTCAGTTTTGATTTGTTATATCTTGTTATTTGTTAAAGGAAGTGTTTTAGGTTACAGCAATAGGACAATTCTGCACAAAGACATGGCATCCCATACTTGAAGGAGCCTTTTACTTTCTTACCTCTCTATGTCTCCTGTTCTTTCCAGAAGTATCTTCTCCTTTCTGTATATATCTGCACACCTGCTGCTTCTTCTCCTCAAGCAGCCTGGCTAATCTCTCCATCAGAACACTGTAGATTAGTTCACCTTCTCCTTCTTCTTCTTCTGCATCAGTGCAGTTCACTATCTTCACCCCTTCATTCAATAAAAGCAGACTCAAAGACTGGGTTTGTTGCCATAGTTGGCCTCTTAAGGCCTCAATCTCAGATGTTAGGTATTCACACTCCTGTCTTTTTAAAGAAAGTTCTGTTCGAAGTCTTTTTGTTGCTGTCCATTCCTCTTCTTTCCTCTGTCTTTCAGTGTCTGTGGAACATGTCAAGTCCTTTCTCGGAGACTGTGCAACATGGACTTCCTCTTCTAGTGCCTCTTTGTCCTCTTCAAGTCTTTTGCTGTAGCTATCAGAGACCAAGCCTCTATTTGCTGAATTCACTTTAATCTCTTCTGTAGTATTGCATGGTTTCTGTGTGGCACATAGAAGAAGAAAAAACTAAAATGCACATTTGCATTTGTAACATTAAACAGAAATGACTGCACTGATTTTAATAAATGACTATGTTGAGTGGCACTACTTTAACATAAATATATCTTTATCTCTCTGTGATGGTCAGATTTGTCTCAGTGTCTTTTGGCAGCTTGAACCCAGAGCTTCGAAAGTCATAACTGAGCCGTGCAAATGAGGAAACACTCAATCACGAGGTAGGTGCAAGTACTTAATTGCTTAAATTTTCAAATAAATCCAAACATGGGTTCCAAAATCCAAAAGGTGCAGGATTAATGCAATGCGAAATCTATTAAAAAATAAATAAATAAATAATAAAATCAAAGTGAAATGTGGAGGTTAAAATCAATCCATAAACATTTTTCAATATGAGGTTAAAGCCAAAGACAGAATTTTGCCTCTGCTAAAACCTGAAGCCTTAATGCTCCTTTCTAAAAATCTGGTGTCATCTCTGCTTATCCCTTTAGGGCCCTGCAGCAAGAGATGGTGCTCACTAACAGGTGCAGTCAACTATTAAACCTGGCATGGGTCCCCATCGCCAGCCGTTTGCCATCTATAGGGTTCCACATCAAAAGGCACACATGTATCCACCAGTCCTTTGACATTGCACAGTGGGCTGCTTCTACTCCCACATGTCACTCAGTAGGAGCACCCTCTTCAGCCCCAAAAAGCACCGGCCACACGCTCGGCCCTCGGGGGCTCTCTCGCCAGACCAACTCTCTCGACTCTAATCGGCACAGGCTCTCCCATTCCAGGCTTTTTCTTCCCGCTTAACCTCCATTCATTCATTTTTCCTGTATTTTCCCCTATCATTCTCTTGCCCAGGCTCCCTTTTTAATTTGCAGCTGCATGTAGGTCCTGCAATCACCAACTCCATGGCATGAATGAAGCACTTGACTGACCTTCTAGCGTCTGCACGTGAATGTGCAGAACAGCCAAGCACCTCAATCAAGCCCTAAGCAGCAAGGCCACATTTTCTCATCCCTGAAGCCTGCATGCTTTAAATTATTTATTTAATCTAAAAATGCACAACACCACAAACCTCTGTCATTTCACTTCTGCCCCCAGTAGCCACTGGCTGCTCAGGAAGGCTCCACACTAACCAACCCTGTGCAGATGGTGGACAAAGTCTATGGTGTGGCCTTAATGCGCTACCCTAAAATCACTAAAAGCACATATAAAACCCATAATAAAACCATCTCCAAGAATTTGTAAAAACAGGACCTTAAAAGAATAACACTCAACAAATAGTCTATTAAAAGTTCAAAAATTCAAATAACTCAGGATTGGGTGCATGGGTTTATAAGAACAGTCCAACACCAGTTTTTCATGCCACTACCCATCCATTCTTCATTCCTCATTGCCTCTGGCTTCTCCCACCACTACCACCAAATGTGACTGTCACATTCTCTCCAGCATACCCTTGGTTTATGAACTACAAGATTTTCCAGTAGGGATTTGTGGCCATGGCTGCCGAGCATGAGGCTTCACATCTGGGGGTTAAAGACTTCCTCTTAAAAACAGTTTATTTAGTCTGAATTTTGAGACTGAATTGGGGTAGTGCTAAAGGGCCGGGAAGAAGAAAGGCCAGCAGTTCAGAAAGATGGGAGATGACAAAGAGTTCTTGGTAAGGTGTTATGTTTTTGAGATTCTTTTCACTGTTCTGCCTGACTTTGTGAATCATTTGGTTATCACATTTTCTATTTTAATATATTTTGAGCTCAAATGGCATTTTTTGAGGTATAGAGAAATAACAGGTGCTCTACACATTTGACCGTATATTTTTGGGAAAGCATTAGGCTGCAAGGTAAAAAAACAAACTTTCAAGAAATGCAACTGCAGCTGATTCAGACCCGTC
This sequence comes from Polypterus bichir lapradei, assembly GCA_026402145.1. Taxonomy (NCBI): domain Eukaryota; kingdom Metazoa; phylum Chordata; class Cladistia; order Polypteriformes; family Polypteridae; genus Polypterus; species Polypterus bichir. Next base: position 37,562,005 of record JANRMT010062854.1, read on the forward strand.
AATTCCTTCATCCTTTCTTCTTTATTACCCTACTGATTTGATGTAAAGTTGAAGTATATTTTACTTGATTAACTGTTCAGCCTCAAATAGAAAGAAATCAGATGAAACTCTAACTGTATTAAACTACACATTGTCCATTAAATCTTTGGTGTTTACTTATTTGTTTCTTCTAAAAAATAATGAAGACTAATGTTTTACCTGTGACAGATGTGAGGACTCTTCATCAGAACTCCCTGCTGTTACAAGAAAATAAAAAAACAACATTTAGTTGTCAAGTTTTGTATAAAAAGTATCTCTAAAATTGCAACTTGATTGAAGTTTTATTTGATTTGGACATCATGTACAGTATAACACTTCATAATTGGTTAGAAGCTTAGATAATGTCATAAGCAACTGAAATTTTTACCTTCATAGTGTAATAAATGCTTAAGTATACTGACTGTAGTATATCATTGTGATTTTTATATTTTGCTTTTTTATTCCTAAAATAAAATAATGTATTGATGAAGATAAAGTTACATTTAAGCTTTTCACGTCATTGAATTCAAAACAAAATTCTATTAAAAATACAACAGCTTTACCAGGGGATCACTTATGTCAGATTTGTTCAGTAATCCTATACCAGAGTACTAGAAAAAATATTACAATAGATATCCTCTATTCTCTGTGGTGGGTTGGCACCCTGCCCAGGATTGGTTCCTGCCTTGTGCCCTGTGTTGGCTGGGATTGGCTCCAGCAGACCCCCGTGACCCTGTTTGGATTCAGCGGGTTGGATAATGGATGGATGGATATCCTCTATTCTTTGTCCTAATGGAGAGAAGCTTGTGGAGCTACTTTGGGCATTTTTACTAGATGGTGTTTCACACCGGAGATGAATCAGGAATGTCTCATTATCAGAACACCCAGAAACAGACCGGGAACATCCTTTGATACATTATATTTTTGAAAGTAGCTAACAGTACCTGTAGATTCTCTAGGAGTAGCTAGAGACAGTTGTTGGGAGATCTTTCCTGAAATGCTCAGTTTGTAACCAGAGTAACACTTACACTAGTGAGTTTAATGTGAAGAAAGAATAAACCTACACAATAATACAAGTGTGTTTTAAAGCTGTTTTGTTTTACAATTAAAACCTGTAAAGATTAATCTTTATTTTCAAAAGCTGGGAACCTGAAAAGTTTTGAAAGTCCCAAGTCGAAAGTCAGCGTACAATAAAAAAAAGGATGGAAGGACAACGACAGTTTTTAGCAATAGGCATGCAGCACAATTTAATTGCTTAAGTAATCCTTGGGTTATACAGAGCAATCTATTGCAAATCTACTTGTGTCTAAATTACCTGACATGGAGACTTTAACATGGAGAAATAATAAATAGACTAGTAAGACACAGCTTAAGATGCTGCTAGTATGAAAGACCCTTATTATTTGAAATCAATCCTCTGTGATACTGCAAAAACACCAATTTATATATCTACTTCAGGAATACCTGACACTGCACAGCACAGAAAGACAATCTGCTGCCAGAAACATTATCCTTAAATAATGAGTAAATATGTGTTAAAAGTAATTATTTTCATTGCTTGCTGTTTGGCCAGGTTGGATGTTAACAACTGCAATGGCTGTCAAATCTCTATTACAACTTTCTTATCAAATTAAAACAATTTATTAGCATTTCTATACTTAATATTGACAATATCCATTAAATACATCATAGCAGAGTATAATAAAATATAAATGATCCTATAAAAAGAATTTAAACATTTGTATAAAAAATTAAATATAACCAAAAATAATAATAAACAAGAACAGCTAAATTAAATAGATGTAGAAGTATTTCACTCCCCCCTTATTATTTCACATCACTTCATCTCTTTTGCGGTATATCCATCCATTTTTTCCTCCCAATTCAGGACTGCAAGAAATTAGTATAAACATCTGCAGCAAAAAGTTAAAAGCACAATTCATCTGTAGATAACATACCCATCTTTCACTAAGGAAATTTATAATTACCAGTAATACATAGAGCATACTGGCACAAGGCACAAGACAATTTTAGCACCCTACACTTTCTAAGTGAGGAGAACAGAAGTAAAAAAATAAAATAGTAAAAAAAGAAATCAAATAATCATAGCACAAATATTAATAAATAACACAAAAGTACTGATTATAAATTTTATGAACCCAGAAATAAGGCAGCACTCTAGTCCATCATACAGTCTACAATCTTGCTTTATGAAACGTGGAAAATAAAGCATGCTGAGAGGGGGAGGAACAGTAGAACAAGCAAAATTTAGCAAATGAACAAATGGTAAAACACCTTTATTCATGCTCTGGGTCTTCCTACTATATACAGTACAGGCCAAAAGTTTGGACACACCTCCTCATTCAATGTGTTTTCTTTATTTTCATGACTGAAGGCATCAAAACGATGAATGAACACATGTGGAGTTATGTACTTAACAAAAAAAGGTGAAATAACTGAAAACATGTTTTATATTCTAGTTTCTTCAAAATAGCCACCCTTTGCTCTGATTACTGCTTTGCACACTCTTGGCATTCTCTCGATGAGCTTCAACAGGTAGTCACCTGAAATGGTTTTCACTTCACAGGTGTGCCTTATCAGGGTTATTTAGTGGAATTTCTTGCTTTATCAATGGGGTTGGGACCAGCAGTTGTGTTGTGCAGAAGTCAGGTTAGTTGGACGATCATTTATTTTTCAACAGGACAATGACCCCAAACACACCTCCAGGCTGTGTAAGGGCTATTTGACCAAGAAGGAGAGTGATGGAGTGCTGTAAATGGTCATGAAGATAAAGAAAACACATTGAATGAGGAGGTGTGTCCAAACTTTTGGCCTGTACTGTACCTCCCCACCTTTGTACCACAAAGCACTCCTTCTGTTACTCCCATATCTTTTCATTACAAACCTCTGCCCACTCTCCTTCCCCAAGTTAAATTCTTATCTATTTCACCTTACACCTCCAAGTTCCAATAGTCTCTGTGCTCAGGGCAGCTTTAAATCCCATCTCTGGGTTATGTCCTAGGTCAGGACTGTTTTCTGAAAGTCTGGGAGCTGGCCTACTGTAAACTTGTAATCTCAGTTTACCAATTAATTAATTAATTATCTCCAGTTCCCTTGTAATGTTCTGCTCCTGCCCAGTTGCAGTCCATTTGCTCTGTTCTAATGTTTTTTTTCTGAATGGCCACCCACTAGCAGTGTATCATCATCACCATACACCTTCATGCAAGACTGCTAAAAAAGTAAACAAATAATAATGTCAATCTGAAAATGTGTGAGTGCAATTAAAAAGTACTGTAAGTAGAAATAACAATAAAGATGGCTAGACTCTGTGGGGAGCCTGGGTAGGTACTGGCATCAAGAAATGTGAACAGCGCACAACAGAAAATAATAAATTATTTGAAACCACAGCAGATATAGCTCAACATTTTTTGTCTATTTTAGCACTTTAAAGCAGTCCTAGAAAGGGGTGAAGAGTTTTGTTTTCTGCATTTAATTACACTCTGTGGTCAGTTTAATTAGATATTTCAGGTAGGGACTACCTTTTATCTTTAGAGCAGGATGAATTCTTCAAGTTATGAATTCAACAAGGTACTGCAAAACATAGCTTACATATTTTGATTATAATGACATTATAGAATCAAACTGTACTGACAGGTTTTTTTTTACCATAAATCTGTGCTGTGAATTTCCTATTTCAACGCATCCCAGAAATACTCAATTGGATTAAAATATGGCATCTTTGAAAAGCCACTGGTGTAAACTGATGTGTTTGATAAGCCTGCAAGAAACATCCATCTCAGCAGTATAGACTGTGGCAATAAAGGGATGCATATAGCCAGTAACAGTGCTTAAATATTCTGTGGCATTTAAGTAATACTTAAATGAATTTAGGACACCTATTTTTTTTTAGGAAAACATTCCCCACAATGTCATACTGGCACTATCAGCATGTTCTTCTGATTCAACGCTAGATGGTTGTAGTTTATTCCAGATTGTCATCTTATGATATACATATCACAGTAAAAACTTTAGTTTTTCAGACAATCCAACATTTTTCGACATTTTTACCATGTCTGGTACAAATAATCATTCCCTGGTCAAAATCTATTAGATAACATTTTAAGGATTGGTCCAAAAGCACCTAAATTTCCTTACTATATCTTTCGGTTATATATAGTATACATTTGAGCTGTGGCACTAACAAGGAGATGTACTTAAAGTGGCCACTGAGTGTAAATATTACAGTTGGTAGAATCTCACAACAAAGACTTTGGGAGAAAATAAAAACCAAAAATCATGTAGTTGGGAAGACTGAGCACAAAATTAGGAGTAGAATCTCCTTCTAGAAGTTCTTATTAATAACAGACTTAACAATGTAAAACTTCCACAACAAGAAACACTTGAAATAGCTGGAACAGATTAATATTTTTTTTGTTGATTTTTTTCCCTGCTCTGTTATGAATAATAACCCCCATAACATGAGACTAAGCAACACAGGAAGATAATTAAAGCAAAGATATTTTCATATATATATAAATACAGCAGCGTGCCACAAAACATCCATTTGGACAACTACTTCCGCAGTCCCATAGGGTTATGAAAGAGGTCAGAAATCCGGACCAGAGAATGAGACATAGCAGACGTAACCAGGCATAGCAAATGAGTCACGTGTATGTCATGTCATTTCCATACAAAGCAATTGCACTCATAGTTTTACAAATTAAATCCACTCTCTTGGACCATGTCAAGTATGTGGCACTAGTTTATTAATTGCCCCACCAATGACATCACATAATCTCACCTTTAGAACACACTACATATTAACCTGTCATAGCAACAGGTGCAGCAAAAAATATGGCAGTGGCCACAAAAAATAAAATGACAATGGAGATTATTTCAAAACAAAACATTAAATAAACATCTTCAAATCAAAACATAATGTGCACACAATAATTCCATGAGATTCTCTGACATTCACAACTTAAAAAAAAAAAAAAGTTAAGCAAAATTCCAGGGGAATAAAAGGATTCTGCTTGGGAAAATGTAGTAAAGATTAACAAATCTTGAGTGAGGGGGGTGCACATAAATTCGTCCTGCAAAGGACTGGCCTTGGGCAGTTTTGGTTTTTGTCTTGTGCCCTAAGCTGCCAGGGTAGTCTCTTACTCCAAATTACACTATAATAGGAAAAGCAGTTTCAGAAGATAAGAGTGAAAAAATTGTCCATTTTAAATATTTCAAATTCTGAATTTCACAGAACTCTGTTGATTTGTTTCTGACTTATTCTGTGTGGAAGGCATGTTCTTCGACTGCTTAAATGCCAATGTTTAATGTAGTAGGCCCATTTACAATGGTCTCTCAGGTCTCCTTTATGTCTACAAAGCTTTCGAAAGTTCTATACGGTTGGATGAACAACATAGTTCTTTCTAGTCTTATTTGCTTTGATATCTTTACAGCTGAATGCATACACATATTTGGAAGTCCCCTGTGAATAATTAGAGGGCTCTGTACAAAGGTTTTGCTTATTCCCAAGCTGGCTTTCCTAAGTTGGACAGAAGATGATAATAACCGTATTGACCAATACATTTAATGATTTACTCTTTTCACTGTTTATAGCTAAAGAAAGTACTGCATTTGAAGCTTTAATGTTCAGTTCTTCACACTATTCAAAGCAAATACATATTTTTAAGTATAACATTCATTATACTGTTTCTTTGGCCTGTAGTTTTTTTTAACATTTTACAAAAGAACACATATATTTCCTTTAACATGCTTTGTAAAAAAAATGATAAAAACATAGCATTGTGTGTTTTAACAATTCTACATATCTTATACTGTATTAACATTATTACTCCACAAAAAACAAGTTAAAGGAAACTTTTGAAACTGAAAAATTCCAGAGAGGGGCTATCAGCCACAACAGTGTAGGAGGCCTCAAACCAAGGTAAATGACTTCTGTTAAATTCAACCAGAAGTTTTTAAAATTGTAATTATAATCCTAACTGAAGTTTTAAGTGAGCTCATGGTTGTCCCGAAAATAGGAAGAATACACTATTTGATTATCAATACATTACATTTAAAGCAGCAATGAATTTTTGATATTACACACCATATGAACAGGTAGTTACTAGGAATAGTGGAAATGTTTGGTATAAATATAATTTCATCCTGTAACAGTTCCTAATAAAGTTCTAGCTTCAGTTAGATTTGATATAGTGCTTTGATCTATTGCAAATCTTTTTGAGAGTATAGATCAAAAAGTAATCTATAGTGAAATTTAGTTTCCTTTAACTTATTACATATAGAATTATGTTTACAGGCTGAAAATGTACATGCCCCATGGAATAAGCTCAGTGTTTTAAATACTGTACAGAGAAGAACAGGTGAAAAGAAATAATATTGTGAATTATGTACAATACCCACCTTCTCTATTTTTTAGTGAGCAGTGGAAGCATTTGAACTAAGGCATGCCATCACTCGAGATTTGTGTTGTACGTAGAGCTTAAAGTGGGCCAAAATGCTGTACCAACAATTCTCCGTTTCTGCTTTGTGAATCAGAATGTAGCGACAAAGCACGGTCTGACCTTAAATGGGCCACTTCGGTTCTTCACAATATTGCATGTATTTTTACCACCAAGCTGTCCCCACTATGACACCATCCCATATGAATGAATAAATTAACACCACCTATTTATACTTTCCAACCCATTTTGATACACTGCTCTATAAACTCACTGTGGAGTGCATATAAAATAGCCATTAATTCAAAACACTGAGGCCATCCAGCTTTCATGGACCTTAGCTTGTCTTACAACTTTAAAGGCTGTATTGTGTTAAATACTCTAGAAATTACAAAAAAATAATCCGATCTTGTTGTCATCCACCCCATTGTCCTTATTTTAACAAAACACAGGGTATCTAAAGCTGTTTTAACCTGGAGACTGAGGTGGTTCAGTACAATGGTTTATGATGAGAGATGTCAAGGCTATGGTATTCAGTCCATATCTTGTTTTTAGAGCTGGAACCCAGCATTTAGACTTTTTCCATACTGAGACTCTGATTATGTACTGAAGAACACCACATAAATTGGCAGGTACACATCTTGAGTAATAATACCATCAAGACCTGCAGTGCTGCCAGTATGGAGTCTCCATGGCTTTCTCTTCACATGCTCAGCCGTGATTTCCTTGACAGTACTTTATATTCCTAGAGTGAGGAGGAGGAGGAGGAGGAAGGGATATTCAAAGCAAGCATTAGTGGAGTATTAGTGTGATGTGAAAGATTTAGCAGATTGCAAGTCTGTTAAGAATTTGGGGGCATTCATCACTGTGATGGGTATGTTTGAGGATCTGATGTCAATGTGCAAAGAGATGCTGTACCTAACTTGTTGAAAAAACGGGGTCAGCTCATTTGCCCTGTCCTGGTTTCCAGTATCCGAGTTTTTCCAGCAAGATGGTGCACCACCACATTATGGGTGTCAGGTCCGAGCATTCCTAGATGAACAGTTTCCTGGAAAGTGGATTGGTTGTCGTGGGCCAGTTGAATGGCCCCCAAGGTCTTCCGATCTGACCCCCTTAGACTTTTATTTTTGGGGTCATCTGAAGGCAATTGTCTATGCTGTGAAGATACGAGATGTGCAGCACCTGAAACTACGGATACTGGGTGTTGTTATCAGTGTGTGAAGAGTGGGAGAAGAGGGTTGCATTGACAATCCAA
>JANRMT010062854.1:37579735-37639113 GCA_026402145.1 Polypterus bichir lapradei
GTTCATGCTAGAAAACCCTCAAATAAAGCTGAATTACAACAATTCTGCAAAGATGAGTGGGCCAAAATTCCTCCAGAGCACTGTAAAAGACTCATTGCAAGTTATCGCAAACGCTTGATTGCAGTTATTGCTGCTAAGGGTGGCCCAACCAGTTATTAGGTTCAGGGGGCAATTACTTTTTCACACAGGGCCATGTAGGTTTGGATTTTTTTTCTCCCTAAATAATAAAAACCATCATTTAAAAACTGCATTTTGTGTTTACTTGTGTTATATTTGACTAATGGTTACATGTGTTTGATGATCAGAAACATTTTGTGTGACAAACATGCAAAAGAATCAGAAATCAGGAAGGGGGCAAATAGTTTTTCACACCACTGTATATCCCTCCTGCCTCTTATACCATCTGACCAAAGAAAGTATTTGTGTATAAAAGGCAAATGTTTTATTAATGTGAGAAGAGCATAAAAGTCTATTTCCCTCAAGTTCTTATCAAGTAAAAAAGTTCTACATTAATATGTGCCCGGAAGAGACATGCAAAATTCAGGGTTCAGTGTGCAGAATGGAACAGCATTCTGAACCTGTTTAATCCAATTAAGGGCTAAAGGAGAGGCAAAGTCTTTGCCAGCAACATCATGCATAAGGTAGATACCAACACTGAATGGGGTGCCAGTCTCAGCTCATTATAATCATGCTGTGGTTTGGAACCTGAAACCATGTTTTGACTCTTTAATTATTTAGCAATATTTTGTACCCAATTAGGAAATTAGATTTGTAGTCAGTGGAAAAAATAGCAGTTCTTCACAAATGCATAACATATGTACACGAGTTAAATGCTCAAACTTTTTCAAAAGAATACAAAAAGCCTAATATTAAACATACCCAAGAGTTTTCTTGAATTTGTATTTACCTGCCCAAGTGATCAGTGGTGTTGACATCTGCTCCATGCTGCAGTAGTTCTTCACAGACACTCTGCTGATTTTCCTGAGCAGCTATCATGAGTGCTGTCAGTCCGTCCTGCAGAGGAAAAAATAACAAAGGAGTATTTACAAGCAGATTCTCAAATCCACACCCTGCAGTGACCTACTAAACTTTTATGTAAGTTTGTGTATATTGTAAAACGTTGCCAACTTACAAAGAGTTGTCCAATGAAAAAGTGACAAAAAAGTACTAAACAACAATCGAGAGATTATATTTTAAAAGAGAAAACTACATTGATGACTGCTAGCACCTGGATAAGTAGACATGATTCTCCAGCGTATAGTAGCATCTCTGTATGGTGGACACCATTTCAAGGTGCATTACAGAGTTATGATTCTACTGTTTACAGCCCTGAACTCTTTTAAGTAGTTTGGAGAATGTTATTTCATATACAGTATATATACTGAAAGCATATAGTACATTGCTTCAATTGCCTGGTTTTATAATTAGTGCAACTGCACAACAATAATAGATTAAAGTAATGTATTTGTCATACTATATATTTCTGAATGTAGCCTAGGTTAATATTACAGAATCCAGACTTTTTCATTTAAAACATCTAGAAATTAAATAATTTAGTGGTATTATCTTCAATATTTACTTCACATCTGAGCTATCTGCAGGTTGATCGGTTGCAGTCAATTGACCCAAAGTGAGTGATGTGTACTCGAGTGTGCATCCTGTGATGAACTGACAGTCTGTCCTGGGTTAGTTTCTGTCTTGTAACCCTGCATTGGAATAAGCATGTTTGGGAAAATCCAAAACATTATATAATGTTTAGGGAAAACTTACATTATTATTTTCATTAATGAGAAAATGACTAACTTATTCAGGAAAGGAGCAACCCATGATGCCTGTGTAATCATGTAATTTAAAACATATTGTGTAATATTAATATTTTAATTTCGCATGATAATATTCCAGCAATTAGTTTTTAATTATATGATAATAATACTTCTGTTAATAATAATAATGATAGTAATAATAATGTATTCATCTTATTGAACATTAAGCTTCTACACTTTTCATTTTAAGATTAAATTTTGTGTTTTAAAAAGCATATCGTGTACTAGGCACCAGGCTGTGATTGTCTCAGTCAACAGCATTTGCATTGTTATTGGCAGAGTCACTTATAAAATCATGGCCTATGTAAATGACTGTTTTTCCACTAATTTAGCCAACTTTATTAGGATTTAATATTTTGTTAAATATGTTAGGTCTTTGGTGGATGACAGACAAGAACTGTCTTACATGTTCAAAGAAATCATTTTTGCTACAAATGTCAGCAAACACTTAATTCTGTTTAATAACAACTGAAATGAAAATGATAAACACAATGAAGGTACAGCAACAGGTAATTCTAAAAACCCATTGAAACTCCACATGCACATTTGCAACAAGACTATTCTATTTCATGAAATAAAAATAGCTTTAGCTCAGTAGGATTCCAGGTTTCATCTAGTTTGGCTGGCACTAAATGTTTTTGTGTTATTATCACAAGATACAATTTGAGGATGCTATTAGAAAACAAGGAGAAGTACATTTCAGGTTAGCAGCGAGCAGATCTTTTTATAGAGCCACATGCATCTAGGATAAGATGACAAGTCATGAAAATTAAGTAGCTACACAGCTAGTATTCTATAAACTAGGGGATCATATAAGGGAATAAGTTTACTAAAAGCTGCAAAAACTGGATGTGCATGGTAAATTATTTCCTCTCAATTGTAAAAGTTGTTATGTTGCAATTATTATAAACTATTTTAGTTCAGATCTACTGTAGTAATTCTGGTTGGTGAAGTGCAGCATTTTTAATCTTTTGTATTAGACAACCTTGGGCTGGTTGATGCTTATTGATTGTATTAAAAAGAGATAAAGAACAGCACTATGGAGCAATAGTTAGTGCTTCTTCCTCATAATTTTAACATCCAGGGTTTGGATTCTGTGTCCATTCTTTGTGTGGAGTTTGTATTTTCCATCCCTCTGTGTCTTTTATGGGTTTCCTTCCAGTTAGCCTGTTTTTTTCTGTCATCCCCATAAGACATGTATTTTTAATTATTGGCACTGTAGGTTGGCACTTTGTGAATGTATGTATGAGTCTACCCTCCAATGAATTTGTGACCCAGGATGTTTCTTGCCTTGAGTTCATTGCTTCTGGGATAAGTTTTGATTTGTTCATGACCCTCAACTGGATTAATTGTGTTTAAGAATGTTATTTTACATTTAGTTAATTAATATTATGAATAAATAAATGTTTTTTAATTTTACAGAGAGATTATTATAAAGTAATCCATAGCATAAACTAGTTGCTAGGGAGTTAAAAAAAAAGCTACTTCTTTTAAGTATTTTCCAAAGTGTGTGTCATTGTTAAAGGGTCTTCGGTTTTCCTTCAACAGTCTGACAACTTTGAAAGAGGGACCCCTTCAATTGTCAATTTGCGTCTTTAAATTGTCCTTGAATAAGCATGTCCCATAGTATAGGTTACTGAAGTTGACCTTCTTTTAGCAAGTTATGTGCCAGCACCCAAAGACAATGACTAGTAATGTGGTTATTTAGAAAGGCTGAACGGATTTCTCTCTAAATTGGAGTTTGTATACGTTGTTATCTAAGATTTTTAACACTTGTACAACAAAGAGCCATTTTTTTCTTTGGCTTATATTTCCTAAACATTATCTTTTGCATATTTAGAATTTTCTCCAGGTGCTCCACTGGTCTACCACATTCAAGCTGGTTTTACTTACTGAAAACCTGTAATTTCACTAAGACTGTGCAGATTTTTGATATTCATTTTTAAAATTGTAACAGGCCTCTGGTATAGAAGCTTATTTTCGCCACTCAGAAAAAAAAAGTTACTGTGTTAGTTTGCAATAATTATTGTAGTATTGGGAGAGAGTAAGCATGTGCATAGCATGCAATCAATTGAGTAAAAAGTGAACAAAAGTTATAGGTATAAAAATAGTTTTAACTGGTTTAAAGTTTAGTAAATTTAGTACAAATGGTTTAAATTATAAGCACAGTAATACAGTTAGTTTTTGTATAAAGAAATTTAATATTAGCAATTTGATTTCTTTCTTTTTTATAGTCAACATGATGATTAACAACAGGAAGCCTAAACCATGTATAAAAACTAATTCATAAACAGTATAAGAACCTAAGAAAATAAATCTGTAAGAAAAGTTTGAAAAAAAATCTGTCTGAAAATGATTTTGCAGCAAATCCTGTATGAAATAATAAATATTATGCAATTCTAAGTTTGTAAATGTATGAAGAATATATGCAGTATGCACTGAATGAGTATCAGTTCGTTTACCTAAAAAGTAAAGCAGTTCCTCTTACCCTGTCAGGCTTATTAACAGGTGCTCCATTACTGCATAATAAAGATGATGATGATACACATCCTGACTGAGCTAAAAGCAAGAAGCAGCCATTAAAACTCCTCACAGACATTATACAGGTCAGTTTTTGTTTTACACTATAATCTAAGTACATTAAACAAGAATAACAAAAAGTATGCAGTGTGCAGTTTGCAGCTGCCAACATCTGACATTGTGTTTCCCAAGCTCTTTTTTATTCATTTGATCAAAATACACTCCTACTTAGTTTGTTTATTTCTAGCTAAAAGACAGAGTTTGAATTATGTTCAGGAATAAAATACTCATCATTTTCCACCAAGTAACACAGTGTAACCTGTCCATTTGTTTTATACCTGGACTAAAGTAACATTGAAAACTCCAGCTCATTTCCCATCTCTATACAGTAATACAATAGAAAACGCTCACGCTCTCAGGGCTTGTCAAGTGTAAATAAAAGGCTGAGGTAACCTGGCAGAACAGTTACACTGGGAAGTGGAAAGGTTTATCAGATGTCAGGGAGAAAACCAGAAATCTACGTTGGCATATGAGAGAACTTTAAATTTGTTAATGTGATCTTTCTTATATGCCAATATGAATATAATGGTTCCAGTGGATCAGTATTCAGTGGGACTTGTTATTTTATGATGTTCACTAGTAAGGGGAATGAGAAAAAAGGTAGAGGTATAGAAGTTACACTTTCAGTAAGCCCCAAAATACTAAAGGGCAGACTGCTCTGCAAAAACCGAATCATTTAACAAGCAATTGGGATCTGCTGGAAAGCCAGTGCAATACTTGAAGAGTGGCAAGTGGAAGTAAGCTCATCCTAAAAATTATTAAGTGAGGTGCTGCTGTCCACCTCAAAACCAGGACAACCTAGAACAGAGAATGGATTGCCTTTAAAAACAGAAGACATTAAGCGTTAATGAGACTGAATGCTAACAATCAACATTGACTTCAATGCCAGTTTCACTTATGTAATCATTGAAAAACAGTGATATACACAAACAAAACATTTCTAAACAAATTAAAGAGTGAAATCTAAACAAATTAGATTCAGGAAATGTGTTCATACTTTTTAAAGTCCTCTGTGGATTGTTTTGAATTGACACAATATATTTAGAAGGTTATAATAGAAGTTACACTTGAAAAAGAAGTCTAATTAAATATAATTATTTGTTGGAATGAAAATATGTCATTTCTGCCGAACTCCAGGCCAAGTGTTTATAAAAAACGAAACATATTTTTTTCTACAAGGAAAAAACCATCATTTTTATACTCAAACTATTAAAAAAATTAAAGAGAACGTACCAGTGTAATGCAAAGCTGTACGTCCAATGTTGTCTGTTAAATCCACTGGGATTCCATGCTGTGATACAAATACATACAATAAAGCTCAATATTGTTCAGCACTTTTTAATGAAGGAAATAACAATAGTTTGATTAATTAATTTGAAGATCTGATTTTATCTGTAACGCAAACTTTAAAACCATACAGCAAGCTATTTCTGATCCACTTGGCTTTAAAAGTATTATTAATAATTTGTAATAACTTTTAATTTAATACACTTAGGGTAGGGTCTGTTGTGAGAGTGATGCATGTCTTACGTTAAGTAACCCGACAAATAACATATTAGTTCTTGGTTGAAAGCACTCCAGGGGCACTCTGATTCGCAATGTTATTTTTCATTTTCATTACACTCCACAGACAAAATATTAATACTTGCAACATAGTTTACTTATGTAGTTCAGTTTATTTAAAGAATATTATTTGATATAGTCCATTTTGTACAGCATGTTACAGTAACATATACTGTAAGAAAGACTTCAGGAATGGTTAGTATGGTCTTTGAGACACAAAACACTTTCACACTGCTTCACGTTCGATAAAATGCATAAAACCAAAAGAGAAATAGACCATGCATTTCACTTGAATAATAAAATAATAAGGACACTTTACAGTGAATTAATGTGGTACAGCTTCTTACTAGAGTACGGCAATCAGTAGATACACTAACCTGTAAACAAAGCATTGTCCAGTAGAACTTTTAGGTGCCTAATTTTACTAGTGTGTTAAAAGGCTCTTTTTAACCTATAGCCACAATAATTTATTCTGCCTTCTCCCCTCAAACCCATCTTCACATTTGTCCATTATTACAGACCAGAGTTGTTGTACTATCTCAAAGAAAGCAATCTATTGTAAATCACTAATTTCTTCTCCCAGATTGTAAGAGAATTTGTTTACTCATTATGTCTCAGAGACAATAATCACATTTCTAATTATTTTACTTTTAAGTTACTCTTAAACCAATGCAAATGCAGTATATATCATCTGAAAAATACAAGGGCAACACCTACATGTCCTTTCAGTATATTAACAAGGACTAAATAACAAATACAGTGAATCTGAATTGAGCAGTTAAACAAGTAACTACATGAGTTACATTAGCGCTGTGCCATTACAAACATAATGAACCAGCAAGTAGGGGCCTTTAGTTCACAAAAGGAATTCTTCATTAAAAATAAATAGTAATTAAAAATAAAACCTCTCAAATACAAAGCAGTTGGTAAATGGTAAACATATTGCTAGTGTAGTGTACAGCAAATAAGAGAACTTCTTGAATGAGAGGAACACATTGCATAAAGTGCTTATTGTGTCACATAATAAAAAGGCATGTATGTCAGTGTCTCTCCAATCTCAATTCTCTTTTCACTATCAAAAAGGCATATGGAGATCAATAAGAAAGAATTTACATTTTATAATGAACTAACAACCTTACATTTAGTAATAATTATGGTAAAGACAGATAAGTTAGTTGTACACAAGCTTCATGAAAATATGAAAATGCATGTGAATTTAAAGTTATTTTCTGTAACTAGCTTATAAATATAGCAATGATCAACATACTACCAAATTATATAGGATTGTAGTTAATAAAGTAAGAAGCCAGTCATCTTAGTTACAGTTTGCTTATATCTTTACACTATAATTGATTAAGATTTAGCAGTCATTTGTTGTATAAGAATGATGGAAACCAGTGTTCAAGTCAATGTTATAATCTTGGTCCAACTATTGTCATACTTGAAATTCAATAGTACTTTTCTTTTATGCAAATATTCCATAACATGAGGTGTTAAATTTCAAAGAGTGGTGAGTATCAAATGAGTGTTAAAATACCACTATATTGGTGGTGGTTAGGTAGATTGAACCAGAAAATTAGTTAGCTGATCCAGTCATCTACAGTGGTTAGCACTGTAGTCTCTAATCTTCAGGGCCTTGGGTTTAATTTCAAGTCTGAACTGTCTATGTAAATTGCGCTTGCTCTCACCAAGTCCATGTGGCTTTTCTCTGTAGATGGTATTACCTTTCTTGTCTATAAACATGTACACATAAAAATACTTGGGAACTATATATTAGTCCATTATGCATAGCTGAAGTGTGGAGTGTGATGTACATAGAACTGGCTCTTTCCTTTTGCCAAATTTTGTCAAAAATAGTCTTTATCTTCACACAACACTTTAATGGAAAGTAAACTTTGAAAAAATGAATATATATGAATTTACTAATTTATTTCTTGTCAGTTTTGAATATACTGTAATTTCTAATTTTTCTTATACAAATATTTGTTTAAATTGGATTTTGTACTACAGCTTAAGTATACTTTTACAAATGGTAAATAACTTACTTGAATGAGAGCTTTAATGGAATCAGGTTGCCCATATTTTGCAGCAAGATGAAGAGCACTACAGCCTGTGAAACAAATATGAGATTATTTGAAGATCACATGGTGCTCAATGAAGTTGAACAGTAATATATTTAAGAATTAGTGATTATAAACATATCTCTAGTGTAGCTGGACATGTATAACTACATAGACTTACCATTGGTTTCTTCATATCATTCTGAATGGCCATCTCAGATTTACACTCAGTGTGCTAGATTTTTTTTTATGAACATTTCTGTTGCATAATTTCACAGGCACACTATAAATATTATGAATTCTGCACAAACAATGTATAAAGTTACAATTTATCACAACTACGATGAAAATACAATTAAACCTCTATGGGTAGAAAAAAAATTAATTTTTGGCAAATAAAAACTAAATGAAAAAAACTATTGTAGACTGGCTGACTCAGCCTTTCCTTGTGCATTCTATTCAAGTGGCACATTTTATTCTTACCTTCTTCCTCTCCATATTGGAAAAAATCAATAGATGCTGTTTCACTTAATCAAGGAAATGTATTTCTTTATCAAAGTACTTTAAATATGTGCTAGAAATATTCAGTTACCATTGTCATCTCTTGCGTGAACATCTGCTCCGTGAGTCAGCATCAACTCTAGACACTCGGCAGCACCTCGCATTGCTGCCATGTGAAACCTGCAGAGAAAGTAGATAAGGGACCCAAAACACAAAAATGAGTTTACCCAAGGTGAATTTCATATCTAATGATGACTTGAATATGAAGAGACATTTGGCTAAGCCAAAAAACACTACAAGCCATGAAGGTAATGGAGATGTGTGTATATATTTTAAGTATACTGTGCAATCAACTTTGTAAGATTTGAACTCAGAAATGCTAAATATCATAGAACTTTAGCATTTTCTTAATTTTACTAAGCCTGTGTCAACTCATGGCACACATTGAAAATGTAATAAGGTGCAAATAACAAAACGTCACCTAATGAAACAGTAAAATAAATTATACTACATAATGTAACCCAAACAAGTGAAAGCCAAAGTCCAAAAAATTAAGAACAGCTGCTTTTCTCGCTTCCAAACTTGTAAATATTTTAATAGTCTCTTCAAATTTCTTTACACAATTGCTCAATGATCCTTTCTCCATCCTTATATCTCGTATCACAGGTTTTCTTCAGCTTTGGAATATGCAGGTAAAATTCCATTACAACGAACTGTCAAGGGCCTAAAAAATATTTCGTAGTAATGAGATTCTGTATTTGTCACTATAGTGCTTCTTTAACTTGCATCCAGGCATTTGCAATCATTTCAATAGCTTCTTTCGCGCTAATTTTAATCTCCTCCTGTCTACAAGTTATGCTGACAGTTTTTCACAGCATTTCGTTGCGATAATACACTTTCAGGGTGCAAATGATGCCCAAATTCAATGGCTGAAGCACTGCCATGCAATTGGGTGGGAGGAACTCAACGCGAACATTATCTAAATGTGGAAGCATGTTGTGGGCAGCACAGTTATCAATCAGAAGCCGAATCATCCTTGTCTTCTTCTTCATATTGTGAGGTTTCTGAACACTTTGGGGATCCCCCCATCCCCCACCCAATGGGCACGAAATGCTGAAGTGCGTCCCGAAGCGCGATTGCTGCATCTGTGGAAGATTGATTATCCATTGCCGGAGCAGGGGAACAGCAGGCTCACAGCGGTGCAGTGAAGTGCCACAGAAGCAAATCATAAAAGAATGGGGTTGCGCCATAAGTCCCTGTCTTACACCCCAAAACACGAAGCTTAGTCTCAGTACTTTAGCAAAACCAGCTTTATTCAGCTTGAAACAGGAGCAGCAGGGTTATTTATTGTAGCCTAATCTGCCACTCTCCTATACACAGACACAGCAGTCAGGCAGGGTCGTGGCCAGGTTAGTGGCCAAGTAATACTGTTACCTGCATTTACAATGTTCCTTGCATCACCCATCGAGATCTTTTTTGTTTGCTTCAGTGAAGAGCCGCAACAGAGCTGAGCCTGCTGTTGCTCCAGCAATGGATAAACAGTCTTCCACAGACGCGGTGATCGCACTTTGTGATGCTCTTCGGCGTGTTGCCCAGTTGGGGAAGGTCCCAAGTGAGTTTAGAAACCTCACATTTTCTTGAATGAGTGCCACATTAATAGGAATGAATCTTGAAGTAGCATCACTAAACCGCATAAAAACTGCTTTTTCTACATCTTCAAATGCAGCAGTTCGCATATGTTTGAAAGCCGAGATTTTTCTTCTTTTATTGCTCAGTCTTTCAAGAAAGTTGATAGTGTCGATGGCAAAATTCCTAATTCACCTGCAACATCTTTTTTTCTTTTTGCCACAAAGAGCTGCAAAAAATTTTAGTTTTTTTTTTTCTTCTAATATGAACTGTTACCGTTCGTGTCTGCCATTTCTATAGGAGGCTGACAATGAGTTAAATTCCAATGGATGTTTTTCACATGTTGATGAGCAATAAGCAAAAGATATCGCTGAAAACCACCGAAAACAAAAGCAGCAAAAATAACAGTACGAGGAAAGTTCGAAGAAAGAAAAATTTTTTGTTTGAGGGATTGTTGTGCACAACTGAGCTGCGACCACAGAACTGACTGCTCTGTGGATGATTCATTCAGGCATTTCAAGGTGTTTTGGGCACTTTACTGTAATGACAGTATCTGCTGAATGTATTTCATAGTAACAACATTTCTATAGAGTTGTGTCATATGGGGAAACTGTCGGGACCATAAAATACTTTCGTTGTAAAGATATTCATTGTAATGGAATTATACCTGTAAATTGTCAAAATTTTCACAAGATCTAGTCGACAGCCAGAACAGTTCTGGTTCCCTTCTAAGATCAGAGATTTACTTTCTGAATATGTGGGTTTTTTTTTTTTTTAATTGAAGTGGTAGTTATTTTGTACAGAATATTCTTGACCATAAAATAAACCATCCATTCATTTTCCTAACCCACTTATCCAGGGCACTGCCATGGGGAGGCTGGATAATATTTCAACCAGTATAGGGTACAAAGCAGTCCATCACAAGCAAACACACACACAAAGACAAGTTTAGCAACACCAGCTCACCTAATCTGCATGTCTTTGGACTGGATGAAACTGGAACACCTATGTAGACAGTATGTAAACTCCGCTTATGGAGTATCAGGGACGTGGTCCCCGGCAGGAGAAGCGCTAATCAAAAATCGGGGTAAATGGAAGACACATTGCCTCGTTTCTGATTGGTTTGACAATGACACAGTTCAGGAGAAAATTCAGTTTGTTAGCATGTTGGTGAATTCTAGTGGTTGGAGGATCAATATTTGTTTTTTTGTTTGTTTTTTTACATGAACAACTAAATATAATTATCTCTTAATTCTTAAGGTATTTGACAGCATTGTCTTACAAATTCCTTCTTTTTCACAACTTTGTAAGTTTTAGACTGTATTTATATACTCAAAAAATTGCCAAAAACATTAGTGTACCTAAGTGTAATGTTATATGTTATTATCTAATACAACAAAACTCAAATAAAACTCCTACAAACAGAAAAAAAACAAAGCTAAAGGTCATTCTGATCATAGTAGTAATCCAAATGAACAGCCCTTTGAAGCTAAAATCTCTTGTTTTGCTAGCGCATTATTGACCTTAACGGTGATAAGCCATGTCAGCCTGTCTTAAAAATTTTGATAAACACTTATTCAGGTACATGCTAGGTCGTTCTGCTCAGCCTGGTACAATCTCAACCTTGGCTGGAACATGAAGTTAAGTGGGATGCTTGTTTTTCTTTTTCCTGTTGGAATTTTGGCATTCCTAATCATTTGAACATATACACAAAAATGTCATTCACAAATTGGAAAAGAGCACTAGAATGTGACAGAGGGCTTTTGAAACATGCTTATAGTCACTGCCATTACAGAGCACAGCAGAATGGGCAGGATAAAGGCATGGACCAAAAACAGGTGAGACAAAACAGCAAAATCAAGTAGAAATAGATTGATACTATGTGAAAAGTATTGGTGAAGTTAGCAATTTTTGTCCATAAATGAACTTTCATTTCACAGACATCATGATGGGAGTCAGATAAATGTGGACAGTTTATCTATAGGACTTTTTATTCAGCTTTTGGAATACCCTGTGTAAAGATTATAACTTACTGATATTGTTAAAGTATTCCACAAAACGCAAAGTGCACATTCAAAGAAATGCAGAATGAAAATCTTGCCACACCAGCAAATTTGGTGCTAAACCAAATTAAGTCCAATTATGAAAATGCACTCTTATGGGTTTTGCATTAAATATGATGGAACAAGAAATTGTGTAATCTGTCTGTCATGATTAGATTTTTCAGTAATTCTGTGTCTAAATAGCACTTGATTGGTGTACTTGACTTAGAGAAATTAGTTGTAGAATTTCTAGTTCTCAGTTACTGTGGATATAGAACTGAAAATATTATTAGTGAGTGCAGTAGTGGTGCTGCAGTCATGAGTGGAATACAGGGTGAGGTACATGCTCTTCTTCCAAAAAAAGCTTGCTAGAAAAATTCCATACATACATTGTTACAACCACCAGTTGCCCCTGACAGTAGTTCATGCAATTCAAGAAAAGCCATGTGCTGTCTAGTTCTCTTCATGGATTCTTTCACAGCAGCTACATTTGATAGCATTATGATACCCCAGTAACAAGGGCCATTGTTGAAAATAAAGATGACATTTTCCCAGATGCAGCAGAAGACAAAAATGCATCAGTGAATATCTGTAGAGATGCATCAGGGCATAGTTACATAAATTGTATGTTACTTCACTAGTAATTGGCATTTCTACAGCATCATGTGAGTTTCTTCTCTGTCCTGAATTCTTATTCTTTTTCTTTGTTCAATGATACAGAGCAGAAAGACCAATTTAGTCACATTATCTCACAAGAAAGCAACAACTAACCCCTTGGATGTAGATAAATGTATTAAGGCATTTGCCAAGGGAACCAGAGGACTGATGCTGTCATATGATACAGACAGATTTTCCTAATTTGAATGGTAAAAAACAAACATGTTAGCAAATGTAAATAATGTGCATGAATTACGTTTTAACTATTAATTTTTCTTGGATTCCATTTGTGAATGAAATTAAAATTTAAAAGTAATATTTTGATTTAAGAAAATTGTTCTGAGAATGATTCTAATCAAGAAGCTGATTAGAAAATAACTCTTTTTGTATAACTGCTTTTTGTTACAAGAGATTTGCAACTTTTAATAGACAAACTTTCAATGCATTTTTTCTAAAATTATTCTTAGAATTATTGTGTTCAACATTCAAGAAACTGATTTTTAAAATTGTTTAAATTTCTTATAGCCTAACTCTGTATTATGGAATAGATTTTTTGTTACTAGACATTGGTTTGATTTTCATTGATTGAATAAAATTAATAAATTTAGTATCATCTATGGAATTTTATGACATATCCTTAATAACGTTGCATTACTTTCTAGGCTTTGACTGGTTTTATTAGGTACATAAAATCAACATTACTTGAGAAAAATAGCCCAACTCCGAATTTCAAATGCCCAAGGGTAGTGCATTCTAGTACTGCCCTTGCTTCCCAGCCTCCTTGTAACGATGCAGCAGCGCTACCACTGCATATCTGGACCATCTTTAATCAATAAAAATAATGAAAATCAAGGTAAAACTTACGATGAACGCCCTTGCTCATCAAGTTTGGTGGGCTTTATAGTTCTCCGAGAAAGGACTGCTGAGACCTTATTCACATCTCCTTTGTCTACTGCTTTAAGAAGCTTCTGATCATCCTTTCCCCACCTCTCTGCCTATTGGAGGAAAATTAACATGTTAAAGTATGTTTTATTAACAAACAATATTATACAAATCATAATAAAGTGCTTATTTGGTATTTTTCTAGTATTTTCTAGTATTTTCTAGTATTCTGCTTAAATCTTCAGAACAATGAAAAATATGGACACACCTGTCACTCCAGCAGTTTTGGAGCCCCAAACTCATGTACAGTATCTCTTCCATCAAGTTACTATGTTCTAAGCCTTCTTATAATAAGTAAAACTTAGCGAAGTGTGGCTAACTCCCACATCCTTTTAAATATCCATCTAAGAGTTGGCTGTGTATTCCATAGGTGTGACATTTCTAATTCTTCAGTTCACCTTTGAAATTCTAGGGAATTGAATAGTGGATGGTGATTCTTCATAATTGGAACATACAGTCTGGTCCATATTTTTCAAAATGAGGACTACCATCCCACTCTGGCACCCTATATTTACTACCACAGCCTTCCAAACATTTAACATTATCAAACAATATTTAAGATTCAAGTTAATCAAGACACTACCATCACCTTTACCATTATAAAACGTCTCCTCCACCACCGTTTACATAAGCCATAGAAATGGACCTCCTCAATATTTTGCTCAGTTTAACCAGGTGGCCAGTTTTAGGAAGAATCGTGGCCGTTCCAAACTTCTTCCATTTAAGAATGGTGAAGGCAATGGTGTTCTTGGAAGTCTTCAATGTTGCATGAATTTTTTGTAGCCTTCCCCAGATCTCCACCTTGACACAATCCAGTCTCTAAACTCTGCAGGCAATTCTTTTGACCTGGCTCGATTTTGACTCTTTACACATTGTCACATGTGAGACCTTATATAAACAGGTTTATGTTTTTTCCTAGTTATATGCAATAAAATTAATTGTCCAGTAGTGGGCTCCAAATAAGGTGAATCAACATCTCAATGATGACCAATAAAATGAAATGCACCTGAGACAAATTTCATTTGTCACAGCAAAGGTTCATAATACTTGTATCAAGGTGATATTTCAGTATTCATCAGGTGTCCTTTTCAGCATGGAAATAACCTTTAACCTTTTTTCTTTTGTAGACACACACTGCCCTACACTAACTATATTATATAAGTGTGTGTATATTGTGGCCACCAGGAGGCGCACCAGCTCCCCAAGCCCAGCACAGACACATACCACACACAAGTCTCTGCAACACACGTTTTTTATTCTAATGTGGGAAACATTTCCCAAGTTTCCTACCTGCACAGCACAGTACAAATAAACAATAAACAACCCAACACAGCACTTTGTTTCTTTCATTCTTTCCTTTTCTCTCTCCTTCCACCTCCACTCCTTCGGCCAGCTTCATCCCTCTTCCTTCCAACTCTGGCTCCCTGAATGAAGGCAGGCAGCTACTTTTATGCTGCAATTGGTAGTACTACATGTGGAAGCCCAACAAAGTAGGGCTTTGCAAGTCCCCCTGGTAACCCCCACAGAACTCAACAGGTCTGTGTTAAACTCCAACTCCCATGGAGCCATGTGGGAATCTGAGGCATTGCTACAACCCAGGGGGGCTGCCATTTAGCACTCCAGGGCAAGCAGTGCCCTGTGCACATCTGCTCCCCCAGTCCTTCCTTTATGACAGCATCCCGAATGGGAAAGGGCCCCGGCTGTCTGTCATATACAGTACACAATTATCTACTGTTTCATCAAACATAATACAACCCCAATTCCAATGAAGTTGGGACGTGGTGTAAAACGTAAATAAAAACAGAATACAATGATTTGCAAATCCTTTTCAACCTATATTCAATTGAATACACTACGAAGACAAGATATCTAATGTTCAAACTAATAAATTTTATTGTTGTTTTGCAAATCTTCACTCATTTTGAATGTGATGCCTGCAACATGTTCCAAAAAAGCTGGGACAGGGGCATGTTTACCACTGTGTTATATCACCTTTCCGACTAATTTCAGTAATTTTCGTCCTGTTTCCAATCTACTCTTCATTTCCAAAATTCTTGAAAAAATAGTGGCTATTCAACTTTATTCTCATTTATCTCAAAATAATCTGTATGAACAGTTCCTGTCTGGTTTTCGCCCCCTCCACAGTACAGAAACGGCACTTATAAAAATTACTAATGACCTCCTTATGGCAGCTGATTCTGGTGTAATTACTGTTCTCATCCTCATTGATCTGAGTGCAGCCTTTGACACTATTTGTCACACTACTCTTCTCAATAGATTATCTTTGATTGGCATTACCCACACTCCACTAGATTGCTCCAGATCCTACCTCTCAGGCCGCACTCAGTTTGTTCAGCTTAAAACTTTCACATCCCAACCCACCGCTGTTACTTCAGGTGTGCCCCTGGGATCTGTCCTGGGGCACCTTCTTTTCATTATTTACCTCCTTCCCCTTGGTAATATCTTTCATAAATACAGTATAACATTAGCTTCCACTGTTATGCTGATGACACCCAGCTCTATCTCACTAGCAGACCTACTGCTTCCTTTCCACCCTCCTCACTTACTGATTGCATAGCAGAAATCAAATCCTGTTTTCTTCAAATTTTCTTAAATTAAATAGTGACAAAACTGAGGTTCTCCTCATTATCAACATTATCCAAAACTGATCACTTTTCATTTGTTATTGATAATTCCTCTGTCTCCCCTTCCCCACAGGTTAAGAGTCTGGGTGTCATCCTTGATAGTACTTTATCTTTTCAGTCCCACATCAATAACATCTCCCGGTCTGCATATTTCCACTTGCGTAACATTAATCGTATTCGCCCCTCCCTCACTCCCCACACCACTGCTATCCTTGTTCGTAGCCTTGTCACTTCTCGTCTGGATTATTGCAATTCATTTTTCTTTGGTCTTTCTCGCAAATCTCTTTATAAGCTTCAACTGGTCCAGAATTCAGCTGCCAGTATCATTACTAGAACCCCCTCTATTCACCATATCACTCCCATTTTGCAGCAGCTTCACTGGCTTCCAGTTCAGCTCCGAATTCAATTCAAAATTCTCTTACTAACTTTTAAGGCTATCCACAACCTTGCCCCTCCATATCTGTCTGACCTGCTGCATGTTGCCATTCCCTCCCATACCCTTAGATCCTCTTCCTCTATCCATTTTCACTTTTCAAATCTAAACTTAAAACTCATTTGTTTAAGACTGCTTTTTCTCTTTGATTACAATTGCTCTGTCTGATTTTAACTTTTGTATTTTACTTTTGTTTATAATCTGTGTTTTGTCTATTGTTCAGTGTCCTTAAGTGTTTAAAAAGGCGCCTACAAACAAATAAAATGTATTATTATTATTATTAGTATGTATGTACCTGTATATACACTCGCTGGGATGTCAGGAAAAAAATGGGTATATCCTTTGGAAAAAATACATCCACGTTAGGAAGCGGTGTAAAATCTACATATACAGTTCCCAAGCACTTATCTGAAGTTATGAGGCAGCCACCATGTCTGTTATATTTTATACAGTAATTGTTAAAACACAAAGCAAGGATTCTCATAAACCATTTAAATTGGCCTACCATTTGTGGGCCTAGTTGTCATAACAGCATAATGAGGAATTAAACTATTAGATATTTTGAACTTTTTTTTCATTTAATACTGTTGTCTAACTGGGAATAATTTTACATGCAGTAATGACACCAAAATAAATTCCATAGCATGTGATCAACATAATAGAAATAGACTCATATATTTTCAATATAAATATTCTAGAAGACCACAGATAAGACCTTAATTCTAACAGTATCTATCCATCCATCCATCCAAGTTCTGATCCAACTTACAGTATTTTATTATTGAGTTGCAGAAAGCTGGACTGCATAGTAACAACATTAGCCGTCTGAAAGGGACCATCACAGGGTACACTCATGCGCACACTTACTCTTGCAATAACATATACTTAAAAGATTATATTATTGACATTTTTAAAAATTAAAATTCAAATATGTATGAAACTGACACCAACCTTTTCTTAGCAAGTCTTTTTCTAAATGTGTTAGAAAAATTTGAGATTTGCAAACTCATGCTCAATTAAGACATAAGAGAAGAAGCAATCCACTGGAAAAACAAGTAAACATATGTCTTTCATTGAATTGCCAAAGTAAGGACGTCATCTCTCTATTATAAAAGAAAATCTTGAGACGAGATGAGACTATTGCCAATAGATTTTTTCAAGTTGGTAGAGGGGGTTCCGCCCTCCTCTCAACCATTTCCAGTTAATGGTCCATGGCCACAGTCCCCTCACGTCTCATTCGTGTGAATGGTTTTGTCAGACACAGTTCTTGTGCTCTCAGCTCTTATAAATTTTTATGTTTTCGTTACTTTAAGTTCCTAATAAAAGAAGACTTATTATGTCCAAATCTTATTGAAAAATATCATCCCGAAGGGTTATCAACAGAAGAAATGAGTACATGGGCAATCCTACCACAGAGAAACGATGAAGTCAAACACATTAACGTGAAAATTGTCGATTGTTTACAGGGCAGATTGATTAATTGCGTATCAATAGACTATGCTGAAAAAGTTGGAGGTGATGGTGTGGAAGATGAAAACATCAACTTGCAATATCCTGTAGAATATCTACAACCGTTAACACCATCCAGTCTTCCGCTGGCTGAATTACTGTTGAAAGAAGGATGTATCGTAATTTTATTACGTAATTTATGTATGAGTGATGGGCTATACAATTGGACAAGATTAGTTGTACTGAAAATTGGTCAAACAATTCTAACATGAAAAATTTTAACAGGCAACAAGAAAGGTAATGTAGTACATATTCTGCGGATAACATTAGACAATCAAAGGAGATCTTGATATGCCAATCGTATTAAAATGTTTACAGTTTCCCGTTACAATAGCTTTTGCTATGACAATTAACAAATCACAGAGACAAACATTAGAAAAAGTCAGTTTATTTATTAGAGAGAAAGAAACGATATTCACTCACAGGCAACATAATTTTCTTTCAATTTTTATGTTTTACTATTTTTCACTATGGTTAATTATTCTCTGTAATGTAAAATAGTTAGTTCTATTATGCATATCTAACAATTCCCAGGAAAATAACAATCTGTTTAAATTGTACATCAGCTTCCCCATATGCAAGCAGCAGAGCCGCAAAGTGGCTAGTGTATAGCGCCTGTCCGGGGGTTGGCAAGCGAAACGAGCAGGGGGCAGTGTCCCCTAGTATAAATAAATATTAAACATTCATGCAATCTTAATGCTATTGCATATTAAAAATGCACTCAGTCTTGATGTTTTTTCATATCAGGTTTTTGATCATGTTTTTATTTATTTTGTTTAATGATTATTCATGTTTTAGACTACTTTCCTTATTTCTTGATTAAGATTTGTCCTTTCACTTGCAAAGACCATCCAGCTTGGTTTATTATAAAACCCTGTGTCTTTATGTTCAGTAGCAGAAAGCTTTGGAATGACTGAACATTTAGCTAGTCTTTTTTTAGCAATTTTGTTTACAACATCCTCAAAGATGTGTATGTTAGATTAACATGTGACTGTGTGAGTCTTTGCACAAATGGGCCTTTTAATCAATTAGCATCCCATCCAGTGTGTTTCTGATGCTCTCCAGGATAGACTCTGGCCTAGTGTAACTGTTAATTGGATAGGTGAGATACTGTTATGTTATTTTGTGTTACTGAAAGAAAATGCATGTTAATATTTGGTACAAATCTCTTTATTATATAAAAAAATCCTGGGACAAAATAAGACTTTTTAGCCTGGGACGATTTGAGACTTTTTCAGAGAGATAATTTCAAGTCCTGTGAGATGAGATTTTGTGCCAAGAAATTTAATCACTCCCAGGGCCGGAAATAAAAGACAAAAAGTAGATGACAACAGTAGTAGAACTTCATAAAGAGGTTCAAAAACGTTGGCGCAATACACATGCAGAGCAGGTTAGAGATAATGAAAATACTAAAATTCGAAGGTCTCAGAAAAATGATAGTAAAGAACGCATTTGTACAAACAATCGGAAATTATTAAGCGGTGAAATAACAGAACAATGAAAAGAGATCAAATATATGGACATAGGTGATATGATAGAAGTATGTAGATATCGTTCGGCTTTATAGTTTAAGTCGGAGACTTGTAGATCGTCTAATTCGTGTTGCCATCAGGGAAAAGCGGTGTTTCTTCCCAATGAAGAGGCCTATACGTGAGAAATGAAAGATTTGTTATTTGGTAAAAGTGAAATCCACAAAAACTACAGGCAAAATATACGAATCTACAATAATCTGTTCGCGTTTGCATCATTCAGTGCTCAAAACGTAGATTTACAGGATTCAGAACCATACTCTATGAGAATCCACATACATGAGTGGCAGAGACGCGAAATGGCTGGCACGTAGCGCAGGCTGGGAGGTTGGCGAGCAAAGCCCCCTACTATGAAGATATTCAAACCACTTTAATTAATACAGCGACATAGACATCTGAATGCCTCCTACCCTTCCACCACTGAAATGTGAAAAGTGAACACTGAGGAAAGAAAAGTACATGACGTTTAGTGTCTGTTTTGTGGATCAAGGTTTAGCCCAGCTTAAAAATGTCAAGATAAAATTTGAGGGCTCTGTCAAGAGGGATTCAGATCTATTGCAAGGTCTGGAAAAATCTCAAAGGAGTCTGTTTCTTAGCTGGAATATAAATGATGTTACTCATTCATTCTTTTAAAAGTAAGCCAGTCACATTTGTGATGACCACAGACCTTCCTTGGCTAGTAGCCCCTTTCAAAGTTCATTTTACACACCAAGGCACACTTTAGGGTTCAGCAGTATAATTTTCTGATTTTTGTAGCGCTCACACAAAATCTGCATCAGTGTCTGCATCTAGCCTCTTAATTAAAGATGTCCATTCTAAATAACTGTTATTAAAGCATACTGTAAACATAGTTTTAGAACCATGGAAGAATCAACAATAAATTAAGGCACTCCAGACATGACCTCAGCTTTACCTGCACAGCACTGTCATTATCACACCAGGTGCAAATATGTAAATGCACAGACTCCAGTTTATAGGGCCACTTGTTTGTTTCATTAGATTAAGCATGAAGGGAAACTATATGACTGTGGACTTAAATCACATAGCTTCTAGTTCAGTACTGTACTATGCTGTATACTGTAACACTGAGTGATCTACTAAATCTGCTTGTTTTCCAATCATAACAAATAGAAATGTAAACATTGTTCTATGGTTGTGTACATACAACCTGTTATTGGGATATTGTTTATTGCAGAAAGTTATTGACTGAAATATAGCATATATGCTCAGGTTCCAAACAGGTGAGAATGGAAGAACCAAGTTGAGGAAATAAGTGGCCGCTCTGCACTTAGCCCTTCCTTTACATGCCAGTTTACAATAGCCTGTCCCACCTTGTGTCAGTTCTGTTGCTATGCAGCAGCATCACTCAAGCTCTGATAGTTTATCTGTGTGGCAGCAACTATTTAGAGCTTCTGTGTGATTTTGGTTTTTTTTGGTTCTGTCTTGAGTTTTTTGTATTTTGAATTGTGTCTTGCATTCTAATTCTTGCTCAAATCTAAAGGTTATATTTTTGGATTCTGGCCGTATCTTTGTACCATTGAATTTTGTTTTTGTTATTCACTGCCTGCTCGTGCAAGACCTTCTGTGCTTTGTGACGACTGTTTTGAGATTATGGATTTGTTAATTAAAATAAATAAAGTCAGTTCCCTTTTAGTCATACCAGTTTCCATATCGTATTTGCACAGTAACCAGAGTTTTTGCTGCCTGATGTACTTTACAGAGAAATATGGTATATTGCAGTCCTTCATCTCAGGCTTTAAGGTAGTGGTGTTGTGCTGAGAATTCTCTTGTGTCTGTGGAGACATCAGGGCAGTGTGCATCTGACAAAAAGCTGGTTGTCATTAATTGACTCCATCACCCTGAAATTGATTTGTGGGATGGAGTAGTGTTTGTATTGATCAGCTGCCTTGGTACAAGACACAGAGATTCAGCCTTTCTGTAATCTTAGATGTTTCATGCTTCTAGATTAATGATTGTTCATAATCACAGGGGTATCAGTGTGGTTAGGAATGTCACGCCTAAATGGGATAGATTATCTATATTAACATGAAAGCCAGTATAAACTATGAAGGAGGTGTAACTCTTGTAGGCACCTTTACTTTTTCTGAAAGATCTTACACTTCTCAGGTTTGAGTGTTATGATGTGTTACTGTAGTAAAGAAACTAGAATAATATTAAGCATATCAATACATGAAAATCTTTTTTTTTCTTTTTTTTTTCAAAAAACAGCTTCAATATGGGTAAGATGTGGCACTACCAATGTTTTTCCCCAGGGAGAATCTTGAATCCAAAGCACCCCAAGTTCCTTTTAGACTCATGATGTGCATGACATAAAAATAGCTAAGGACGATCATCTCTTCCAAAGGATAATTGAATGTAATTTGTTTTGCCTATCGATGTTGTAGGCAGTACCTTTGAGTCTATAATGGCAGGTGGGCCAGGGCCGGTAGTAAAACACAGCATATTTTAAACTGCTGCTCTACCTCACATTACTTGTGCTGGCAGGAGTAACCTGATATTATAATTTTCTTAGTAAAAAGACAGCTTAACAAGTTGTAGACTGGAGCTGCTCAACAGCTTAATTGTTGTCAGGTCATTTGTAACCAGAACAGAGGAAAAGTATTTTGTTACATTCAATTCAAGTTGTTCTTCCACAGGTCTCTTTTTAGAATGATGTCTGAAGAGTAAAATGACATATTTACTGATATTTAATAACAAAAAAATATAAAAAATGCATTTTTGCATACATACAGTACATCCACAAATCAATCAGTCAGTCAGTCATTTTCTAACCTGCTTTGTCCTGTACAGGGTCATGCGGGGTTCTGGAACCTATCCCAGTTAGCACAGGGTTCAAAGCTGGAACAAACCCAGGACAGGGTACCAGTCCATCACAGAGTGAACACACACACACACACACACACCAGCCAAACACTAGGGCCCATTTAGTTTCGCCAATCCACCTAACATGCATGTCTTTGGATTGTGGGAGTAAATCGGAGCACCCAGAGGAAACCCATGCAGAGAACATGCAAACTCAAAGCAGGGAGGACCTATGACATGAAACCTACTGCCAGGCAGCGGTGCTACCACTACGCCACCATGCTGCCCTACAGCCACATGTAAATTTAAAATAGTCATATCAGTGTAGAACTCTACTCCTGAACAATATATAGGCACATATAATGAAAAGAATATTTTGCAATGATTTAAAATAGAGATGCACTGTTCAGTAATTTATTTTGGCTGTGTTTGTGGCTAATTACTACATGCAGATTGGTGCTGATTCGTTACATTTTCATTAATAGTGCTCATTTAAATCTGTAATCAATAGACATCAAATAACTATGTAAGCAGTAACTGTTTTAATGTGTTACCATTCTGGCTGTGTAATTACCCAATAAGACATTATAAGTCACATTTTGTCTCTAATGCTTTAGGTGGCAACAATGCCCACAGTTAATAATAATACAAGCCTAATAAATCAATCAATATTCCAAATATTTATTGAATATTCAGCATTAATTTGATTTAACAATGCTTTTTATATGTAGTGTATGTGTTTTTTTCAAAGCAAGTTTTGTGAAGCTTGTGATGATCTCCTCCTGAAGGGAATTTAACATATGATTTCCAAGTATGTGTAGTACATTGATGCAGTGGTTAGCACTGCTCTCTCATGGCTCCTGAATTTGAATCCTAAACTTAGGTACTGTATGTAGGATTTGTATGTTCTTTTTTTGTCTGTCTGTGTTTTCCTCCAAGTACTCTGGTTTTCCATTTGCTACCCATATATTATGCTATATTACAGTGGTTCCCAAAATCAGTCCTGGGGACCCATTGTGTCTGCAGGTTTTTGTTCCAACCAGCTTCTGTTTTTAATTGGACTCCTAGCCTAATTAAGTGAGGTATATGTTATATGTTTTGGATACAATGTAGAAATTACAAAACTAAATTTGGTACATTTTTATTAAAATATAGTAGTTAAGTGTCATTTTTAACATTATAAAAATGTTTTAATTCTGATTTCCTTTTGAGAAACTCCTGTTTTGCCGTAAGAGTATGGTTGGGATCATTATCTTGTTGTAGGATGAAGTGTCGTCCAATGAGTTTGGAGGCATTTACTGGAATCTTAGCAGACAAGATGTTTCTATACAACTCACAATTCATTGTGCCACTGCTGTCAGTAGTTACATATGTATGCTAGTACCTGTGGCAGCCATACATGCCCAAGCCATATCACCCCTAGCACAATGTTTAAAAGATGTGGTGGTATACTTTGGATATTGGGTTGTTCCTTTTCATCTCCAGACTTTGCTTGTGTCATCACTCTGATGCAGGTTCATCTTTGTCTTGTCTGTCTCAAAGATCTTTTTCCAGAATTCTGCTGTCCTTTTTAAGTACTTTTTCGCAAACTATAATCTGACCATCCTGTTTATGTGGCTAACTAGTGGTTTGCATATTGCAGTGTGGCCTATTTCTGTTCATGAAGTCTTCTGTTAATAGTAGTCTCTGACACATTCACATCTGCCTCCTGAAGACCTCCTGTCTCTGATCCATCAGACAGGTGTTTGGGGCTTTTTCTTTACTATAGTGGGGATTCGTCTGTCATTAGAGTGGAGATCTTCCTTGGCATACCAGTCTCTTTGATATTACTGATCTCACCAGTGTGTCCTTTCTTCTTAATGATATTCCAGACAGTTGATTTAGGTCATCCTAAGGTTTTACTAAAGTCTCTGATGGTTTTGTTTTTGTTTTCCGGCCTTATAATGGCTTCATTGACTTTCATTGGCGCAGCTCTTGTCCTCCCGTTGAAGAACTGAAATGACAGACTCCAGTAGGAGCAAGCCAAGTATTTTATGCCACACTAATGAAGCAATCACAAACACCTGTGTTGCCAATTGTCCCAAACATTGTGGTGCCTTGAAATGAGGGATCTTGTACAAACAGTGTTGCAATTTTTACATGTTATGGATGAGATGTATGCATTGCACCCTTAAATGAAAGCGTACAATGTGCTCTTTAATCACATCTGAAGCAGAGAGGTAAATCAAGGAAAAATGTATTTTGTCCCAAACTTTATGAAGGTCATTGTATATGGCCATTTATCAATATATGTATGTACATAGAGGGCAGATATCAAAATCCTGCTCACCATTATTAAAATTTTGTGTTTTATTGTTAAAGACTGAAACCAAAACAAATAATTTCACGGATCTTTAAAACTTTAACAAGATCTCTGCCACCAACAATATTAGAGTGAAAAACATGAATAGTTTTTATGAAAAAAAAAATCTAGGGAACATCAGGTAGGCAGAGTCATTTTCCAGAAGTTTTTAAGAGTGTGTTTAGTCCCTTAAGGTCCAATTCCTCCCAGAAAACAATTAAAATGCCACAGCCACAAACACTTAGAAGACCACCAATAAAGAGTTCCCTAATGAAAAGAAGTTAATCCAAAGACCCCAGAGGTAAATGAAGCTCTGACCATAAGAGAGAGAAATACAGCTAGGAGTGTTCACACTGTGACTTATCATTTAATATCCTTGTGTTAGAAGGGAGGACTGGGCAGTTAACCCAGTCTTTTAGGACCATACTTTAAATTGTGTACAAGAAATACTGAAACATTACATCAGATAAATTGACATTTTATACCAGAAAGCCTTGCGTGAAATGTATATGAGGTCATTTATTTTGCTCAGTCAGAGTTTTAGCTACACTTTGAGCAGGATCTATCTATGTTCATTGCATTTTGAAAAGGCTCCTTAAACATTAAACTGGTCTTCATCTATATACCGTTCTGAAGTGGTGCAGCAATTTACTAGGGAATTCACAGTAATCTACCATAAAAAAGCAGGTCAAGAGCAACACTACAGAAATCTGGGAATGAAACCATTTCTGTGCGAGCATTTCGTCACAATAGAATGAAGGATAGATTACTTTTTTCATTCTAGGCTACATGTTTTCTTCTGAGTAAAGCCAAACCTAAAATAATTACAGAAAAATTCAGAATAAATGTCAAGTGTATATCCAGATGGTTAGCTTGCAAAACAAATACATCATTGAATGTAAACTAAATTAACTATATGTGGGTTACACTTTTTAACAAGAGAAACACTAATTCCCATGAAGTGAGGCCTATTTTTTACACTCTCTTGGCACATATTTGTGTGACTACTGCTATAAATTAAGCAGATTGTTTTTATCAAGCTTTCATCCACTTTCTGGAACCATTTTGGACGAGAAACTAATCTATTGCAGAGTACATCCATGCTCACTCATCACAAGAAAATTCAGAGTGGTCAGTGAGCTCCTTACTTGTATTTCTGTTGGATATGGAAAAAATGTACCTAGAGGAAAAAACACAAAGGCTGGAAGAAAACATGCAGAAGCTTCAAAAAGAGTAACATGTCCAAGATTTAATTTAAACTGAGCACTCTGGTGCTATGCGGCAGCAGTGCTAACTGTTACACTGTTTTGAATCACTCAGCCAATAAATATGTATTTTTATATTGTATTTTCAGAATGAAAAGTAACATTTATTTCTCTACACAAGGAAAGACGTTTTCGAGACTTTACACAACAGATTTGTAAAGAAGCTCTTGGAAGATAGTAAACAGTATTCCCTAACTTTTAGTCATTATTATCACAAGTTGTCCATAGAGGATTCCAGATCCTTTGCACTTCATACCATCCTGGCACATCTGAATAATAAAAACTGCTGTGCCAGAGTCCTTCTTATAGATTAGAGCTCAGCAGTTAACACTGTTGTTTTGTTAAAGGTGACCTCCAAACTCCTCAGGTTAGGACTTAATGCCATTTTACGCTATTGGATTTGGACTTCCCAACTAACAGACCACAGAATGTGCACAGTGCATAACATCACATCCTCTAGCTGACACTCAGTACAGGCACTGCACAGTGTAGTGTGCTGAGCCTCCTTCTGTATGCCTTGTTCACTTCTGACTGTGTGGCCAGACATAGTTTTAACTCCATCAATACATTTACTGATGACCCCCACCATCACAGGCCTGATCACTTAACAATGATAAGAAGACATTCAAAAAAGTGGGCTACGTGCTGCCTACCTGCTTTATATCAGACATGATGCTGTTAAAAGGGTGAGCAGCTTTACATTTTTTGGAGTTACTATCACTGATGAACTAAAGTGGACACAACCCTCATTTCTTTTTAAAAAGGCTCACTTGCTTAGATATCTGAATATAGTTCATATTTCTTCATCTGTTTTTATGAACTTCTATAGATGCGTGGTGCATTCCATACTTACTGATTGTATGACATCCTTGTACAGCACCTGCTCTAAAGAGGGCGGTGAAGGCACCACAGAAAATTTACCAGAACTCAACTGTCTTCTTTTCAGGACATGTACAAAACTCACCACCTAAGAAAGGCAAACTTTATTATTAAAGACTTCAATCATACTTCACAAACGTGCATATTGCTTGTCAGTGTCTGATGAAATGGCTATGATTACCACACCTTGGTTATGGTTATGAAGAAAATTAATGTCCACATCCTTTGACCTAACTGAGTGTTAATTGAGAAAGAGAAGTCTGATGATGTGAAATTGATAAAGACAACTGTTTCCTTGAATTCCTGAGTATTTTACCTCAACAGCAATGAAAGCACGTGGCTTAGTTAAATAGATTCACTCTAAGTAGTCAGTAGTTGCTGATTCCTTCCTGTATATTTAGAAAGTATAAATATTTATATTTTTATATATTTATATTTATTCCTATATATTTAGTAATATATTATTTAGGAGGAGGTGTGACTGGATATACTGCAGTTGCACTAGACTTACATTCCTCTTCTTTTGAATCACACCATTTACAGATCATGTCCACCTCTCCCTGCCTTTGTTGTTCCTTCAGTCGTGTGGCTGGCTTAATTTCTGCCAGGTTTGGAATAGCACAGTGATCTACACTGGTAAAAACATTCAGCTGCTTTTGTACTCCATGCGCAGGCAGACCCCAAAACTAGCTGTGAAACTGTCTCATGTAAACTTACATGTCAGAAACTTCCTTGCTGAATGACTAATGAATAATGGAAAGTTTCTTTCATTGCTGCATATAGAGATTTATTTTTTGATGATGTAGAGAAATTTTTTTAATACTGTTATGTTTTATGTTTTACCTTACTTCACCATGGATAAAAGCAAATAAAAATTAAAATTCTTGTGACATACATCAAATAAATGAACTAAATAATTTCAAAATAAGCACAAACTAAAGACTTGTCGGCTCAGAATGGAGCTTCACATGATTACCATTAGCCTCACAAAAAGTCCATGTGGTTTGGCAAGACATAAAGTTATGTGCCATAGTATTAGGATTATATAGGTGCCAAATTATGTTCTGCTACCACAGCTATGCTACTACATTCACATTTGTCTGCAGTGAATGTGAAGCAGACTGTTGGTTTCCTCTCAGAATGTCCAACACATCCTCTTCCAGGCCATGATTAGTGAGGGAATGGTGGTAATGTCAAGTACTCATTCTCAGGAGACAATATTCATGTTCAGTTTTCATTTGCCCTGTTGGGAAATGACACTAGGTAGAAGTCTCGCCTCTAGAAGTTGTCAATTAATGGTCCAAACTGTTCCCTGCCAATTCCTAAAGAGTTGTACTGCTCTGTACACAGTGGAAATCGATGTAGGCAGCATAACCTTTTTAGACAAACAATTTAACAGTTCTTGTAGTGGTGATGTTCTACTGAGCCTTTCAAATCCTTTAGACCAGGCACTTAATTCAACTGTTGTCACCAGCATTACCCTATTGTGACATTGGTGTGGCCAATTAATACTGTCATTAATCTAACCAGCTATCAAGTCACATGAACACAATTCAATGCCAATCGACAATACACATTTTCCAAAATCACTATAATCCTTGCCACCTTATCCCTTTTTCATGGCTTCTTGCTGCTATTCATTAAGAGTCTATATCTCATTGTTTCTGTACTTATTTACCCCAATCTCTAAAGCTGATTTTTGTGCAAACCAGCTCCCAGCCTTTTTTGACACAGAGTCTGTCTGCCCTGGGGTGAACAGAAGTTATAATTAACGATTGACAAATCCAAATATTTACATTCACACCTAACAGTATTTTGCATTGAAAATGTAGCGTGTGGATTTAAAAGTTATTTGTATCTCTTCTCTAGGACAGCATAAATAATATTTTTAAAGTGATGCAAAAGGAATAATGAAGGAAAGTTCATTCTGAGCAGATTTTCCTTTCTACATGCCTGCTCCTCCCGCTACTATTGTTATCCTCAAATGTACATTAGAATATTTAAGAGAAGTTCTACTAAAGTGCATAATAAAGATTTTGCCCTCAGCCTGTAAAGCTCCGGTTACTTTCTAGGCCTTGGTCATTTAATTTTTTGACAGCTGTGACATACAGATAGGCTCTCATTGAGTGCACTTCCGGCATATGCCAAAGGACCAGAATATAAAAGGCTTTCATTATTGTAGGTGTGGTTAACTAAACTCATTGTCTGTGTTCATCTTAGAACAGGTGTGGTGGAAACGAAACAAAGCATTTCTCTTTTAATCTGAGAGATATGTTTATAATTAGGGTTGGTGTTATTTATAGCTCCCTAATTGGGAGAGTAATTGGTTTTTTCAGTGAGATTGTACAATGCAGAGAGTCATCTCCAAACCATTATCACTGTGTAAAATGCCCTGTTTTTTTCTATCTATCTATCTCTCTCTCTGTCTATCTGTCTGTCTGTCTATCTGTCTGCACTGTAAAACATTCTGAGCCTGTTAAATGTGCTGAACAAATTTAAGTCTCCAAAAAGCATTGTGGGAATCTATACCTGTTTATCAGTCAGACAACTTTTTTTTGACTCGGGACCACAGAAGGTATCTTAAAGATAGGCCAAATCATCACAGGACACAGAAACATAGCTTCCACACACTTGCACTAAGCAATTTAGACTTACCCGGAGAAGTTTCTTTGAAGAAGATAAGGTAAGTAAAGGCTACAAAACAATAGGAAGAACATACCTTCTGTAATTAGAGAAAAAAATTACTGCTCTGGTTGATTAAAGCATAAAGTATGGCAAACTCACATATTTTTACAAGTTTTGTTCCTACATATTTTGAAGTGGGCCTTTGAAAAACTGTACCCTTTTATCTGAACATATTACTTAATTAAGCTTGTCAACTCATGCACATGTTGACATTCACCCATACTAGGCTACTATAGAGCAGACATACCACTTTATTCATACATCTATCTATCCATTATCCAACCCGCAATATCCTAACTACAGGGTCACAGGGGTCTGCTGGAGCCAATCCCAGCCAACACAGGGTGCAAGGCAGGAAACAAGTCCCGGGCAGGGCACCAGCCCACCGCAGTTCATACATCTATCTACTATCAAATCTGCTAAATCCATTTCAGGTTTGTGGGGACCATCCCCGGAGCATTGGGTGCAGGACTGGAATCGGAATTTAAAGGTCATTTCATTTTCAACTTTTTGCCCTAAAGATGGCTGTTATATTAACATGCTGAGCAAGCCAGAACATATATCCCTATCTTCAGCAAAAGCCTTCAACTCCTCCTAAGAAATTTTCACATGCTACCAGGCCAGTTGAGAGGAAGCATTCCTTGTTTCATTTGGCTTTGCCCAGTCAAACACTAGTTTAGTCAAAATATTAAACATTGTACTTTGCCAAGTACTCAGTCACAAGGAAATTGTCAAAGCACAAAAGTATAATTCAAAGAAAAAAATTCTGGTAATCATCCAGTACACAATTCAGTACAGAAAATAAACTTGGAAGTGCCCTAACCAGTAAAGATGAACTTATTATAGTACCTTTTAAAGTAGGTGGGATGCATGAGAATCAGCAGCAATAAAAATGATACAGCAAATTGATTTCAAAGGATGAAGTTACAGGTTTATCAAACAATAATGTGATTTGAATGTGATTGCTAATGAAATTTTACAATACAGACCAAGGAAATCACATGAGAATGAGACACAAAGCGGAATTAGTGTTCACCAATAGCTGCACAACAATAAATGTTTGGATTTATGAGAAGGCCGGCATCAGAAAGTGTTAGGTGTCTGGCAGAATGCCCATGATGTTGCAATTGCTGGAATTAACAATAATCATGAGTGTAAATTCTCTTACACAGCATGCTACAAAGCCTCTTAGCTTCTCAATTTCATCAGAACCCAGATGGAACACAAATCATGTCCAAATATTATCGTGAGAATGATAACCAGGACCACAAGATGGTCAAAAAGACAGAGATATAGTCAAAACAAAGCAAGGTATCAAAACCATGAGATCAAAAAAAATGGAAATGGTACATAATAAGCAAGATAAGAATCCGAAGTTAAGGGCAAAATGAAGTTGCAAGTAGAAGCACAAATCTATCATTAAGGTCTACATTAAACTGAAACTAATTATCACTTAAGGTAGGTGTTTTCCTTGAGAGATAATACATACTGTGGCCTTCACATATAATACCATTTCTCCCGTGACATCATCAGCAAGATGGTTGGGAACATATGACATCTCCAAAAGACTTTGTGTAAGTAAAAAGAACAAGATGTGAGCAAAAAATCAAAATAAAAAATAAACCACAGACATGGAATCCTTGGATGAAATATCCGTAAAATACACAAAAATGTTCATTTAACAGCCATGATTGTGAACAGTGACAATTCCATTGTTGTTTGCCCATTTCTCTCACAAGGTGTATTTTTAAAGCTTCAGACCTGTATTATCTGATTTTATCTAATACTTTTCTATGCTTAAAAATGTCCATTCATTTACCATGTGATCAAGTTCACATTACCCTATAGGTGAAAAACTGTTGTAAAATATGAATTAGAAGCGTTAGTAGTTTATTTTTACACATGTTTTATTTCCCCTCCTTGCTGTTCTAAATATTCTTCATATCAGGGATGACACATTGGGGGGTGAGGCAACAAGGCAATTGTCTCAGGGAGCACTTTGTTAAGTTAGCATTTTCATAAGACATTATTTAATATTCCAAAATAATAATACAAAAAATGAGAGAAAAGTATGAACCTTAAGACATACATATATGTACATCCAGTGACTCATTCATAACTTTTCAGAATTATGAGAAATATTTTCATTTAAAAAGTTTCAAATTTCACAAAACACTGGCTACATATTTCAAAGGTGTATGTCAGTGGATGATCGTTTTCCTGATTTTCACATATCATATTGTGTATATATTGATTACATAATTTTTTAAAATGTATTTAACTTCTGGAACATTATGTAGGTGTCTGTCACATGTACAGTGTCTATTAAATGCCCTTTTTGTTTCCACCGCACGTGCTTAATTAAGAAAGACAGGAATCTTTTAGTGTGAAGGACATCTTGACATTATCGTATTGTGAATCTTGTATCATAAAATGTACTATATGTAGATTAAATGTATCACCTCATACCTATTAATAAGGGTATGTAGCAGGGTGGGGCTTTGGTGGCAAAAATTTGGCTTGCCTCAGGCAGTATTGGTTAATCCGCCAGCTCTGCTTCCTACCAATCTTTTACCATTCTCTTGATGCTAAAATACTGAAAGTTTTTTTAGATTTTTTTTTTATTCAGCCAAGTGGTTGCCTTTTGATATTTTTAATTCCCATTTCAGCAAATCCTCTCTTATGCTGATAAGCACTAGTTTTAGCAAAGTTATTTCTCACATAACCATTTAAAGTTCAATTTTCTTCAGTCCCAGATTGTGGTTCTTTTTGTGGTGGGCGCGCCAATGTGCTGTTAGTGCATGCTCCCAACCTCCATCTCTCTTTCTTCTAGAAAATAACTTTTTCTATCCTTTTTCATTTCGTTAAGGAATATAATTGGTTTCTGCTTCCTGAATTTTGTTAAAATGCAGATTGACTTTACACCATACAAACATGTTTTCTGCAAGATCTGAATGATACCGTTGCTTTTATTTTCTTTTCTATTGTTTACTAAACCTTTAGCCTGCACTGTATCTTAATACCTTGCTGTTTTTGTGTTTGATATTATTGCTGTTCAGGTCTGTATTTGGTTTTTACATTCCTATAAGCCAGTCTCATATCCACCTTGATAAAACTGTCTGTGTGTCTGTCCAGTTGCTATGTCTCTGTCATTCCTAAAGATGGCACATGACAAAATTTTCAGTAATAAAGTGCATTGCATTTGTTATTTTAATAGATGGCACATCACAAATATTAGTATTGCTTTTACAAATCCCATATTAAATGGCATATAACAGATACTGTATATTTGAAAAGCCAAACTACATCTTTTCTACATATAACCAGCATTATAGAAAGGAATTTATGTTTCAAAACAAGAGAAAATGGCTAATGTTATTTGTTACATTTAACAATTTGCTTCTGATTACCTTTTTGTTTGAATAAAAATCTACAACCTTTCCAACATTCTAGGATCAAGGTCTGGAGAGACAAAGTGCCTCTTACTTTCCATATGAGACTTTATGCAAAGACACAATAGAATTGCATAGTACTGTATAATAATTCTTTCTTTACAATAGCACTTTATGTGTAAAATACTGTATATCTACTGTAGTACTACCACTTGTCCTGACAGCAATATTATGCTGTTAAATTGGGCAAATCATAGAGATGATCACAGGCAGAGTGTAATGGATAAACTTCACCCAGACAGTCCTGCTTTCATAATCATGGCATCTATACTGCCAACTAAGAGACTACATTAAAGCTACTGGTAACACTCCTGAATAGAGGCTTTAAACATTTACTATTGTGTATCTATGAGTTATTGGTACATAACACAAGCAAAGTCTTTGTTAAGATTTTGTTACATAGCAGAAAGTGTCTAACAGACATTGTGTTGGTATCCCTTTTTGGAGTTTTGAAAATGTTATTAAAACTAAATGATCCATTTGATGAGGTGTTGTTAAATAGCAATAACTATTAGGTGCACCTAGGTAGGCCCTAGTCTTAAGTGTTACTAAGCTTTCCTTACCGATCACATATAGTGGAAATGACTTGAACAGCAACTCACAGTATATCTTCCTTTACAACTTTGTAGTCAGGCCATGATAACTAAAGCAAAGCTGACCACTGTGCCACTTTCTTACTACTTTATCTAGGTGTTTCCCGGTCAAAAGATATTTACTGTTTGCTGTACAGTTGTTTCCTTGGGCTCCACATCACTTCCAGTAATAGAGGCTGCTGAATATCTAAAGCTTGCTCATAATGACCACTTTTTAGTGTACAAGACAGGCAGTTGGGAATTATAGCACAAGTATTTCTTGCTCAATACCCTCAAGGGTTTGGGCTTACTGCGGACATCTTATTCCAGAAAATATCAATTCTCATGTTGTCGTATGGTCGTGGTCTTGCTTTTGAAAAAGATAGCCTACAGAAATAGTTGTTTATTTCATCTGAGTAGCAAGATGAAAAATAAAAAATGATACAATAATAAAATTTGTGTATATAATCTATATCAAAGCACTATTATTATTATTGCTCGACGTCCTTCAGCTCTACATGAAAAAAGTTTTTTCAAATAATATAACATAAATAACAGTAGTACTGTATGTTATATGAAATAAATAATGTTTAGCATACTATAAATTGTCAGTAATTTATTTCCTTTTGCATGTATTACACTTGCATGCCAAAAACCAGACTATTGTAAAATAGTCTGTAGGTCCGTGCAACTTGATACAAGAAGAACATGATCAGAAAATGAATGAACGGATAGATGGATAGAAGGTTATAATTAGATTTTTCAAGCAAACATTTCACTTATCAGTCAGTTATTTTGAATCCACACAAACAAATCACAATGACTAACACACTAAGGTACTTCTCAAGCAAAGTAAGAGTAAGCAGATCTACAGTCATACAGTTTACACCCCAGTAGATTAAGTGAGCTTCTTTCTGCCTTACCAGGGTAGAACAGTGAGATTTAGAAGTACACACAAAACATTAACCGCCAGCAACCCTGCCATTCATTCTATTGCATCTGTTAGCATTTGCATGCTTGTTTCTTTCAGAAAAATGACATGAGGGCTAACCAAAATGGGATACAATTTGGAATTTCCGCATAGAAAGCAGCCATAAGATCTGTTAGCAAAATTATGAAGCTTTTGGTTTTTTTTTTATTTCTCTAACCAGCTTTTAAAACTTGAAGAATCACTGAATTTACTAATGTTTGTGTTGGAGATAATTTTTTTTTATAGAATACTGATAAACACTTACGCCCAGAGGAGATGTTGAGCAAGAAAAGAATTTCTTCATGGCTCTTCTCTTCTAATGCAAATGTCCAGTGTGCTGATATTAGAATGAATTACTGGATGGGAATGTCTGTCTAAAACCAGTGTCCTCTCCCGCCGTTAACAACTAAAGCAGAGCCTTCTAGATCTGTTTGTCAGCAGTGATCTTGTGAGCGGCATTTTCTTCCTGGGAGTCCATTTGAGCTGTCTGAACTTTGAAAACATGCTTGTGTGAGTGTGTGTGGAGGTATGGGCGTGACATTTTGTATTACCTAAACTGTATAACCCTTCAGGGGAGTTTCTTGTTTTTCTGGGCTCTTTTGTGAATGTCTTTCCGTCTCTCTCTTACACACGCAAACACACACACACACACACACATAGCTGGTATAAGGTCTGCACAAGCTTCAACATGTACTTCTTCTAAAAAAAGTACTGAGCACCTGCAGGTTTTAGGCTGAGCAATTTCTTTAATGAATGCATTTTCAAATGGGGCTTGGCTCTAATTCCACACTGTATTTCAAGATTAGTGAGGAGAATTAGAGTGGCAGCAAAAAAATACATAAATGATACGTAATAAAAAATGTTATATAGCAGAAAGGCATAGACATATAATGAGAGATGCTATATAGAATAAAGTTATAGACGGAAAATGTAAGAAAACCTGCAAAGTATAAGAAAATCAGTTGATAACAGAAGCATTACTTAACAGGGGCAGGCCACTGCAATGCCCTTACAATACTAAAAGCACAAGAACAATTTTGACAAGATCAGGCCATTCAGCCCAGTGTAATTCATCACTCCCTCTTCATCTATCACTTACAAAATATCACCCAGTCAGCTTTTGTATAAGAATATAACCTCTGGCAGGAGTGCGGTACAGAGAAACACTGGGAAAATGGATGGGTTTCCAAAGAAAGAGTGATAGTTCATAAGCTTATACAAATTGTGTGGAAAGCGACTATTCCATGGGCACAGAAAAAATAACAGGGAATACTTAATAGTGTAACAAGTTAGAAGTTGCCCCAGTTTGGCAGAGGGCAGCAAAGAGTTCCTTTACTGTTTAAGCTACTAAAGTTAATCCATCCATCCATCATCTAACCCGCTATATCCTAACTACAGGGTCACAGGGGTCTGCTGGAGCCAATCCCAGCCTACACAGGGTGCAAGGCAGGAAACAAACCCCAGGCAGGGCACACACACACACGGGACAATTTAGGATTGCCAATGCACCTAAACTGCATGCCTTTGGACTGTGGGAGGAAACCGGTTCATCCGGAGGAAACCCACGCAGACACAGCGAGGACATGCAAACTCCGCACAGGGTGGATCCGGGAAGCAAACCCAGGTCTCCTAACTGCAAGGCAGCAGCGCTACCCACTGCACCACCCCTAAAGTTAATCCCTCTCTGTATTTTTATTTTAAATAGACTAGATCCTTTTGGATGGCTTTGTTTTGGGATTGGGAAGTCCTCTTCTTTGTGATAGATAGAGAGATAGATACATGGATGGATGGATGATATAGTGCATTCACAAAGTATTTGGACCCCTTAGCCTAAACTAAAAACATACCTTCATGTTATCTTCAGAAAAGCTGACAATTGTCCAAAAAGATAACGCCCCTTTCTAAAACATGAATCACTCAGAGGTTGAAACATTCAAGGCTAATCTGTAAAGAAAAGCATTTTGTTGTGTGGGAAAGTCTAAACATACCCCCTTTTCCAGCTCAGTATTTTTCTCTTCTAAACAAAGGGATGTTTTATTGGGAAATCCAGTCCTCAGAAGGCACTCAGAGTATACTGAGGCAGCAATAGAGTAGCAAGT
The DNA here is from genome assembly GCA_026402145.1 of Polypterus bichir lapradei. NCBI lineage: Eukaryota > Metazoa > Chordata > Cladistia > Polypteriformes > Polypteridae > Polypterus > Polypterus bichir. The sequence goes on from JANRMT010062854.1 coordinate 37,616,732, forward strand.
ACAAACTCAAAAATCTCCATTGCCCTATTCCAAAATTTGTAAAGCATCAGTGGAAGCATTCAAAAACTGTCAACCAACGTGTAACACCCCAACTTGTTGTACCTTTAAGATAACAGTAAAACTGTAGTGAAGTAATGAAGAATATTTTTTTAAAAAAACAGTGCATTTTATTTTGAAATTGTTGACATTCATTTCTCTTGTGCTGAACATAAGGAATGGGTGGGTTTTTATTAAAGCTTCTGAGCCAGGACTTCATGGTTGAAAGAGTGCGACTGCACCTCAGCCAATTTGTAACAGATGTTTATACCCAGCTGATGACAAGAAGATAAGAAAAAAATGAACAGATTAGCTTGCTGGCAAATGATCAAGAGAGGAGACAATAATCTTATGATCTATAACTGTTGTAATCACTATAAAACAAGCCTTTAGTTTCCGAAAATTAAACTGCAATGATCCCCTCCCCCAAATATATTTTTTTACACCATCACATGATGTAAATAATGATAATATTCATAATCCTTTACATTTATAACACACTTTTCTCACTACTCAAGGCCCAAGACGTGAACCCGTAATGTCTTTACTGTGAGGCAGCAGCGCTACCCCTGCACCACCTGCATGAGTTCCAATACACTTGCACCCGGACTCACTTACATGCATACATCAGCTTTGTAGTGTTCATGTGATCTTTTTAGTATTTTCAGCAGGGGGAGAGGTGGATGGCTATCATTACAAAAAAGTCTTCATATACTAAAACACCTCATCTTAAGAGTGTCTCATTGGAATAATTTGTGGATAGTGTGGGTATTTTTTTCTTCAACCAATACACACAGTCATACCTTTTCACTACATCAGCAAAATAGACACAACATGAACTCTTCATAATATTTCTCTGGGTATATTGTTTAAGTGGCTAAAAGGCCAGGTATCCCAGGGCAGTTGGATTTTGTGCATTCATCAAGTGCTGAACAGTTTGCATTTCATGTCATAGCTCATATTCATTGTACACAATTAACACACATGGGTAGTAAACTCAATTGTATTGAACATCAGGATGAATAAGGATGAGAGGGACACAGTATGAGTGTAGGAGGCATCAGCTTCACAATGCAATAAGTACAAATGAAGTTATTTCATACCACTTGTAATATAAAAGGCAAGACAAATATAAAAAGTCGGGGCACAAATGGTGAACCCCATATAATTGGTGGAAAAAATGGCAAGTCAATTGCAACAAAAATATCAAAATTGTCAGCGAGTGCTGCAGTATTGCATCTTCTTCAGACAAGGTCTTTTCAGACAGTCAGCTGTGGGTGGTGACTTAATAATTATATCAGCCTCGGAGATGATGGCAGAACCAAGTTGGTAGAAATGGCTGTGACAATGTTGTTCTTCCTGCTGTAGATCTGCATATCTGAAGGTGAAGAGCAAAAAGAGGCATTAGAAGACAGCGACAGCTCTTTACTTGAGGTGAAATCACACAATAATAAGCCCTGAAGTTGTTTCTCTTTCGTACATGTGTGACACACTATATGCTGTAATATTGTGTAGGGATGTTATGATAAAAAAGCCACTTGACTATATTTCAATTTTAGTATGGTCAGTTATTATATTGGGAGATCAAAGATCTATTCTATTAAGTCTTTATTTTGGACTGTGTGTAGACGTCTGTACATGTTAATGATATCTATAGACTGCATGTCACTTTTTATGTGTATTAGGCCTTAATTATAAGTGAGGTAGCTTTCCTGTCTGCTTACATGTCTATACAATTCAAAAACAGAAGAGTGGGAGTATCTGCATGCCTGCCCTACAGCTCACACGCTCGTATTTTTGCACTCTTGTCAAATGCAAAATATTTCTCTTTAAATATGCTTATATACATGCTCACTTTGCTCATCGGCCCCGCTGGCTGGACCCCTCCCTGCAAAACCCCACAATTTTGGACACTCCATGGGTCTGCCACTTGAAAGACCAACTTCTAATTTAACTGCATCAGTTAAACTAACACGCAGCCATTACAGGAAACTGGTATCTATGAGGAAGAGTTCATATAAACACCAGAGGAATATGACTTGGCTTGGATTTGAACCTTGAGCTGTTGACCCACCATCATGTCACAACGAGCAGGAACCAAAATGGCAATGCAATGTAAACAAAAGTAATAAATAATTACATTTATTTATTTAGGAACAAAGTAATTCTATAATAAAGCAGACTTGAAATCTTCAAAATAAAGGGAAGACAGAAAAAAAATATTGAGCAACAATAAATTTCTAACAATAAGAAAAAAAATTCCTAATAAATTTCTTTGACACCCTGAAATCCTATCATGTTCACAATGTTTCACTAAATATCAGATACAACAATAGAAGGAGACTCAAGCACAAGAAAGGGAAATATTAAAATTGTTCTTTGCTTATTACTGTTAATGCATATCACATATGCAGAGCTGTAGGAAACACTTAAAGCAGCACATAATCAGAGCAAGAGCCCCTGTTTTCCCAATGTCTTGGCCATGCTGAATTTCAGCTGACTTGCCAGGTGCAGTGAGAATGAAACTCAAATTTGGTTATCTTTGAATTGTGTTCAGTCATTTGCTTTCAAAAACTAAACCAGGTGTAAACAGTTAAATAACCTCTGATCCCATGTAGTTAAAATCTTCTTCCCCCATTACTTTTAACTTAAGGGCATTGTTTTGTAACCAGCCTTGGGCATATTTATTCCTCATCTTTCTGCGGTTCCTTTTGATGTAACAAGCTAATGTTGGCTACTTTGTTATTTATGTGTATATCTGTAAGCTAAATTTATATTATATAGTGTCTTCTCACTGTTTCTTAGGATATACTGTATACATGAGGCTACACATGTCTAGCCAATCTATTCAAAACTTTAGGGCCAAATGCAAAATGTACCGAAACCAAAAAAAGTATTTGACCCTTGCATTTAGCTATTTTGGATTTGGCACTAAAAATACCTAAAATTATTTATTGTTTAATTTTCAAATAAGAAAATAATTGAGGTAGATTTTAACAGAAGAATGTACTGTTTGTGGGCGGCACGGTGGCACAGTGGTAGCGCAGCTGCCTCACAGTTAGGAGACCTGGGTTCACTTCCTGGGTCCTCCCTGCGTGGAGTTTGCATGTTCTCCGCGTGGGTTTCCTCCCACAGTCCAAAGACATGCAAGTTAGGTGCATTGGCGATTCTAAATTGTGCTTGGTGTGTGGGCTGGCACCCTGCCTGTGGTTTGTTTCCTGCCTTGTGCCCTCTGTTGGCTGGGATTGGCTCCAGCAGACCCCCATGACCCTATAGTTAGGATATAGTGGGATGGATGAAGAAAATAGATTTGGAGGATAATCAAGGTTAAGAGTTTTTAGTTTCTTAATTTGGCAATATAAAACCAAAATGACAGAGAGAAAATCAATGTGCTTTTGTAAACGGATGTCTGTATGAGATGCAGGGATCAACTTGAAAACACAAGTGAAAGCACAGGCAGATTATTTCCTGAATGTTGAATGTTGCAGTGCTGATAACTTTAGTTAAGCAGACATTTTAGATATACAAGTGTGATAAGTGGTCCGTGGCACTGAGCAAATTTTAAATAAATAATCGAGCCCCAAAAAGTGAAGGCTCCAATTGGGTGCAAGTGCATTTCATTCTGCGGCTAATTGAAGTGCTGGCTGACCGTGCCACACACACATGCAGAGGCGGGCAGATCATTCAGATGTCTCAATGGTGCCATGTTGGATGTAGCTTATTGCACCTGTGCCCAGTTAGAGAGGCAGTATAACCAGAGCCTGCACGGCAGAGTAGGGAACAATGAAAGAGACAGAAAAATATAGAACAGAAACAGAGCCATGAGGAGAGGCAGGACGAGCCAGCCCGCCAGCCAGTGTGTGTGAGGGGCAGCGTGGTTGTTGGGACTGTGACAGAGCAAAGGATCAGCGCTCAAGGGATGGATCATCCACACTGAATAATGGTCGAGGAGTGGGTGTGATTGTGGTGGAGTCCTCTCTAGGGATCTGAGGCATGCCAGCGAAGCGAGAAGGAAGACGGAAGGAGAACCATTCCTGAACGGTTTGGCTGACACCATTCAGGGCAGCCAAGACAAGGGTCGGGTTCGTGTGGACCGTGTCTGCTGGTGTCTCTGAGCAAGCAATGGGTGAGCCGGGGAGACAAAGTGTGTTGGGCTTTTCAGATTGTCAGTGTTTTAATGGATTATTTATTTATTGAAGTTTGCAGTGCACTATTTAATTTGGACAATGTTTTTTTTTGGGTTTTAAATAAAACCAATAATTACCTTATGCACTTGCCCCTTGTCTAGATGTATGTGTTCTCATCTGCCCGGCTCATCTCAGTTACGATATCAACAGTGTCGATTTCAAAATGCTCCCAAAGAAGAGCAGGAGCATAGAGCCAATCCACACTGTCACAACAAGAAACTCACTATGTCTATAAAAATATCCTCATGTCTAATATCCTAGTCTTTTCTCTGTAACTGTAATGTTTGTTTCATGTCATGCCACTCAAACTGAGAAGATTATGAGTACTGAATCCTTTGCCTGCTAGGAAAGTATTTTCAATCGGTTTAAAAAATAAGCTTTACCACCATTTAGTAGATGAGCGTTAAAATAGTCATGCATCTTTGTTTTTGTTTTATTTACTTATTTACAGTGGAACCTCGGTTCACGACCATAATTCATTCCAAAACTCTGGTCGTAAACTGATTTGGTCGTGACCCGAAGCAATTTCCCCCATAGGATTGTATGTAAATACAATTAATCCGTTCCAGACAGTACGAACTGTATGTAAATATATATATATTTTTAGTTTTTAGGCACAAATATAGTTAATTATACCATAGAATGCACAGGGTAATAGTAAACTAAATGTAAAAACATTGAATAACACTGAGAAAACCTTGAACAACAGAGAAAACAAACACTGCAATAGTTTGCACTATAGCGCTCCAACCGCTGGCTAAAAACACTTTTTTTTTTAACGAGTTTTAAACACAGGGAAAAAATGAACATTTGAAAAATCAGTAATTTAATAAACCACCAAGAAAAATAACATTGCAACAATGCACGCTACGAACCGATCGCTGTAAACAGAAATGAAAACAAAAACAAGCCCAGTGCATTCTTTAACTGCATTCTCTACCTTATGCATCCAGCTCTCTCTCTCGTGTGTGTGTGTCTCTCTCTCACGCGCTTGTGTGTGTGTGTGTGTGTGTTTCTCTCTCGCGCGCCTGTGTGTATGTGTGTCTCTCTCGCGCGCCTGTCTGTGTGTGTGTGTGTGTGTGTCGCGCTCTCCCTCACTCGCTACACAGGAAATGCACAGGGAGAGACTGAACACATACAAACCGAAAGGGAAACTGGCTTGTTCGTATACCGAGTGTGTGGTCATGAACAGAGGCAAAAGTTTGGCGAACATTTTGGTTGTAAACCGATTTGTTCGTGAACCGAGGTTCCACTGTACATGTATCTAACCACCACTTTTATGGCAAAGATAATATGCCCAAAAAACTGTTATCTACTGCTCAAAAAGTCTGTGCATTTCTAGAAAATGTGTACACAAGTTTCAGTGTGCACCAGCGGGTCTGAACTTCTGTTCTGATTGCTACCATTGCTATAAACCATAAGATATTAAGTTTCCACTGATTCAGCAACTGAAAGGAACAAAGCACAGCTTCATGAATACAATAATTTGTTAAAGCAAGGTAGAAAATGAATGGATATGTGGCTGCATAAGGTTACCAACTACTTTATTTCATTTGTTTAACTGACATATTACCAAAATGCTAGACATAATTTATGTTATTTTTAAATAGGCACTGTGATGTGCTGGCTCACATATTGGACTTACAACTTGTGCGCTGGCTTCGCTGTGTTGACCCTGAGCAAATCACTAAATGTTACGCCAGTAAAAAAAGTCTCTGAATAGTTGTGAACTTATAAATCAGCTTGGATAAAGGCATTGGCCAATATTAAATACAGTATTTTTGACATGCGTGCACTCAAAGACAAAAAAGAACTGCACACAGAAACAGTGGTTAAATTGACATTAAAACTGCCATAGGGAAAACTTACATCCATGAGTGAGAAATTACTCAAAATCTGAGAATTAAATTATTTATTAGTCTAGAGCAGGACTAGACATTGAATCACTATTCTGGTGCAAATCTCCAAAGAATGACAGTTCATATGCATGTATGCTGTGGCATTCATGTTGTAAATGGTGTTATGTGGCACATACAACTTTCGGGGAGGCAATGGAAGGTGAGATGAGGGTTATAGATGATGTCTCAAAAAATCCCACAAATGCTGTTTGGGAGAAAGGAGACGGTACCACAGGTGAGCTTTCCCAGGTGATGACAGCTTTCTGAGAATCAACTATTTTCATCTTACAAAACTGCATCATCATGAATGTTGTATAGTGGGTGACTGTATCTTAAATTTTGTTGCTGTGTCTGTGTATTTGTTGTTGTTTTTTGTGTAATTACATTTTTTCACACATTCCAGAAATACGTAGATTATTTTGAATGGAGGCTATAAACTGGTCCTATATGAGGATGTGGGAGTGTGTGTATGCTTTAATGAACCTGTGTTTAATACTTTCAGCATAGCTTCTGACCTCCGTGACACTGGCCTGGAATAAGAGAGTTATGAAAGTACACTTTCTGACCAACTCTATAGGCCCACCTGCCATCCATCACAGAGATACTAGATAATGGGATAGGGAACCAGCTAGGTCATTAGTTTTCTTTAGAGTGCAGGAAATCTCATGAAGTATACTATACTATACTATCAACAAACAATTTGTGGGGACTTTTTCAGAACCCTTTTGGTTATGAGTTTTCTCCTCCTTGTCTGTCTTTTTTTACCTGCTTCCCAGTTCATAATGTGAAAGTTCAAGGCTTGCATTGATGAAAGGACCTGGGGCGAGGTTTTATCAATCCATATCATCTATGGGAATTTCAGCGGCAGGTTCCATCATGTCCTCTTGACTTTAGTCATCATAAGAATGGCTCATTGCTGACACTGATGAAAGTTTTGTGCATGGAAGAGACCATCCCTTATTTATCATTCATCGAAAGCATATGAAGTATTTATTATCACAAATAAATCACTTGTTTTTTTGCCATGTTTTATTGTAAAATATCAAGATTACAGTTTGGAATGAATACAGACAGTTATAGGCAAGATGATACTAGTAGCAGATCATTTGTTGCATACAGATCCATATTTGAAACTTATAGCAATCTACTGTCAATTTAGCACATTGGTACCCTTGTAATCAAAACCATAAGCAAGATGGCATACTTTAGAAAAAACAGTGCTGATACATTTCCTAACTAGGGCCAGGGCAGTGGTCTAGCTGCAACTATTAAATATGAACTGAACTTCATGAGACTAACCATTGAATGCCCACTGCGTGAATGGTTATAAAAGTGATAACAAATTCTGGTCCCATCTTGTTTATTTTTTTTTTTTTTTTATCATTCTCAAAAATACAATTGGACCTTTTATGTGATCAAAATGGATTATTAACTTAGTTATAATCACGGTGAGTTTGATATCTGAATTGGACATTTATACTCGTATTTCCTTCTTGACTATTTTGAGTCTTCATGGTCAAATTGTGGCACCTGGTCTGTACTTTATTATTATCTATTGGCATCATTCACTGAGGTGAGCATCCTGAGATCATAAAGCAGTGCTTTTCACAGTCAACGCCCTTTCCTGCTTTACTATAAAAGTCATATTTAACTGAGAAACCTTAAAAATATTTCTCTGTCTCTAGTACCACTGTCTCTATTTCTAATCTTCCTTTGGCATCTCCCTTGCCATCCACATCAGAATATGCTGACCACTTTAACTCATATTTCTAAAATAGTTCCTCTGAAATACAGAAAAGTTAGATTTAAGCATTTGGCCTTATGATATTATATTATTTGGTGCCTTGATCTATGAAATTAGCTGGCCAATGCCTCTAAGACAGGGGTCCTCAATCACGGTCCTGGAGAGCCGCAGTGGCTGCAGGTTTTTGCTCCAACCCAGTTGCTTAATAAAAAGCACTTATTGCTAAAGTAACACTTCTGCTTCACTTTAGTGATTTTGAGCCCTTATTGCTTAATTTTGTCTTAAACAGCTATTTTAATTGCTCCTTATTATCAATAAAATGCAAATGACAAGAGAGAGCAGCATTTCTCCATTTAGCTTATTTACATTTACACCTGTGTGTATTTATCTGCATTATTGGGTTTAATTAAATACTTGGAAGAAAAATGAAGAGAAAAAAGTGAAGGACTGAGAATTACTCGTCCATTTTAGCCTTCAAATCATTTGCATGATAGAAAGGGAAAGAAAATCTAGGATATGAGAATGACCTGACATAGCAGAGTTAATTTAATTTCATAGCTTGTTAGTGCTTTATTGGCAAGAATTGCTTTCTAATTAAGCAACCAGGTCAGAACAAAAACCTGCAGCCACTGTGGCTCTCCAGGACTGGGATTGAGGACCCCTGCTCTAAGAGACTAAGGCCTGTCCGCATGTGTGCATGTCCACACCATCAAAGTGCTTACAGAGACAGGCGTACCACAGCCAAGTTTGTATATTATGGATGAATGACGTAGATTGACAATGATATCCCACTCATTTTGTTTTCTGTGATTCAAACTTACTTAGCCTGCACTTTGCTCTACTACTAATTCTTCCAATTGTTACCATGATAAATTGAAACACTTAAATATGTCCACAATTTTTATTTAATTTACCTCTTATATTTCTCCTTGTCTTCTCTTTCTAGTTTCAGTTTCTTTGCTGAATTTTCACTAATTTAACCTTTTCACTACTCAAAGACTAATTCTGTAAAATGAGGCCTACCACTTGTGTATTGGATCCCATCTCATCCCATGTATCAAGTCCTGCCTTTATGTAATAGTCAAGGCTGTCACGATAATAATAAGCATATCTTTATAAGCTGGTTTTATGCCATGTGGCTTTGGCCAAATCAGCATATAAATTCTCTACAGCATTTGATACTCTTAATCACAATATTTTACTGTCCATAATGAGAGTATCCAGGCTTTCTTTGGCACTGTTCTCCAGTGGCTTAAATTCTCCCTAATTTACAAGCAGGAATTTGTTAGTCTTGGCTAACAGCAGCTCCAGCTTAGCACCTCTTACATTAAAGGAGTTCCTCAAGGCTCTGTCCCTGACCTTCTGCTTTTCAGTATCTACATACTGCCATTTGCCTGTATTATTTGTAGATTCCAGCGGGGCTTTTACTTTTATGATGCTCTAATTTATTTCAGCACATTCATCGAATATCACTTCAGCTCACTCACTTGCCTTGAAGAAATTAAATATTGAACGGAGGACAATTTATTAAAATTAAACTACAGAAAAAAAATATCACTTGTCAGGCTTAAGAAGAGAATTAATTGCATTCACACTAAGTAGGTGATAATACTGTCACACTCTCTTCTGTAAAATCATATAAACTCAATCCTATAAATTACATTAATGAAGTTTGTTACTTCCACTTCTGCAACATATCCTGTGTCCACTTGCATCGCATTTTTGGAAACTAAGAGGCATGTCCATCGTTTTTATTACATCTCAGATTGATCCCTGTAACTGTTTACTGGCAGATCCCCATCTGATCTGCTATCCTATCTCCTGCTGTTTCAAAACTCCACTCCGAGAGTTGCCAGTCACATTTGCAGCAGTAAGCATGACACCTGTTCTGTTCAGTCTGTAGTGGCTCCCTGTGTCTTCTAGTAATGAACACAAAATCCTGTTGCTGCCCTGTAAAGATTTAAATAGCCTTCTTCTTAGCTAAATTAGCAACCTTCCTGTATCACTGCAGTCATGTCCTTCCACTTTGGTCAAAATGCTTGTCATACCCCAAATAACGTATGTTCTGTATCTGATCCAATTCACTCTTTTAAAACTGCACTAAAAATTCATCTGTTGCTGGAGGCATTTAACTTACACTGACATTCTTAAGCATTCTCTTAGTTCAGGCTCTTTGTTCAATTCTCTGAGATGGTACTCTTTATGTTATTTGTTAATTATCTCTTAACCCTATGCATTTTATTCCTATCTATTGTTTCCTTGTACTCACCCAGAATTTGGGTTTTATTTATTTATTTTTTATTTGTTTTTTAAATTTTGATAATAGTGTCTATACAATATTATTCATTGATTTTTTTTTTCTGAGCATATATTCTTATTGTATTCTGAATATTTCTGAGGCACCTTAAATATCATAACATGTGCGCTATAGAGTATATATGAAATGTATCATTGTTGTCAATGCAAATGTTAAAAAGAGTTTGAAATGGTAGAAAAATGCTTGGCCAAAGCACTCTGACAATCAGGTTACAATTAGAAACTACAAAGAGCTACACAGGTACAGTATGATGAAAGCATGCTTTAACTACCCTTATCTCACTTAATGGTTGCAGAAGAGTGTGTAGTATGTTAAAGCCTATCAATTGTAAATCTTAATTACACCCTGTTAAACTTTGTGACTGTGGCAGTGTTCATGCAAGTCTATACTGATCTTGTATTTCTTTGAACAGTATAATTTTCTGAAGCATTTCGAAGCAGTGGAACATTTTTTCACCAAATGCTATTTTGCTATTCGAAGTAGCTCAATTCAGTTAGCAGGATTCCATTACAATTGTTTAAAACTGAACCTGCTTTGGTTTTCAGACTGTGGACAGTTTCTGCCATTTAGCAAAGCCTCTTTTACACAATTATTTTAGTGACAGTCATAAGAAGGAAATCAAAGTTATGTGGCCTGGCTTTAAGGTACATAATGGGTGATGAGTCAGAATTGGTGCAAAGATGAGTTGATTATAGAATTCCACATACTTTGTTCCATTGATATAAAGACAATTTTTTGCCAGTTTATGTATTCATGTTCCTTGAATTTTGAATATCAGCACTGCTTTTCAGGAATTCAACTGCATGAATAAAGCGGTAGTTACTGTAGAACAGAGGCTCCTTGTGTTAAAGTTTCACTTTTGTACTGCATGTAATTCAGTTCACAACCTTTTGAACTTTAAAGCTCTAACCTTGCAGATTCTGAGACTTGAATTCAGATTCCACCTTGCTCACCACTAGCGTGCATTTTCACATTGTCATCATATCCACACTGGTCTACTCCATGTTCTTCTGGTTCCTCACACAACCTGACCTACAGGTTAGGTTAATCCCTGATTATAAACTGGTCCAGTGCGAATTTAGATTTAAAGGCATTCTTTGCCCCATCCAAGTTTGATTCTACATTGATACTGAGATGGGATCTGGCTTACTCTACAAACCACAATGAAACAGAATATCGTAAGTAATGAGTTGATCATCTCTTAGGCAATTACTATTGATTTACCTCAAGATTTGTCACTTTTTTCTTTAACAAATCTTCCTTTTTACTTCTGATAACATTTACTTGACCTAGATATCTACCTCATTTGCAACTCTCTCAATATAATTTTTAGTGTTATTCTCTTTCACGATAAAAACACAAATCATTGCTGCTTGAATATTATGTGAAATGAACCTGGTATAAAGTCCACATGATTCTATTGTCAATGTCATTTGGGTTCAGTGAAATCATGACTCAGTGGTTAGGTAGCATTCTGCGTTTTGACTTTTGTTTCTAATTGCTCTCTGTGTGGAGTTTGTGTGTTCTTGCTGTGTCCATGTGGTTTTTTTCTCATTGTAGGTTGGTGTTCACCTCAAAAGAGTAGCTGTATTTGTTAAGCTATTTGATGATTATAATAGATTAATTAAATATTGACCTTTTGTGAGATACGATATACATATATAAATACTGTATATGTACAGTTGTGCTTGAAAGTTTGTGAACCCTTTAGAATTTTCTATATTTCTGCATAAATATGACCTAAAACATCATCAGATTTTCACTCAAGTCCTAAAAGTAGATAAAGAGAAACCAGTTAAACAAATGAGACAAAAATATTATACTTGGTCATTTATTTATTGAGGAAAATGATCGAATATTACATATTTGTGAGTGGCAAAAGTATGTGAACCTTTGCTTTCAGTATCTGGTGTGTCCCCCCTTTGCAGAAATAACTGCAACTAAACGTTTACGGTAACTTTAGATCATTCCTGCACACTGACTTAGAGGAATTTTAGCCCTTTTCTCCTTACAGAACAGCTTCAACTCTGGGATGTTGGTGGGTTTCCTTACATTAACTGCTCGCTTCAGGTCCTTCCACAACATTTCGATTGGATTAAGGTCAGGACTTTGACTTGGCCATTCCAAAACATTAACTTTATTCTTCTTTAACCATTCTTTGGTGGAACGACTTGTGTGCTTGGGGTCGTTGTCTTGCTGCATGACCCACCTTTCTCTTGAGATTCAGTTCATGGACAGATGTCCTGACATTTTCCTTTAGAATTCTCTGATATAATTCAGAATTAATTGTTCCATCAATGAAGGCAAGCCATCCTGGCCCAGATGCAGCAAAACAGGCCCAAGCCATGATACTACCACCACCATGTTTCACAGATGGGATAAGGTTCTTATGCTGGAATGCAGTGTTTTCTTTTCTCCAAACATAACGCTTTTCATTTAAACCAAAAAGTTCTATTTTGGTCTCATCCGTCCACAAAACATTCTTCCAATGGCCTTCTGGTTTGTCCATGTGATCTTTAGCAAACTGCAGATGAGCAGCAATGTTTTTTTTTTGGAGAGCAGTGGCTTTCTCCTTGCAACCCTGCCATGCACATCATTGTTGTTCACTGTTCTCCTGACGGTGGACTCATGAACATGAACATTAGCCAATGTGCGAGAGGCCTTCAGTTGCTTAGAAGTTACCCTGGGGTCCTTTGTGACCTCGCTGACTATTACATGCCTTGCTCTTGGAGTGATCTTTGTTGGTCGACCTCTCCTGGGGAGGGTAACAATGGTCTTGAATTTCCTCCATTTGTACACAATCTGTCTGACTGTGGATTGGTGGAGTCCAAACTCTTTAGAGATGGTTTTGTAACCTTTTCCAGCATGATGAGCATCAACAACTCTTTTTCTAAAGTCCTCAGAAATCTCCTTTGTTCGTGCCATGATACACTTCCACAAACACATGTTGTGAAGAGAAGACTTTGATAGATCCCTGTTCTTTAAATAACACAGGGTGCCCACTCACACCTGATTGTCATCCCATTGATTGAAAACACCTGACTGTAATTTCACCTTCAAACTAACTGCTAATCCTTGTGGTTCACATACTTTTGCCACTCACAAATATGTAATATTCGATCATTTTCCTCAATAAATAAATGACCAAGTATAATATTTTTGTCTCATTTGTTTAACTGGTTTCTCTTTATCTACTTTTAGGACTTGAGTGAAAATCTGATGATGTTTTAGGTCATATTAATGCAGAAATACAGAAAATTCTAAAGGGTTCACAAACTTTCAAGCACCACTGTATATATTCACTACCAGGCAAAAGTTGTAGAACACCTCAGTTTTTCCAGTTTTTGTTCAAATGTAATCAGTTGAAATGCAATGAATGAAATAAAATGGTGAAAAGGTAAGCAGCAAACCGTCAGATGTTAAAATTTAAAGTTTAAGGTTAGCAAAAACTTAAAAGGAAGGGAATTTCAGAATATTACAAATGGGCCTTCTTCAGGAAACAACTAACAGGTTACAGCCAACAGATGTTCTGTGGCAACTAAAGTAAATTAAGCCTTGCAAGCTGAAGCAAGCAATTTGTTCAGGCATCCTAACATTCCTGTGATTACTTAAAAACCCTCTGTGTGTTTTAGAGCAGAGTTGGAACAGACTGTGTTACTACACCCTTTGAAATACTATTTGGACAATATTCCAATGATAATGGCAAGAACGCACTTAAGATTTTATCAAAGCAGATGAATATTTATTATGGTGAATTGACAATTTCATACTGTGGTCTTTTTTTGTATTTAGTGGTTTGTTTTTTTTTTTTTTTGAACATCAAAAATGATCTCACAACCCTCTTCTATTGTACTTCTGTGTTCATTTCCGCCACTCTTTTCAACAGTATCCATCCATCTATCTCTCAAGCCATCCATTTTCTTAACCCACTTAATCTTGGGCAAGGTCATCCATATACCATCTAATGTCAGTTTTATGGTCGGGACAACCCACTTAACAGCAGCAAGCAGGGAGTTTATAAAAGCATTATAACAACAATATTAAAACCAAAAACTAACAAAGACACAAAGGATGTGACTGATAAGGTCTCTCCTACATTGTACAGAGTAACAGCTCATGGTTGCTTACAGTATGTCAGACTTTATGACTATTTTGAATGCAACTAATGCAAATGCTTTGTAAGAGTATGGTGACCTACTAAAAAGCACTACAAATAAATACTATGTATCATGTACCACACACATAACACTAACTAACAGAAGTAATCCTACTACCCAGTAATAAAAGAACATGTTTATAAAATAGATGCTTGGACAGATAAATTAAAACAACACACTTGTGCCTAGTTTAAGTTGCTGCTGGTCTGACTCCTAACTGCCAATAATGGCCTGCCACACCATGCATTCTTCTATAGTTTCCTCATCTGGATGTGGCAGATCTCTGTTGTGTACAGTTCTGATGTCAAAGCCACCACTCACCATATGTCTCCTTGGCAGGCACAAGAGAAAATGGCTACCTGACCAGATGAACAGTTGTTTTGTAATCTTGCTATCTAGAAAGAAATGAAAAAATGCTGCAGTGAATTGAACATCTATGTAATTTCCTTATTAGAGAATTCTAAAAACGCAGCATTTTCAGAGCACTGTACAAATTCTTGAATGGAAAATAGCACAGAGTGTGTCAGTGATATAGAAACTATAAAGCACAAAATAAATATTTAATAAAATAAGTCACACACTTGATAGTCTTACTTGGTTAAGATCAAATGGCAGTGAAGAAGAGAAAAAAATCTAGTGAGATGCAAAATGAGAAAAAATAAAGTTCTTCTGTAATGCACTTCCTAGAAAATCTCAAGGTCTCAGAGCAGGAGCTGTTTACAGTTTAAAGTCCACACGGCTATGTGAGTCATACTGTATATTAATCTGATGGATTATGCTGCTTTTAAACTTTTGGACATTGTGCACTAAATACAAATTAGTGAAATATTATGCGAAAGCATCCTATTACTACTCATGGTAAAGATCATTATGAGTAAAATCTGCTGTGTGTTTTTTTTTCCAGTATTCAATTCCAGCACCTAGTAAGCAACTAATTGCCTTTATTTTACTCCTTTTTGTAATTGCATGGCATCAAGTCAAACATCATATGTAAGATTAAAGGACAAAGAGACTTATCAAGGTTGCAAGGCCCTGGAAATATTTCCAAACCAATGGCATCTGAAAACCTGCCAAATGGCACTGTGGACCAGCCTAATGAGTGATGCTGTTGATTTGTCCTCTTGGAGTTTTGGCATTGTCGGCATCCTTTTACCATAGTCCATGGAGGGGGTGTCCCTGTTGGAGTTTGTCATCCTTAGATCCAGTGGTTTGGATGGCCGCATGTATATTTTGAAAAAAAAACACAAAAAAACTCACACCACCAAATCAAAAATTTTCCCTGCACAAAACTTTCAAAAATAGCCCAGGCATGAAAACTGTACATGTGGCAACCCTGAGCCTTATGGTAATGTGTGCCCTAACATAAAAGTGCCAGGCATCAAGAATCAAAGCTATGGGAAGACCTAATTGTGCGTAGAACCCATTGTTGTGATATTGACTGTACTGTTCCATTCACCTACCCACATTGGCTACCTGCTCCTACTGATATTCATTTTATTTTCCTTTATATGGTCTTTACTTAGTAATGTGTGAACCCTGTGGAGTCTGCTTCACCATGAGTTTGACAAAATCACAGACAGAAATGTTCAAGAACTTCACTGAACTCTGCTAAATATACTAAAGTCACTGGGGAAGAAGGAACTGAACTAAGTGGATTGTAATTGTGCAGTGGTCTTTTAAGTGTCTCAGAAGGCTAGAGAAGCGTCTCCCAAATATGCTGGATTAATTATTGTGGTCAAAAATGTGGTTTCTGCTATGCATGCTAACTGCTGTGCTACCATGGTGCAAACAACAAAAGATATAGATGGAACAATAACCACAAACCAAATACAACAAATGGCCTCAAAGTAGGTAAAAAAATATTATGAGATTTTGAACTCAGGGCGGCATGGTGGCGCAGTGAGTAGCGCTGCTGCCTTGCAGTTAGGAGATCCGGGTTTGCTTCCCGGGTCCTCCCTGCGTGGAGTTTGCATGTTCTCCCTGTGTCCGCGTGGGTTTCCTCCCACAGTCCAAAGACATGCAGGTTAGGTGCATTGGCCATTCTAAACTGTCCCTAGTGTGTGCTTGGTGTGTGTGTGTGGGCTGGCGCCCTGCCCGGGCTTTGTTTCCTGCCTTGCGCCCTGTGTTGGCCGGGATTGGCTCCATCAGACCCCCGTGACCCTGTAGTTGGGATATAGCGGGATGGATAATGGATGAATGGATGGATTTTAAACTCTTTTGAGACCCTCCCCAACAGGCCGACATGCCGAAATGCAATTGATACGTCTGTCGAGGGCTGCTTATCTGTTGCCAAGGTAACCGCAGGTTCACAGCACCCCAGAGGAAATGGCAAGCTCACCGCCTCCTCTCGCAACGCATCTGTCACCCCCTGACCTTGCCCCGGCCCTGTGTGTAGTAGAGTGGCATCTCCCACTGCAATAAGTAACCCTGCTGTTCCTGTTTCAAGTTCAGTAAAGCTGGTTTTCCTGAAATCCTTAGACTCAGCCTCGTCTTTTGGGTGCAAGGCAGAGACTCATGCATCACAATATGCATAAGTCTTTGCACTCACAGAGTTCCACATTATCCATGAGATAAAGTGGTGGCATTGGGCTGGCTCATTCCACTGTCTGAAACTGTGGTTCTGGTACAGCAGGAAAGTGTTTTTTGTTTGATCTTTGTGCAGATACTTCGACCTTTTTTCTTTCATCAATTGGGCAGAAACACCTTGTAAATAGTAATAAATAGTAATGCATCTTTCATTATTATTATCCTGCGATGTGTTATTTTTTAAGGAGATGGGAGCTAACTATAAGGCTTGTTTTTCTTTGTAGCTGCAGCACATGGCTATGTGATGCTGCACTGTTTAGACTAAATGAGCGAGTGCCAAGGGACTCCTAATCTAATTATTGTCAGCTAGTGTTCTCCTGAAATGAAAATATGGAATTTTTTTTTTAAACTCATGTGAGATAAAAAATATTTAGCCTACCAATCGGTTGTGACATCACGAATGCACAAAGCAGATCAGGCAGCAATCTTATAATACGCATGATTGAATGCTCTGCACATAACTGCTACAGCTCTGTGATGTCCTGAAAATCATCATGGGCTGCGAAAAAAATGTTTGTCTAAGCCAGCCTCAAGGAGATAAAGCCACCGGTAGCTTCAGCACGATACATCAGTGCAGGTCTATGCTAGCAGATGCAGACCAGCAGTTTCATGACAAAAGTGACGTCACCACACATCGATACAAGCAGCTTGTAGACAGAAGATTATAGGTTACTACAAATCAAATTGATTGACATCCTAGCCATAACAAATCCTAATCTTAATAACGCTAATGTGAAGTAACTTCATACTCTTAAGTGTTTATAGTGCACGCTAACCATACTAACTCCTAACCTTAACGTTCATCCTAAAACTTCTGTCTGGAACTGTGGTGATGCATGGCTGTGTCACTCTGCAGTTACATATAATTCACCTCAAGGTGAATCTCCAGCAACATATTTATCAAAGAACATCATCGGCGAATATAACATATTTGCTGTGAAAAACACTTTGGTGAATTTTGACAATCAACACTATCTACTATATAAAATAAAGAATAACAGATCCACCACTTTTATGAAGAGTTTCATCTCCATATATAATATATTGTACATTTGGATAATAATTTGTTCATAATGCAAAATTATTAAACTTGTGTAATGCATGTCAATTGGAAAATGATATCGTAATAATGGACAGACAGACCATCGCCACTAATGGTCGCCAGTAGGTGGTAGAATTGTGGATTTGCATTTGTCAGAACTGGACAGACACAAACTGGATTCTTAAAAGACAATCCTGTGCCGTGAACTTGAGCAAATAAAGTTGGTTGGACTGGTGAGAAAGAGACAGCTGTGGACCTGGAAAGAGTCAAGTAAGAGTAAAGTAAATGTGGTTATTATCTTTAAACATGCCAGGCAGAGGCCTCTGTGTTTTTTCATTACAAGCATTTGATTTTACTTGGCTTAACAGTTCATATAGGGGTATAACTCCTTGTAGTTCTGCAGCCTGATTGTGAGAAATAAGTGTGAAATCTTTGTATGGCATCAGAATTTCTCATCTCGGTGCTAATTACAATGTGTTTTCAAAGAATATTTACTCCTATAAAAGACAAAATATTGTAACTCTGGGAAGTTTGAGCAGAGGGGCATGCAAATCATCTTGGAATGAAGGAATTTCATATGCTACTCAAGATAAACCCAAGGAAAAAATAAAGTGTGAAAGAGTCTGTGAAGTACACAAATGTTCATTATTTACATTCAGTAACTAAAGTACAAATAAAGCTACTTTGAATATTCCTGTTTGCAGTGGAAAAACACCCCGAAACAGGCCATTGGCCTTACTCTGCTTCGCATTTTTGATTGAAAAGCAGCACACTGAAGCTTAGCTCCTGATGCTAAACTGGTGCACTATGACTGTATAGTGTGCCTTTAGTTAAGTGTCCTTGATTCAGACCCTGGATTTATTTATTTATTTATTTATTTTTGGGTACTCATTTTTTCCTCTCATTCTAAAGTCATGCTTTTTATGTTAATTGGCAACAGTAAATTGGTATAAGAATGACATGGTGGTGCCATAGAGAGACTTACCCCCTCATAGAACTTTCACTCTGGTTTTGTGTTTGGCTATGGTCTGCTTAAATTACTTTTATTTTTCCTCTCATAATACAAAGACATGAAGTTAGGGTGATAAATCCCTCTAAGCTGACACCGCAGTAGTAAGTAAAGATGTGTATGCATGTTCTCTGTCAGGATTGGCATCCTGTCCAGTGTTAAACCAGAATCAGAAAAAGGGAAAAAATTAGCATTAAAAACTTTTTTTTGCCATTTCCATTTTTTTCTTTGATCTCTGCTGTAACTGCCTATATTACTTATTGATTTCTTTCAAAGACAGAACTAGATCATCTCCAAAACATAACAGAGTTATTACCCTATAATATAAGGTATTATCAATGATTGGTGGGGTGTGATAGCATGGATTGGATCGTTTTACTTATATGGTTGTGTTTCACCCTATATTTCTTTTAGGTGTTCTTTGTTTTGTCCAATACAAAATTGATCACAAAAAACTTAATGAGCAGAGAAGTTTCTTTTAAAGACCAATTGGTGCACCAATTAATTCATCAATTGAGAAAACAAAAAAAAACAGATTTCTCGTCTTCACTCCATTATCCTCCATGGTATATTTATGCACAACTGTTTAAGGTCACAGACAATGGTAATTGTTTTTGGAGTCTGAGAAATCAAATTTTGCAATGCAGGTGAAGCTGAGTATTTTCCATAATTACGTTTTGCTACTGTTTTCCAGAAGATAATAACAGTGTGGCTAATTCCTCACATTTTCAAAAAGCAAGCATCCAGACAACCAAAACTTTACGGTCAGCATAAAGTGAAGAGAGACAGTGTTCAGCAGACACCAAGATGCCTCATACAGGTTGGTTTCTGCCTTCCACCCAATGCTGTTGAGTTACACTGTGGCCCCACAACCCTAAAGTGGATTAAGTAAGCCTGATAATGGACAGACTGGTTTTTAATTTTTTTTATATTTTCCATGATATTTTTTTTAGGTCTAAGAATCATTGCCAGACTTCTGCACGGGCTAACCTTGGCTGCAGCCCAGGGCCCTGCAGGCTATAGAGGCCTCACAATCAATTAAGATATTTGGAAAAATATTCAAAGAAATATTCCTGCCGCTTAACTGTCCATCTGAGTCCTTAATATTCCCTATACTATTACCTCTGAGGTAACTTGTCAGCTGTTAGTTATACGCATACCACCATCCCCAAGGTTAATGTGTCTCCAGTGAACAGCAGGCAGTGGCAGTGGAAGACTGTTGGACAGCATTTACAGCAGCAGGGGAGCTGAATAGCTGAAAAAACATGATTTATAATTTTAATAGTGTCAGTTCTTCACAAATGGCTGGTGACAGCATTATAGGCTCTAGTCTTAGTGATAGTGAGGCATATAAGGTGATGATTTTCCAGAAATGGTGCACTCAGACATCTCTTTCTAAATGTGCGTGGTGTAACAAGCGCTTTGCGAAACTTTACAAGATGTTGTTCAGGGTGCATGGAAGATGTATTAGAAACAGATGATTCCTAAGAGAATCTCAACATATTTGTAAGTGATGGCCTGTTAGATGTGATTATCACTTAGACCAACATATACAGTAGTACATGCAAAGCAACTGATCCATAAACACGCGCTGAAATCAAATTTCAGGGCACACATTCAGCCTGATTTCAGGCTGCAAAAGTTATTGCCATTAACTTCATAATATGAATGCAAAACCAGCATTGACCACTTTTTGAATTAAGCAAAATACAAGCAGAATTTGTATATATTAAAAAAAAATAAATAAATAACACCACAAATTACTGCAAATGTGTTCCAGATAGTTTTGTCTTGTGCTTCCTGTAGCAGTGATAATGTCTTTCAGTAGGTCTACTGCTGAACATTGAGAAAGCAATATGTTTCCATTTTGGCAACATAGTCTTTTGGCTCCCTCCAGAAAAACAGTGTCCCTCAGTGAGAACATAGCTGATCCAACTTGCCCATATAGTTCATCTGAAAAACACTGGTGTGGTGCTGTAAGTGGGCACCAGCAACAAGTGGTTGAAGATCTGTTTGTAACCCAGGAGGCATGTGAGTCTGTTTGTTGGAGTCTTAGTCTGTATCGGAGGTTCAGGTCTGGCATGTCGATGGCCCAGAGTGTCAGCACATTTCTCAATGGCTGTACATGCAGGTGTACATCTTGCTTCGGTATCTGTGCCAGCATTTTTTCATGCTATGGTCTGTCATTGGTCAGCTGTGAATTGTCTTGTGTTTGGTTTGTCGGCATATGGTGTTAGGAGCTGTTGGTTTTGTTTGTGGCATTGATTTGTTTGCACTTTTCTTTTGTGTTGAAGTGTTTCTAATGTACTTGACGATCAGTAGATGACACTGGTTTTATTCTGGTCACTGTTGTACAGGCTCTGAGCCGTGAATTTGACAGAGAGCGTGTATGTTTGTGGTCGTGAAGACACACATGAACCAAGCCTGCTGTCACCTTAGTCAAGAGCAGAAAGTAGTAAGGACTAGGGAAAACAAACGCAATTGGTTTGCCATATGTGCTGTGAATATCATGGTGCTGCACACAGACGTGCGTATCTTGTAACGTCAGGTACTCCGCCGCATCTATGCCAGCTGTGAGAGGCCCAGTTCCTCTGCTACTGTCCCATGATTTTAGAAACCATGGCCAGTATTGCATGTGTCACAGCATAAGCTGTAGATTAAGACCAAGATCAAGCTTTAAAGGCAGGGTTGCTTGAGTTTTTGTGGGACAGACAGATAAACCTAACAATTTTATATACCTAGATAGATGGGTAACTACATATGTTAATGACTGAATGTCTTCTCCTGTTAACTGTCTTGTAACTTTGATTAGTCTGTTTTTATTCTACAGTAACGTACTTTGCTCTCTTAAGAGTCTTGTGTGTGCTGTTAATGGCAATACATAAAATGAAAACTGTTTATGAAAAATGCCTTTGACCTTTAATCCAGCAAAGATGTTAAAGTCTTACAAATTTGCAGTAGGCAGCAATGAGTGCAACTATTGGCTTTTTGTAGCTGTCAACAGTACCTACTGTATATTCTGGAACACCTCTGCCTTTCATAAAAGATATGTCCCAAACTGACAGTTCCTGCTCCACATCAGTGATGAAGTGCTGCATGTCATTATGCTGAACTCTTCCCTATGTTGTGGGCTCCTGTCTGTATACCTGTTCCATGGTTCAGTTAATGGAGTGTGCACACAGCATTGCAGTTTGATGAATTTAAGATTACGACTGGACTGCACATTCTCTTCATGTCCCCTTCGGCTTTCACAGAGTATTCTAGTTTTCTCCTAAACCACAGAGCTGTGCAAAACAGACTAACTAGAGAATAAACTGGCCTGATGTGGAAGACGATGTTTGCATAATTGTGCCCTGAAGTACAGGGTGGGCCATTTATATGGATACACCTTAATAAAATGGGAATG
>JANRMT010062854.1:37649113-37793988 GCA_026402145.1 Polypterus bichir lapradei
AGGATCATTGAGACACGCAAACCCCTCCACCACAATAAGGTGACGGTTCAAGGAGGGGTAACAAGCATTTCTTTAGATACAATATATTGGAGGAAGACAAAGATGGCTGAGTTCACGTTACCACCTCCAAGCCCATTCCTGACTGTCCAAAGGAGGCCTCAGTTGCCCTGGCAGAGATAGATTGGGTCATTCAGAATATGCTGTATTTGGCGGCCCTTGATGTTCAAGAAATGGCGAATGCTAGGAAGAGCGCTCTGCTCTTACACTGTTTGGGAGTAAAGAGTGACCATTTCTTCTCCACATCGCAAACAGAGGCACCTGTGTATGCAGATACCAAGGCAGCGTTAGCAGCAATTTTCAGCTCTGGTCGCAGTGTCCTTATGCATCTTTTCCATTTTCATCAAAGAGCTCAGCAGGTGGGTGAGTCAATTACTTTGTACATTTCTCTTTACACAAACTGGCGCGGTATTGTAAATTTGGAGACCTGCAAAACAAAATTATCCACGACCAAAATATTAAAGAAAACCATTTGCCATCAGCTGCGGCTGCTACTCAAATCTGACAACCTCACATTAGAGAAAACCGAATCACTAGGAAAGCAAATAGAAAACACTGTTGCAGATGAACAAAAATTACAAGGGGAGCATATAAAGTCACAGATGTGACTACATCAAACCTGCAGTAGTTCAACTCACTGGATATAGTCAGTCTTCTAGAAATGTCCTGGGTATGGTTACTTCTACCCTGAGGTACAAAAACCAAACCATGTCAGCAATGTTTTTCCACATCACAACAGGGGGAGCTAACATCATGGAGCTTGATCTTTTTGATGCTTTATGCTTTACAGTCAGACTTTTTTGCAAGTTGCAGACCCCCCCCGAGTACAGAGATTTCCAGCCTTATTCACAGGCCTTGTATGCATTACTGGCTTTCCACAAGCCAACAATTAACCACATTGCCGCAGTGATTAAGTCCCTTTGTCGGTTTCACCTGGCGCTGTGAGAGGAGGTTTCTGCGGAGTTAGAAAGGCTGCGGGGATGTTGGCCAGTAAGCCTGTAGACACCTCACCCTGGATATCATACCTTGTTATCGCAAGGAAAAAGATTTGCAAAATTCATCTTTGTGTGGATTTGAGGGTAGTTGATAAAGTCTTAATTCCAGATGACTATCCAGTGAGTACGACAGAGGCGCTTATGATGCAGTTCCAGCTGTTTCCACCTTGCACAGGGTTATTTACAAGTGCAATTATATGCTTGTCTGGTACAAAGGTATATTGTGGAGGGGTGGGCGAAAGCTGTGATGCCAGTGCTTCTTCCCTTTTACCGGGAGCAATATGAACTCTCTTGTTGAGAGGAGGTATATGTATCAAGCTCCACCGAACCCCAATACCTGAATATCTCTGGGCAAACTAGTATTTCACATGGCTCATAAGGGCCATCTGGGGATTGTGAAGGTAAAACAATGTCTGGTGTCCAAATATTGACCTTTATTGGCCTACTAGTGAAGGACAGCTCAGCGTGTTTATTGAGTGGCAAGTCACTGAGACCAACACAAGCTCCTTTGAGACCTCTAACATGGCCAGAATCACCTTGGGAACACTTAGAAATAGATATTTGTGGGCAACTCCATGGGGCATCAGCTCATGCAAGATATCATGCTAAGCTCCACTACAACACAATCTATCATACACCCTCTAAACCACCTGTTCAGCCAGACATCAGACCCCAGATTTCATCAGCGGAGTTTACTTCTCAAAGAGAATGGTGTGAAACACATCAGAACAGCAGTGTACCACCCAGAAGCTAATGGGAGGAGTGGAACACCTGAACCGAAGACTGAAAGAGGGTAGCAAAGCATTCTTATTGGGAGGAAGGAGTTTTGATGAGGCTATCCCTGCTGCATACATGAGCTTCCCCGCATGCTGCTACAGGCCACAGGGAATTAAAAGGCCTTTACCTCAACTAGCACCAAGGTCTAACCCTGGGTATGGGACTCAGACACCCACAAAAGCAGATAAAAGGTAATACAGACACAGAAACGAATGAAACGTAATTATGACAACTGTGTATGCATATCACAAAAACAAGCTGCAGTCTGACTGGTCAGATCCCGTTCAAATTCTAAGGCAACTGGGCCCAGCCACTTTCCAGCTTACAGATAGGTCCCATTGGCATGCTAACTGTCTGAGTGCAGTGCCACCACTTTCGACAGCCAGCTGTACACTTCCAGAGACTTCCATCCTCACCTAACAGTTCCCATCCACCAGAAGCTTCCCAGACCCTCTCTGCCTCTTCACAGAGTGATCATTGACCCCAAAGAGCTGGGGTTTCCCTGCATTGGCTCAGTGCCTATGTAACAAGGTTAAGGGGGGGGGGGGGGATGTCCAGAAATGAATCCCGTGTTTCTTTAAGAGTGGTAGGATGGGAATAGGGGAGTGTGGATAACTGGGTGTTTTAGGGCAAAGAAATAAAGGAAGAACATTTTGGGCTGAAACAGTTTCTAACGAGCATTTCTTTGGATACAATAAGGTCATACATCACTGGAATGAATTGAAACTGCATAGAGTAGACCTGAAAGTTCATTGATGAATTAGTTACTCTTTACAATAACAACATTACAGAACAATTACTGTATATATACAGTATAACATATTTTCAGAATGTTAGAGAGACCAATTGGAAAAAAGTTAAAAGTTCCTTTAATATTTTGCATCATTAGCTGTGATATGCTGTTTTTACCTGACAAGTCATGAAAGACACATTGTACGTATTAATTAATACATGTATAAAACATCCACGTCACTAATCACAAAAAAAACTTGAATACTGTGAAACAATAAATTTATTTCAAACATTTATTCATGCCTCCATTATTGAACCCACTTCATCCATTTCGGCACCACAGGAGCTGGAGGTCAGTCCAGTAATACATTTCAAACCGTGAGAATTTATTCACATTGGGAGTTTCCTGTTTTGCACCATTTTGCCGAAATATTTCTTGTATTTGGGACCCACTTCAACAAAGACATTGATAAAGTAATCTTTCCATTCATGGGGTAGAACTGATTTTTTTGTTTGTTTGATTTTTTCTTGTCATTTCCACGTATGTATGTGCATATGTTATGAGTTTGAAAGAACATATTATGCTGCCAGTTGCAAATTGATTTATTCATCACTTCTTCAGCAATTTTATAGGTTCTTAAAATACTCATTTTAAGGATACTGAATTACATTACTATTACAATAAAACATCCATATATATACACACACACACACACATTTCAAATACATTTATAAAAAGACTAGACACAAATTCTTAGTTACAGTAAATTTAAGAAATCTTTAACCACAAAAATAATGACCCAAATCAAATATCCGCTATTTGAGGCAAACGCAGCCTTCTGTGCACTCAGAGCAGCACATTGTGGGCTGTGGAGCCTGCGCCTCACAGTCTAATATTCTGTGACCTTCATACGTAAAAGATAATCAAGCGTGTAGTCTTTCTTTGGGAAATCACATATAGAGAACTGATTGAAAAGCGTTGGTTCCTTCAATTATAATCCTGCTTTTATGTGTCATTGTGAACAACTTCAGGTTTGATGGCAGTCATACAGTGTCTGTCCAAATGATGAAATAATAAGGCCATTTAAATTCATTCAGGGCTTCGGCTCTCAAGGACCTGAGCTGCCTATTCACTGGTTATCTGTGACTGCCATGGAGCTTTTAGTGGAACTACTTTATTCACAAGCACATAGGTCTCCTACAGATAATTACATTTACAAGTGTATTAAAATTTTGCAGTTCTCACCATCTAGGAAAATGTGTCAGGTAATCACACAGAATTGTATTTTTTGGCAGCAGACAAAAGAGCGCTTGCCCCAGAGCTGTCAGCTAACCGTGTGTTGCCGTTTTTGTTTCAGCTCATGGTTTTCTGCTTTCCGCACAAGAAAGAAATCCATTATACAGTACAAGTAAGAGGAGATCATTCAATTTATAGCTAATTACAAACTTCTTCTAGAATCGTATCGAAACAGGGTCTCCCAGCAACTATGATGAGCCCAGCGTGTTTAGATTCCCTTAACACTTTGTATGAAGAAGTATTCCCTGGCTTCGAACTTCCTTTTAACTGCTGTATAACACTTTAACATTATTTTGCTGGATCAACTTATATGATGTCTTTGAGAGTTCTGAAGACCTGGACTAGGTGCCCATGTAGTGTTCTCTTTTCATGACTCTGCAAACTAAATTTCCGTAGCCTCTTAGAGTAGGTCACATCCTCTAAACTTACTTACCCTTCTCTGAGTGGTGTCTAGTGCTCCAATGGCTTTTTAGAAGGTTAGAGACACAGTGCTCCAGATGCGTTCCCCAGGAAACATCTCCCTCAAAACTTGCATGGATCTCCGCGCCGTATAAGCTGATGCTGCATCCAGATGAAACCAGGCATCCACTGCATCTATTTCTTCCAGTTAGGGCTGCAAAAAGTTCTGTAGCATGTCAATGTAATATTCTGAAGTGACTGTGACCATTGCTAAGCACGTGACGATGGCATCTCAATGAACGGTTTGCAGAATGTTTGCGCACAACTCTCTGTGGCTCTCCCAGTCTCTCTTAGCGAGTTCCTGCACTACCATCATTTTGTATGGATGGAAATTAAGGTCCTCATGCAAAATCCTCCTCAAAGACGTGTTGGAAATGCCTAAGACAGAACATCTAGGAGAACACTGAACATCTAGAAGACTGCAAAATGAATACCCTTACAGCTTGGATGTTTTCAGGTGTTCTTTCAGTCCGAGGACAGCCTGGAGATTTTCTGTTTAATGTTGTACTTGTCTGTCTAAATTTAGCCACCCACTGAAGAATTGTTTTCCGATTTGGGATGTCACTGTTAGGAGGAATGCTGAAGTGTGTTCAGAAGGCGCGTTGCGTAGTGATGATGGAGTCATTGCTTTTGAAGAACACTTTGACAGCAAAAGTACGGTGTGCACCAGACCAAGGGATCACCTATCAAAGGACCCCCACCCCAACCCACTCGGCTGCCTCTACCTCAACACAATGACCTTAAGAAATGTGGTACTTCATTTTGGCTCACCCTGTATAAGCAATTAGCTTCTGCTATTTTTGTATATATTTTCTACAATTTTTTTACTTGTATTTCTTCTTTTCTGTTTGTTGCTCGTTCATCACTGAGCCGATCTGCACCGTCACAGGCCGCTGGCCGTCCACATCAGTACGTATATTCTTGACGTGCAAAAGCTCAGCAAGATTTGGTTTTCATGCAGAGCATGGAAAGAGGCCGTTTGTATAAAGGTATGCAATTGTCTGTCTCTATTATGAAACTAATATAAGTTAACTAATAATAGTTAATATTACACTAATATCACATCACTGTCGCTGCCCTCCATAATGCAGTTTCCATGTGGTCATTCCAGTCTGTTGCTCTCCTGTTTAAATGACCTGTGGCAGTGCTACAATGCCGTTCAACACCTGAAAAGATCTCTCCAGAAAGGAAGATCTCCGTCACTCCGTCCCCAGTCTGTCTGTGTTGTGACTGCCAGTAGCTTCAGAATTAACAGTGGCAAATGGAGCCATAAGAGATCAGAATGTGAGAGGATGAAAAGAAATACTTCAAGGCAACTGCTGGGTTGTTTGCTCTGTGCTGTGCCATTTTTTCTATAGTAACATTCAGCTGTGATTAACAGATGTTGCTGCTCAAAGGAAATTAATCTCTTGTGTCAACCTGCTCGGGAATGTCACTCAGAACAATTTGTCAGACATTGGTCATCCATCATCACACACTTGGATACCAACATTTCAGTAGGACAGCATCCTGTATTCCATCTGTCTTTACGATTAGGGTTTCCGTCACCTATTCAATAGGTGAAATGTGGAGTTACACACTGGGAAAGATGGATCATCGTGGGTGAGAGGAGAGGTGGGTACGGGGTGGCTTCAGCCCTGATATAATGTAAGCACTAAGTGTCTATTAAGTAAAGGCTCTGAGTAAGATGTGCTGGGACTTTAGCACTCCATCAGATTCGGTTTTTATATTGTTTGCCATTGTCCAGCGTTGGTCCCCATAGATCCCTGTTACAGTATATTAGAAACCTTAACATCTCCTTTCTTCATGAAAATGTGAGATTATTTTTTTTTTGTAATCACTACAAGCCACATTGGGTAAGTGACATATAAAAAATACAAATTTTTCGGTGGAGGAATCCTTCAAGGAGGCACGATGGTTACTACTGCTACCTCAAAGTCCTAGTGACCTGGTTTCAATCCTATCAAACCATTGTTGAATTTGCACATTTCACAAAGGGTTTAGTCCAAGCAATTCTAATAACACCCACATCACCTCGGCCCATAGGTGAAGTCAATTCACAGCTCAAAATTAGCCTGCCACGAGTGGGCCCTTCAGCACACTGCTGATCTTCTTATGGTTGTTTCCTGCCTTCCCCTAATGCTATAGGAATATCGCTCTGATATCTTGCAGAAGAAAATACTTGTTTGGAAGATGGATGAATAAATGTAACACATTTCTAAAAATCTACAATATTATTAAATATGTTATTTGTGCATATGTATTGATATTAATATCCATCCATTTTCTAACCCGCTGAATCCGAACACAGGGGTCTGCTGGAGCCAATCCCAACCAACACAGGGCACAAGGCAGGAAACAATCCCGGGCAGGGTGCCAACCCACCACAGGACACACACAAACACGGGCCAATTTTGAATCGCCAATCCACCTAACCTGCATGTCTTTAGAAGGAAACCGGAGTGCCCGGAGGAAACCCACGCAGAGAACATGCAAACTCCACGCAGGGAGGACCCGGGAAGCAAACCCGGGTCTCCTAACTGCGAGGCAGCAGCGCTACCACTGCGCCACCGTGCCGCCCTGATATTAATATACTGTATATATATCTTTAATTAGTGGACTCAACTTGTTAGCTCCTTCAGAATTTAGCAGGAGCATTGAGGGATTTTCACTTGTGTCAGTCCCAGGGTCAGTCATAACCCACCTACTATACGTCCCTGGATGACCTCACCCCTCATCCTCCCTGTTACGTTGTGAAGCTCTGCCAGGGTACACGTGTTCAAGGGGTGGTGTTTCCATGAAAGCTTCTACTTGCATATCTAACTGACTTACGACACATTGCCGTGCGGTTAGGTGTGGAATGAACAGGAATGACTGCATGACTAGTCAGACCCTTAAACTGATCCAGACATTCAGTTATATTGATGCTCTTTATTTAATGATCTTTTGTCACATGTCTTCAATCACATTTACAATTTGACTTTTAAAGAAGTGAAAGTAGTTTTACAGTTTAATTAAAATAATACCTAACAGTCAGCATACAGTATACATTTAGAATCTGAGATGAAAAGCTGTTTTGCACTTTTTTTTCAATGTTAAATTGTTTTACTTTTAGCAGTACAGTTCCTAGTACAATAATACATAAATCCTCACAATACGATAGATACACACCTCTTCTTTGAGGTTACATTTTGATACTTTTTTGAGATTTTAAGTTGATTGTGACTAGGGCTTGAGTTGTTCTCTCCACTCACTGTTCCCGACTGCTTTGCTTGTCGTAAAAATGCAAGCAGCATAAATTTGAAAGACGTGGCCTGCACAAAATCCAAATAGTGGCAGCATGTCAGTCAGTACAGAAATGAGGTTGGGAGAAATGCAAAACAGAAAAAGAATGCTGGACAGTGAAAGGAATTGTCAATCACTCCAGAGTGGAAGTTAATCTAATAGCATTTAGAGATAGGAAAATTACTTTTCCTGTCTAAATATGCTTTTATTAGATATCATAACCAGTATTTTGCTACATTCTGAAATTTCAACAGCAAACCCAGTGTGAACCTGAACACACTTTATGAGGGTGGCATGCAAACGCCATACAGGAGAGAATCAAGCAAGTATTTGAGCGCTCTGTGCTTATAGTGTGGATTGTCTCACGTGGCTCATAATCCAAGTCAGGACACACACTCGGGTGCTGTCCTCTGCCAAGACAACCACCTCCTTAGACAGCCAAGCCACAGAGAAGTCATTGCACTCAATTAATAGCTCTGGTTTTGGATTTTGAGTGGTCTTCTTATAGAATTCATGTCACCATTATTGAAACTGACCCTGGGCAAAACGATTTGTGCTGTTACTCAAATCCCCAGATTGTGCCACTGGGGTCTGTCCTTACTGGGGCTCTTTTTCTGAAGACCTCCTTGATTCAGATGCACATTTGTGGATGGCTGGCTTTGATGGGAGGATCCTTCAGCAACTTTGTGGGATGCCTAAAAACAGACAAACAAGAGTGGTCACATTGTGCTGCGTGATGATCATCTCGGTGCTTTGTACTGTTCCACCAATCGTATTTCTTTTGCAAATGTGTTTCGGAATGATAAACACCAGAAAAACATAAAGTTACTAAAACCCCAATTCACAACCACTGTTCATTTGATTTCAATAAGCATACAAAGCATTTGTCTTCTGTAGATGAAAGAAACATGCAGGAAACAACTAGTCACCATGCAAGAACCATTCAGGCAATTAGAGGATGAAGACAATTCTTTTGGCTGCAACAGCCATTGCTGGGTTGGCCTAATTACTTTGAATAACCAAGCTACAGGCCTGACGCTACTGAGGTAAACTGGCCATTAAAATGATTCAACCATTCTATTAATACTTGAGGAGACAGAATGCAAAACCCTTATCTGTGGGAAAGAGTTATTGCAATTGAGCTGTGTTTACACAAATAGGCGAGGATATGAGAAAGGAACAGGCTAGATAGAGCAGATGAAATAATTATCTATTGACCAAATATTATGAATATCACAAAAACAAACCTGGCTTTGTTGTATCATGGAGAAATCACTTCATCTTTACAATGTTGTTGGCTGTCTCTTTTCATTAATGTTCAATGGAGCTACAAAGAGTAGTTTATAGAGGTCCCCACACCCTTTCTTGCACCATTATCCCAAGAATGGCATGCAATGAGCTCCCCCAGCCTTTCTATACTTCAATATTGACCGTATCGGCCATCTACACTTGCAGAATTGAGGTATCCACACATGAAGTAATTCAGTAATTCGTGGAGTTCTATCACAGTAAGCAACAGCACAATGCTTTATTTGGTGTGCTTCATGACAAGCAGCCTCACATGAATACAGTACAAAGATGTACAGATCTGCTTTTACCTGCCAGTGACTCTGCAGCTAGCTTTCGAGTTTGTGTGGTGTCATGCCACCACATCTCCATCCAAACTGATACCACCCCAGGCCAATATGGGACACTGCTACTAAATGTCTTGTCATATTCTTCCACCACAGTGCTGAGAAATGACTTAGTGAGGGTAACTGACTCTAATCCTGCCAGTCCGTGGGCGTTATAAGGAAAAGTACCCGGCAGGAAGTGGCAGTTGATAAAGAAATGACCTGATGATTGAGCGTGATTAATGGCAGCCACACAGCTTACATGGCAACGGTTTTGTTTTCATTTTTTGTTTTCCTCATTACTGCAACTCACTGTATTCTGGGATTAGCAAATCTCTGATAACGCAAGTTACAGTTGGTCCAGAATGCTGCCGCTCGCTTTCTGGTTGGGGCAAGAAAGTCTGATTCTGTTTCTACTATTTTAGCTTCTTTACACTGGCTGCCTGTCAGTTTTCGAATTGATTTTAAAATCTTGCTGCTAGTTTTTAAATCGTTACATGGGCTTGCTCCTGCCTATTTATCTGAATTGTGTGTTTTACACCAGCCATCCAGAGTGCTTAGATCTTCTGGTCAGTTGTCTCTGGTTGTCCCTCGTACCAAGTGTAAAACTAAGGGGGGGCAGGGCTTTTGCAGCTGCTGCTCCTCACCTGTAGAACTCTTTACCTCATCACATAAAGGAGTCGTCTACAATTGAACTGTTCAAAACGAGATTAAAGAGTCATTTCTATTCACTTGCTTTCCGTGACCTTCAGTAATTCTGATGGTTTCCTCATTGTGATTATGTAACATTACTTCTATTTATTATTTATTTTGATTATGTTCATATATTTTATTTCTGTTTATGTTATTTGTTTGTTTTCT
The DNA here is from genome assembly GCA_026402145.1 of Polypterus bichir lapradei. Classification (NCBI taxonomy): domain Eukaryota; kingdom Metazoa; phylum Chordata; class Cladistia; order Polypteriformes; family Polypteridae; genus Polypterus; species Polypterus bichir. Next base: position 37,659,190 of record JANRMT010062854.1, read on the forward strand.
TTAATTCTATTATTGTAAAGCACTTAATGTGCTATATAAATAAATTGACATTGACATTGGCATTTTATGCCATAGTGCGTTTGCTTTGTTTATACAAACTAAGAATAAATGGGGAGGGCTGGGTTGGCACCTCAAAATTCTTTTGTTGTTTGACTCATCTTTACCGCGGACGACCACAGTGGTTTGTTCAAAGGTCAGAAAGAATAATAATTTGACTAATTAAATAATTATAGGATAGTAGCATAGTAGGGGGAGCTGTATCCAGCATACATATTCCAAAACCTTAATCCTGATGTTATCCAGGTGGAGAATGTGTATTTCTCCATGAGATTTTTCATCTGGTTTTCCTTCCACATCCCTTAAGATGTGTGCCTTAGGGTTAGCTGGTGATTCCAAAATTGCTTAAATTTGTGTGAGTGTGAGTGGTTGGTTCCTACCTGGGCTGCCAGAATAGGCTCTCATTTCCGCTGGACTAAATAGGATTGAGAATGTCATGTTAATTCGTTATACAGTAACTATTCTTGTTAAATGAGAGCATTCAGCAACCTCTTTAATACCAGTTGGTGTTGTGTTTTTAAATCTTTATTTCATCATTGTGAATGTCATGCTACTGGCCTTTTGTGACTTTTCCAATAATTGCTGCACTTTAAATGTCCATGTTGTTGTAACTCTAAACGTCTATTCAAAAAACATGATTTGTGATATTTTTCTTTGTTTTTTACATGAAAGACCCCCCAACTACCACTACAACTAATACCGTTTCGTGCTTCTGTCCAGGTGTGAATCGCTGCCTGTCTCCTCCGGCTCGCACTTGACTGTATTGGCCTGTCCTTTTTATCTCAACACATCCTCTCCTGCCGCTGCTATCGATAGTTTGTTGCTCAAACGTTAATTGCTATCTCTCTTCTGCACCCAAATAGAAAATCGCTCAAAAGTGTAACACTTTGTTTCACTATGTGTGATGAAGAAAACAGACAAATATGCAAAACTGTCAGCACAATAGTTATTGCAGTTAAGTAAAAAAAACTTCATCACAATGTTTTCACACATGTTGGAATACAAAGTACACAGCCAACATCAATTTAACATGGGAAAAGGAGAGTACGTGAGGTGGCACACCGTGGACAGAGTGAAGAGCAGAAAACTGGAAGTTTTTACAGACAGGGTATCTCCAACAATGTATGCAAATATGAGAATAAACTGGTATCTTTCAATGATGAGCTACACGAGGATGCTGAAAGAATTTGGTCAAATATTATCTAAAGTATATTTGTATTAGGAAAGACCCTCATTAGTGTGCATTTGTAAAAGAATTAAATTGGTACATTTATTTACATGCTGAAAAAAATAAAAAGAAGGTTAGGCCTTCATCAGGTGTGTCTAGAAAAAACAGTAAGTTATACAGACGGAGTAAACAAGGACTGAAAAATTAAAGTATTGAGAGGTATCCATTTATAAGGTAGCTTGGTATAAAAAATTGGGGAAGCCCATAACCTGAAAAGTGTGTTTTTTTTCTATCATAGTCCCTTAGCCTGCATTTAGCTTCGCTTATTGTATGACACGTTTCGTGTCTGAGTTTGGCGGTTGGCCCTCCTGGAACTTGATAAGCTGTTAGGCCGTGTAATGAGCAGAATTCACTTCATATCAGCTAGCTCCTTTTCTATGGATAAGCTCAAAATGTTGTACAGTCACATTTACAAATGCTTTATAACACACTGCACACCTCTAAGGACTCACATTCTGTATACTCTGCCTTACTAACATTATCAGGCCTTTGAAAATTACTGTTAGCACTTCTGGTTCTCCTAATGGTTGGAATTTAATAAAATGTAAGTTAAGGTAGGAAATGTGGCATTAAAGACCACAGACAAGAGGAAAGCAAAACTCTCATGGACAGAGAACCCCAAGAAAATAAGCTTCTGGAGCCGGTAGTGTTTAATGATTATATTTGGGCAGTTGAACACACAGCAACACCCAGCAGGAGCAGAACTGCGCAACTAATGGCCTTCCCTTGAAGAAATCTTAAATAATTAAATTCATTTAAATGGCATGTGATGTGCTTGTTATTTTTGGAATGTTCTCTTTCATAAAGTAAGTACATATTTTTCAAGGATGTTATTATTTTGGCATCACTAGAGATAAAAAGATTTCCGCAAAGCAGGCATTGGTTGTAATTGATAATTTCAATACAATATGTTTTTACCACAAAAATATTACAATTTTTATGATAAAAATATATGATACTCTTATTAAGCACCAGATCTTCTGTCAAGTTAAAAAAAAATGGCAGAGACAAAGGAAATGACAGGCATATGACGAGGAAAAAATAGTAATCCACGCAGGTGGCGCAGTGGTTAGCGCTGCTGCTTTGCAGTAAGGAGGTTGTGGGTTTGTTTCCCAGGTCCTGCCTGTGTGGAGAGCACTTTGAGTAGTGAGAAAAATGCTATATAAAGGTAAAGAATTATTATTATTAATTGGAATACCAATGTGTACAATGAAACCAAAAAGTCAGTTTTACCTGGATAGTTTTAAAACGCTAAATATACCGCAAAATAATTCAGAGCTCATTGACAATCCTGGCCAATAACACTACCCTGACATGGGGCCACTGCGATGACATCACACAGCGCAACATCCAGTCATGTGGTGGCAACCAGCAACTACTGTTAGCAAAAGAGAATATCACACCACACAAAATGATGGTGCCCATGAAAAACAAAATGGGGACATCATAATAGTAAAAAATATTTTTTTTAAAATAACGACAAGTTCAAAACAGCAGAGGAATAACAAAGTGAAAATGAAACTAAGCTCAGAGATTGTCCTGTCATCTAATCACACCACGAACCGTCCCAGTGGACCGGTGGATTGTGGAGGTGCTGCTGCACAGCACAGTGGGCGCTGAGTGGCTGAGAGAGCTCACCTGATGCTGTCACATGGCTTAAAGTCTGTCCCTGTGCAAAGTATTAATGGAGGTCTCCTTTAACCTACGCGTTAGGAAAGCTGCTTCTGAAGGCCTTTCTAATCTAGGCACAGGGCCGGATTAAGACGAGATTGGGCCTGATGCTGCAGCGCAAAAAAGGCCTATTTTTTCTCAGCATTGGTGTGTGTGCATTCGACACTCACCTTACATGCGGACTCAGACCGACAAAGGAGCTTTAATTGCTTACGACCCAACCAGCCAGCCTTTATTGAACATGAATAATAATAACGACGTTGTATCGTAACAACTCGAGATTAACATCAACCTATGTGACATCAACATTCAATAGCAATTGTCTGAAAAGTGCACTTAATGCAGAAAACCTTAAAATGAAATACACAAAATTTTGCAATTCTCTTACGAAACAGAGTAAGAAAAAATGAATTTACAGAGATATTGAGTCAAAGTGACTCAGTTCAGGCTCTTGAGGGTAAAAATTTGTCCACGATTTAAATTTCATAATAGACCAGAATCCTGTCGAGGATTTTAAAAATTCTAAACATCCATGCCGGGCCTGCGGGCCGGCTTTTAGTTTTACCTTTACAGATAACCATTTAAATAGCCATCGATTTTTACTGTACACTAATCCCTCGCTACATCGCCCTTCGACTTTCGCGGATTCACTCCATCGCGGATTTTAAATGTAAGCATATCTAAATATATATCACGGATTTTTCGCTGGTTCGCGGATTTCTGCAGACAATGGGTCTTTTAATTTATGGTACATGCTTCTTCAGTTTGTTTGCCCAGTTGATTTCATACAAGGGACGCTATTGGCGGATGGCTTAGAAGCTACCCAATCAGAGCACGTATTACATATTAACTAAAACTCCTCAATGATATAAGATATGCATCCCGCGCGGTGCTTGATTGTTTGCTTGTCTCTGCCTCTATCTCACCCTCTCTTATTCTCTGCGCCTGACAGAGGGGGTATGAGCAGAGGTGCTGTTTGCACAGAGGCTGTTTGCTTAGAAGATACTGACGCTCCTCTAAAAAATGCCGCTTTATCGCGGTGCTCGGCATATTTAAAAGCACAAAAGCACACGTATTGATTTTTTGATTGTTTGCTTTAATCTCGCGCTCCCTCTCTCTCTCTAACGTTCTCTGCGCCTGACGGAGGAGATGTGAGCAGAGGGGCTGTTTGCACAGAGGCTGTTTGCTTAGAAGATACTGACGCTCCTCTAAAAAATGTTGCTTTATTGCGGTGCTTCGGAATGCTTAAAAGCACACGTATTGATTTTTTGATTGTTTGCTTTTCTTTGCGAGCGCTCTCTCTTTCTCTCTCACTCTGAAATTCTCTGCTCCTGATGCAGGCACTCCTTTGAAGAGAAGATATATTTGCATTCTTTTAATTGTGAGAAAGAAAAATAGATGATCTCTGTCTTGTCATGGAGCACAGTTTAAACTTTTGACTAAAGGGTGTTATTTCATGTCTAGAGGGCTCTAATAATGTTAACAGTGTGGGAGAGTTTATAAGGGCTTAAAATATATAAAAATAACCATACAAACATATGGTTTCTACTTTGCGGATTTTCACCTATCGCAGGGGGGTCTGGAACGCAACCCCCGCGATCGAGGAGGGATTACTGTACAACTAACTTTCAAGGTGAAAAATTTACTACGTGGCACTTACCGAACAATAATAAAGTGGCAAGAATCCCCAAGATATTGCAAAAAAACGCAGCTAAATTACTAAGTAAACTGTTTAACGTAAAATTGATAGCACTAACTTGAAATCTTCAGTTAACAATAAACACAACGACGTTATAGTTACGTCACAGCGCAAAGAACAATAGTAACTGTATAATAAGTAACGCTGTGTCTAGGCGTCCGAAAGTCAGACTCCAAATTTCATTCTAAGAATTATTTTGAGGTTAATATAGCAAAGGAAAACTGTTCAGCTTCCGGAAAATTCTCGTCTGTTTTCATCTGGGCCTATTTCTGGGATGCGCCTAATGCTGCAGCATCAATAGCACCCACCTTAATCCGGCCCTGTCTAGGCATCATAAGTTTCGTGGCTGACCACTGAAGTTACACCACAGTGTAAAATGTGTGACCCAGGATAGATCGCGGTGTGATTCAACAATACAGAGATTGATGCAGCTAAAAAAAAAAAAATGTTCCAGGCTTATGTGTGACATTGGCCACTAATTTTTTTCTTTGTTTTTGCTCTGATTACTTTGAGAGTCATTGAGAGTCAAGTGACTTTAAGTTGTTTGTACTGGAGTAAATTCATATGTGTATGGGAGAGTTTTATTGGCAGGTAAGTATGTGCAGCAGCTTACTACTGCTTGGTGTGCCTTATTCAGGTTGCATCTTCCATCATGCCTCAGTGTAATGTATGTATTCATGCAGAGTGAGCGCTGTATGAGCAAATGCATTATACGTGTGTGCACTGAAATTACCGTCAGCATAGAAAAAGTCACATTAAGTCAGCTTAGGTACTGATGGCAATGAACACAGCTTACATGTGTCAGCCTGTAGTAACCACACCGTAAAATAAATTCAGGAAGAAGTGATAGTTTTACTAAAATAACAGCTCCGCTACTTCTCAACCTGAAATGAACATTTCACTCTGAATGATTGATTATTCATTTGCAGCTCTATTTCATTTTCTACTTTGATTTTTTTAACATGAAGCATTCGTCCTTTCGCAAAGACATTGGGAGCGCCACACACCCCTTTCCAGCGACCTCATGACCCCCCATGCTCTCCCAATCTGTCTACTGACTTCATAGGAAGAGTCACCAGAGACATGAATGTCACTGCTGAGGTAAGTAAACCTCTTGATGAGGTCGACACCCTCTCCGCAGATAGACACACTGCTGATGGCTGTGCCTAAGAGGTCATTAAAGGCCTGGATGTTGGTTTTTTTCTAGGACGCTCACAAGCCCAGACACTCAGACTCCTCGCTCAGTCTCTCTCGAGCGCCACGCTCAGAGCCTCCATTGGCTCCATGAAGATCACAGCATCATCAGCAAAGTCAAGATCCGTGAATCTTTCTTCACCACCATCAGCCCTCGACCCTGCCCAACGCCCAGTCCATGCAAGCATTGAACAGGGTAGAAGCAGGAACACATTCCTAAATCAGAAATGGCTCATCTGCACAAAAAAAACTCACTGACGAATAAGAAGCGTCAATCTGACACCCAATATAAAAAAATAGCTTAAATCCATTATAAATAGACACCAATAGATCTGTTAAACACATGAGCACAATGTTGATAAGAACGGGCCACACAGCCCAGGGGAGCTGTTTGGATATGGACAGTTCAGGTTCTTCACCCCTTCTGTGATTTTCTTACTCAAATAAAAAATTGAAGGTTGGGGGTGTCCCCCTTGACGTTTCAAGATTATCTATCCAACATATTACGTTGAACAGCAGTGGGGGGGGTCTCCTTTGTTCTTGTCATGTAATTATCAGGGGCTAAATCAAATAGGATAGGCAAGAGAATCAGGAGCATACTGATATTATTCTTGTACATTACAGAAAGAAAAGATCTGGGACTGGGCTCAATACTTCAGGCCCTGAGGGCCACCCCTCCCAACGTAAATGGCTCAATCTTCATTCACCTCTAGCTTTTACAAAATATCATCTAGTCATTATCTATGTGCAAGAACTTTTGGGAACTTTTAAATGAAAAGAAAACCATTACTCCTTGTTTCTCAAAATTAGGGTTGGTTACCACATGCACACTGTGGATCAGAGCACATCCCAAGGCCTTACCTTTCACCTCCTTCTGACAACGTACTTCATAATCAATAGACAGCAATCTCCCTAAAGCAGTTTTGTGGATTTCTGCAATGAGTGGGCTGGAGATTTGAATGCTTGATATATGGGACCACTGTTATGTCTTGGACCAAGAGTTACTCAAGCACTGTCGTGCCAGTCCACTATGTATGTTGTGATTTTGAATAAAGCCTAAAATAGCGTGTTGGATCTTGACCAGTTACAGATAGAGGATATCAAAAAATGTGATTGAGAAGTAGTTCTTATTCTAGAAGACATGGCATCTCAGGAGCTTCCTGGAGATCACCTTCATCTACCAAATACACGTAGTCATAAGCAGTGGATAGCTGAGCAGCTCATGGAACCTCAAGAAGCTGTTGCAGACCATGAGTTCAGTAACAAAGTAAGGTGAGACTTAATCAACAAATGAGAACCTTCTGCCATTGTGGCCTACAGATGAGCTCAGAGAACCCACAGTTGGCCCTAAAACTGAGGAATGAGCAGCAAGGCAAAAAAAAAAAAAAAACAACGCAGCCATCTGAACCTGAAAAGTCTGACTTGTTTTTCCTTTGAGATTAATTTGATGGATTGTTATGTATTTTTAATTATAATTCATTTCACCAGAAGTATTTCTTTGACAATAACAGATTTTGATGTTCAGTCTAAACTAATTTCTAAAAAAAAAGACTCACTGAGACTTATCTTTTTCCTCTTTTGTTTTCATTGCCACTGATAATTGATCAGCTGAAATACATGGTTATATTTTTCCTTTTGTTTTTCCACTGGGCTAATTGTATTTGCTATGTGAATTAAATTGTGAGTATAACTTGGAAATTATTGTTTCTTCATAATTAAATAAGACAAATAAGATCTTTTATAATTTAGATTTTCCAAACAACAGTATGAGGATGATAGACTGTAATCATTTAAATTTACTTTCTAGTTAGCGTTAGGCCTATATTTCAGTGTAATTGTTATTCAGTTTTATGAGCTGAGTCTGTGTAAACAAATGAAATAAAGCTCAGCGTATTACGTATGAGGCACAGGCATGAATGGCTTACTGTATGAGTGCATTATATTTAATACGGGACCCATGTCCCCTTTTAAAGACGGTATGAACATCACATCTATTGTTGTAATTGCAGCCAAATTTAGATGAAGTCGACATTCACCTAACCTTTTTATTTTTTTGTTTTTTAATGTGCAGTTTGTCTTCCGGGTGGCACAGGGGTTAGCGCCTCATACCTTCTAAGTCCCGAATTCAGCTCTCTGCCACTTCACCATGTCCTCACTTGTTGTAATGTGAGAGTGGCAGCGCGGTTGGCTATCATCATGTGCCAAGTTTGCCATATTACAATACAGCCAATGATGCAGAAGAACCACAGAACGATCCCACTGTTAACAGGTTAAGGAAATCAAAAGGACATTTTTGTTTTCTTTCTGACTTTTAAGATTTAGCAATCTGTCCTTCAGATGAAAGGCCTTTGCACAACAGGCAAGTTCAAACACATCCTTCCTCATAGATGAGTTAAAAAATTAACCCAAACAATATTTTTACAATTTAAACACTTTACAACATTGGTTTAATATGAAAGCAGGCTAAAGCATGTTTTATAGCACAGCACATAATCCCAACTTAATGTTTGTCGCCATAAATATGGATTGCACTGGCTAAGCCACATCTCCCTACTGTATTTGTTGTTTGGACTGAAAGTGACTTTTTCACCACTTGATTTTTCTTAATTATGTTTTATTGTGTGTGTCGATTCAGCAAGTCATACCGACTGAATTTTCTTGGGCTTATTGGTGACCTAAAGGTCTGTAACTTGGAGTTTATAATATACTGAAGTTCAAAAGAGGAGGCTGCACGGTATCAAGGCGCACACACTGACTGCGTTTTCTACTGTGTGTATACCTGACGTGAAGGCAATGCTTCTGGCCTCCCATTTTCAAGCTTGTGCATCCAATTCAGATTCACTGGGAGTTGGTGCCAATCCAAGCAGCAATGGGTGCAAACCAGGAACATTTTGATGTTGCAATTAATTAAACACACCTACTACTGCTATAGGAGCCATGGTTGTGCAGCACAGCTTCTGTGGAGATCAAGCGTCCTGGGTTTGAACCCTGAATTGCCTTGTTTGTGTGGACTTTGCATGGTCTGTGCGGATTTTACTTCCATATGACTAAATGCACGTGGCTTAGGTTAACTGGCGTTTCCAAACTGGTCCTAGTAGGGGCTGGTGAGTGAGAGGACCCTGTGATTGACCAGCTCCCAATCAATGAATGTTTCCAACACTGCAACCAATGTAACTGGATTACAAGTGGATTTGGGAATGTCAGTTTATGCAATACTTCTAAGTATTGCATGCAGCAAAAATGCTTTAAAAAACTACTAATGTCTTTGATGCCTCCCTGCAAACTCGTCTGGTCTATCACAATTTGTTGTGCGTTTCAATCTTTTGTGATCGAGTTCCTGCTTCTCCATAAAAATTGTGAAGATCTGGAGGCCTGTGAGGTTGCATCAGATGACTTGTTACTTTGTGAAAAATGTGAGAGCTGGACTCCAACAGGTGACAGTGAGGCGCTGATTTGTTTTTGCTTGTTATGGATTCTGCTCCTTACAATGTCTCATTCCCTGACTGGTCACACTTATTCCAGCACCGCCAACATGGAGCAGTTGCTTTCCATGGAGTTTGTTGTATTGCTTCTTGTATGCACCTAAACTGAGTTTTGTACAGTTTAAATGGTCGTTACAATTCCAGTCAAGGGTTTATCCACCGATGCACATGTCCAATGTAGGCAAATATCTACATAATGTGGCTTTTTAGCCAGTATAGTGTAGACAGAGATCGCTTTAGTGTAAAAATGCAGTTTTTAAATGAAAATATAAGAGTGTCGATGCAGCCTTGGATTTAAGATCTAATTTTAAGTATTTTATCCTTTACTGTAAATATGAAAAACTGACTAAGCTGCAGGATAAGGTCTTTTTGAGTTTATTTTTGAGTATCTTTTTGTTACTCAAAAATAAGAAAAACAAGAAGAAACCATTTCAGCAGTTTAAGGTCCAAACAGTGGTAGAATTTCTGGTTACAGAGGGAAAAGCCAAGCAAAATGACACCTTTTATTGGCTAACTAAAAAGATTACAATATGCAAGCTTTTGAGGCAACTCAGACCCCTTCTTCAGGCAGGATGTAATCATTACATTCATAATGGCTAACACGGTACAACACCCTAATACTACTGGTTACAGAGGGAAAGAGTGGGAATGGGGCACATATGGAATTGCTCTTTGGGTAAATTCTTCAAATTCAGCTTGAGAAATTGAGTAAAAGGAGCGGATATCTAATTGCCTTCATTGTTCAGCATCTAAGTGCTGCCTTCTTGGAATTCGTTGGCCCATTCAGCCTTTGTACCTTTTCTCTGAGCTATGCCAGCTGGACACATTTGAAGAGGCCAAACCGGAGCCTCAGACGAGAAGCTAGCCCAAGATCCTGTTCACCAGAGACTCTTGTTTGCCGATGTTGATGTAGAATCTTCACAGAACCTTTTGTTTAAAGAAGTGAAATCAGCATTACAAACTAAGAGAAGTCCTATTTTTTCCTCTAAGGCTGGAGTGTTTTGTTCTCTGCTGTCTTTTTTGAGATGTGTGGGTGCCTTTAAGCTAGCATTAGACTTGAGGCAGAGAAATGTATTTTTCAGAAAGTGTGAAGTTTTACCCTGATCAGTGATCTCAGACAACCTGTGGAATTACAGCAGTTTATGATTTCATTGTGTCATTATGGGGTGGTAGAACAACACAAATGACAAAACCCTCTAAAAATGACTGCTCTGTCAACATAATAGTAGGAAAAACCAAGGGGAGACCTAAAAGTTAAAGTGCACCGCTCAATAAGTAACTCGGGTAAACTGACCAGCTCAGTTCATGTGAGATGTTGTGACAAAGTGAGTTCTAATTGTGGCTAATGTTTGAAACTCCAAACAATTGCACTTGACCCCAAAAAAGTCTATGTGGTCAACATAAAGGGTGTCACAGCCTGTCCTTACACACACCACGAGCTTGTTGTGCACCGACCTTACACTTTGCTCGGGTCTGACAGGAGTTCTTCTAAAGAATAACATGAACAATTCATGGCCTCCCCTATGCATAACATGAGTGCATTATTCTCTCCACTTGCACATAACAAGAGCATGTTACAATCCTCTCTGTGTGAGATCATTCCACCCTGCTCCTTAGGGACAAGCCGATAGAGATGGGAGTAGATTCATACCTGGTAACATGGATGGTGGACTATCTTAAAGACAGACCTCAGTATGTGCGGCTCGGGAACTGCAGGTCTGACATTGTGGTCAGCAACACAGGAGCGGAGCAAGGGGACTGTACTTTCTCCGGTCCTGTTCAGCCTATATACATCAGACTTCCAATACGATTCAGAGTCCTGCCATGTGCAAAAGTTCGCTGATGACACTGCTTTTGTGGGCTGCATCAGCAGTGGGCAGGAGGAGGAGTATAGGAACCTAATCAAAGACTTTGTTAAATGGTGCGACTCAAACCACCTACAACTGAACACCAGCAAGACCAAGGAACTGGTGGTGGATTTTAGGAGGACCAGGCCCCTCATGGACCCCGTGATCATCAGAGGAGACTGTGTGCAGAGGGTGCAGACCTATAAATACCTGGGAGTGCAGCTGGATGATAAATTGGACGGGACTGCCAATACTGATGCTCTGTGTAAGAAAGGACAGGGCCGACTATACTTCCTTAGAAGACTATCTACTGTATCTATCTGTCCTAGCATGTAACACAAGTACATTCCATTCTGCCAATTTGTATAATCCAATGTAGTACTAGGGTGTTGTACCGTGTTAGCCATTATGAATGTAGAGAAAAACCAAGCAAAATGACACCTTTTATTGGCTAACTAAAAAGATTACAATATGCAAGCTTTCGAGGCAACTCAGTTTACATCTTGCCTGAAGAAGGGGCCTGAGTTGCCTCGAAAGCTTGCATATTGTAATCTTTTTAGTTAGCTAATAAAAGGTGTCATTTTGCTTGGCTTTTCTCTATATTCCAATGGTTATTGTAATTCAATGTAATTGTGAGAAAATATACATTTAAAAAAATCATTTAGTCTCTATACAGTAACCATACAGACCTAAATACTGGCTAATTTATTTTTGATTGTCTGGGGTTAATATGTTAATCTATATATTAAATGTTGGCTTGTTACTTTTCTTATTATATACTTTGAAAAGAAGAGAAAGTATAGGGTACCCCTCACATTTTTATGTAAAGGATTTTATGCAGCGCAAAAGTAAAAGTGCTGCTTGGGTATTGTATGGAGTTTTTGCTGTGGGCCACCAGTGCAGAGAAGTGAATAACAAAGGTCAACACTGCCGCATGTAGCAGCCTAAAGCATGAAGTGAAAAAATGATTCTGAGCATTTTCTAAGGACTATGTGCTTAATAAGATTTTTTTTTTTTTTGCATTCAACATTGACTGCTTTTTAGAGTGTATTTCCTGAATATACAGTGGAACCTCGGGTCACGACCGTAATTCCTTCCAAAACTCTGGTCGTAACCCGATTTGGTTGTGACCCGAAATAATTTCCCCCATAGGACTGTATATAAATACAATTAATCCGTTACAGACCGTACGACCTGTATGTAAATATATTTTAAATAGATTTTTAAGCACAAAAATAGTTAATTATACCATAGAATGCACAGCGTAATAGTAAACTAAATGTAAAAACATTGAATAACACTGAGAAAACCTTGAACAGAGAAAAGTAACATTGCAAGAATTCACGCTATAGCCTTACGAACCGCTCGCTGTAAACACTTTTTTTAATGAGTTTTAAGTACAGGGAAAATAATGATCATTTGAAAAATCCATAATTTAATAAACCACCAAGAAAAGTAACATTGCAACAATTCACGCTTACGGGAGCCCTTAAACCCGTCACCATCGGTAATGTTACCGATGAGCACGACAGTGAGGCGCTACAATGGAGCAATCGGATGGTGCAGAAAGTGCCAAGTGCTTTTATTAAAATCAACAAAACAACAATCAAAAACAATATCCAAATCAAATAAAGTGCAGTGCTTTCAGAATCCTTCAATAAATAACTAATCCCATAAAAACAGAAGTGAAACGGAGGTTAAAATCCAATAGAAAAAAGTCTTCATTTAATACAACGACGTCAAAACAATGCTGGAAGCAGTTTCTTTAAAAACAAGCCCGATGCATTCTTTAACTGTCTTATGCGGCCAGCCGTCCTTCCTCTGGTCACTCCAGCTCCTTGATCGCTCAGCTGGAGCGATCGCTTCCTTATGCCACACCGAGTGTTAGCCAAAACACCCCTGCTTGGGCTCACTGCCCAACTGCCTGCCTGTGAGAGCTCGCTTGCTTGCTCACTCACACCGGTTCTTTCCACACTGCTTCCTGCTTACTTCCTCACTCCGCAGCCTCCGTCTTTCTTTTCTTTTTCCTCCCTTTAGCCGCCTTGCGCTGTAGCAATCATCCACCACGGCCCCTCGCTAAGCTGCAAGCGTGGCGATTATTTATTTAAAACTGGCCTCTTGACGTGAGCTGTGGACCCGCTATACCACAAAGTCGCCCTGCGCGATGCACGTCTGACCGAGAACAATGTACTGTACAGGGAGAGACTGAACACGTGTGTAAATCACCGGCATGTATGAACTGGAAGGGAAACTGGCTTGTTCGTCACCTGAGTGTGTGGTCGTGAACAGATGCAAAAGTTTGGCAAACTTTTTGGTCGTAACCCAATTTGTACGTGGTCCGAGACGTTTGTGACCCGAGGTTCCACTGTAGTATAATATACATAAAGCAAGGATTGTCAGCCTGTCATGAAGCTTTTGAAAGTGGGGTGTGTTGCTGTCATATAATTAAGTGGATTGTACATGGTGGCCCATCTCCACTTGATCCCATGACGTTGCAACAAATGTACATGAACATGCTGAAACGGGGCACAGAGATGTATTGACACACAAGGAGATCATTTTCAGCCTCTTCTGTAAATGTGAGTACCAAATTTGATCAATTTTCTCTTCACCACGTAATGCAGTCATCTCTGTGGAGGCAGGCCACTTATTCATGGGCCACCCTGTATTAGAAAAAAACAACTGCTGTAGTCTTATTTTATTTTATTAATTATCAGGTACATTTTCAAGTATACATTTAATATGATTTGATAAATTAGCATTCTGGAAAGACCTGCCTCCTGTTAACCGCTGCCCACGACACCAACCTCAAAGAGATGAATATACTGAATTACTGGAAGTGCTGAGTGCACACGCACAGAGCATTTGATACGACTATCATATCCTCACTCAAGAAGGATCTGGAAGGAATGGTGGGAACAGGGGGCACCCATGGTGATTTTTTTTTTTAAATATACTCGAGGAACACTGAGATCATACTTAAAACTTATAGTCATGTGGAAAAGTAAGAACACCCCATGAAATGTTTTTCTTTTTTAACATATGTCCATATCAAGATTTGATCAAACACTATCTTTAGATAAAGGAGATACCATTGAAGAGAAAAAAAACCTATGAAAATCTGTGTTTTATTCAATGCAAAATAAGCAGATAATGTTATTTTCACCTGTGGAAAAGGTAAGCACACCTTTGACTCTGTTAATTGGTACTGAAGGCAGAACCAGCCTCAAGTGGCCATTTCCTATAACTGCCTACCAGACTATGACATGGACTAGGCAAAGCTTTTTCCCGCTCCCACAGGATTGTTTCAGGTATGTAATGTTTGAGGGGTGTCTTACATGCACAGCCCATTTCAAATCCACCCACGACATCCTGATGGGAGTCAGATCCAAGCTCTTACTTGGCCATTCCAGAACTCTCCATTTCCTTCTTTTCAGCCATCTTTTGGTGGATTTTTACTGGTATGTTTAGGGTTATTGTCAGGGTGCATGGTGCACTTTCAGTTGAGCTTCAATCTTCTGGCAGATGATCTGATGATGGTCAAATTCTGTCTTTGGCTTTTGCCAGATATGTCTTCTGGTACTGTGGCCAAATAACACTTACTTTTGTCTTGACTGTTAAGAGCACATTATTCCAGAGGTCCTGGTCTTTGTCTAGGTGTTTATGGGCAAACGTTTCTCTTACCATGAAGTTCTTTCTGGACACAAACGCTTCCAGTGGCACATCTGCATGTAGGTCTAATTTGTGCAGCCTCTTTCTAATGGTAGACTCATGCACTTGGGCATCAACAGTGGCAAGAGCTACCTGTAAGTCCTGTGATGAAATTCTTTTGTTCTTATTGATGTCTTCAAGCACCTTGCCTTCTGTGCTTGGGCTGAATTTGCAGGTGCTGCCTGGCCTGGATAAGTTGGCTGATGTTTGAAATCTCCCCCACTTGTAGATGATCTTCCAGACAAACGAATGGTTTATCTCCAGATTGGCATCTATGACCTTTTTTACTGAAGGCTACAGTGAGCTCTTTCAATCCAAACATGGTGATAACACACACTTCAACAACAAAGAGCAAACCAAACTAAATGTCTGGGGTTTAAATAAGACCAGTTCCTCCAAGATGTTCTCATCTGCTGTTGTAATCATCTGGTGCCCCGATTCAAACTTTAGATATACAGTAGAGTGATAAATGAAGGGGTGTACTTATTTCTTCCACATGCAAAATTTACATTTCGGTTTATTTCAATTATACAATGAACAGTGAAATGTAAGTGTGGCAGGATTTTTGTTATATACTGTCATTTTTATTAGTAGGTACTGTTTAAATGAAGATTAACTCTTGTTATGTTCACATATGTTAAAAAAGAAAAAAAACTCTTTATACAATGTGCATAGTTTTTCACATGACTGTGTGTGCCTGGCATAAAGTACTATGGCAAGCAGTTTTATCATTTGCATATATTTTTGTTTTATATATTTTGATTACATTTTACCTAGTGCAAATTTCCATTGGAGATATTGTAGACGTTGTGCCAAACTTGGATAGTGAAGTGTGATTTAAGTTCTCAGACAGATCTTCTGACTTACCACTCAGCTTGTGGTCACAAGCTCTGGGTTGTCACTGAAAGAATATGATCGCAAGTTATGAGTGGTTAACATATGGGTCCTGGGCTAGGTTGCTGAGCTCATGTTCAATGATGAAGAGCTCAGCCACAGAGGAGAGCAATTTGAGGCGGTCTGAACATTACAACAATCTGGAAGAGAAGAGGCCATTCAGCCCAACAAAGCTCACAAGTCCTATCCACTTAAATCTTCTAAAACAACAAAAAGTTGAGTTCTGGAGGTCCCTAAATTCCTACTGTCTACCACGCTACTTGGTAGCTTATTCCATGTGTCTGTGGTTCTCTATGTAAAGTAAAACTTCCTAATGTTTGTGCGAAATTTACCTTAACAAGTTTCCAACTGTGTCCCCATGTTCTTGATTTCCGTAACTCATTTTAAAATAAGAGTCTCGATCCACTATACTAATTCCCTTCATGATTTTAAACAGTTCAATCATGACTACTTCTTAATCTTCTTTTGCTTAAACTGAAAAGGCTCCTGTGACCCTGGGATCACCTAGTCGCTGACATGTAGTTAGAATGCCACTGCAGCCTGCTGAGAGGAGACCCAAGACACTCTTGGGGGGACTGTATGTCCCAAATTGCCTTGGAGTATTTGGGAATTCTCTAAGAGGGGCTGGATGAAGTTGCTAAGGATAGCCTAGTTCAGCCTGTTACTATTGCAACCTTCCTCAGGGTAAAGTCAAAATTATAATTAAATCAAAACCAAAGACCTTTTGACTTCTGCAGAGCTTCCATTTATCCATCCATGCACTTGTTCATTTCTTATACGTGCATTCTGTCCAATTCAGGGTCATGGGGGTTAAAGCCTATCTGGGTAGCATTGAGCACAAGGGTGGATTCAACCCTGGATGTGTCCCAGGTCTATCACTCGGCACATTTACGGACATGTCTACACTCACTCATGTTAGGCCAACTTATTTGCCAATTATCTTGATGAATACAAGACTTTGAGGCAAGAAACAAGGCTCCCTGAAGGAAAACTTACACAGACATGGGAGAACATGTCCAAAGAAAGTAACAAGGCTAAGAATCAAACTCATGGACTTTGGAACTGTGAGGTGATCGGACTTAACACTGCAACACCATGCCACCAATGAAACTTTTAATTAGTCACAATACAAATTTGTGATTTGCAATTACGTGTTTCATTCATTTTGACTCCACCTTTCCTAGTGTCATGATGGCGACCTGATGAGCTCTACAAACCAAGCCACCATATTCTTGGCAATTTTTTCAGTCTCCTTCTGAGGTTTCCCAAGATGCTACCAACCCAGATGACAAATGTAATCCTCCCAATGTGTCATGGGTCTTCTCCCAGCTGGCCAAGTCTGTTATACCCTTGTGAGAGGTGCCCAAGGAGCATCTTAACTACTTACCAAAACAAACAGAGAAGCAACAGTTCTACTCTGTGGTCTTCTTTTATCTACTTGGAACATCTCATAGTTAAATGCAGAGTGAGCCCAGCTTGTGCACGGACCGAATTATGGCCACTTGTACTCACCATTTCATTCTTTTGGTCACTACCCAAAGCTATGCCTCTAAGTCAGAATCAGAGTCATTTTTATTCACCAGTACTTAATGTACAGAAATTTAACTTGGTAGCTTTGGAGCAGCTTATAAAATAACACAACAATATAAATTAAATAACCTACACAATAAACGCAGAATAGTGCAATTATAAAGAAGATGTGCCAATGATGACGAAAGCATGTTTGTGTATAGTGTGTATGAACACACACACACACACACACATTAATATATGAAAGAACACATGGAAGACAAGCTAAATTTCTCATTTGTGAGGGCTACAGCTCTGGGAAACAAATGAGGATTGAGATGTAGATTGACTGGTTAATTAAAAGCATCATCCAAGGCTGTATCTGATACTTCGTCATCATGGTCTATTACAACATCCACAAAATCCCCTGCGGCTTTACCCATTTGTAGGTCATTCTCAAAATCATTTCTGCTCTGATGTATGTATGATCCTGGACAGATGAACTTCTTCACTTGGGGTGGCTGCTCAACTTTACCTGAAGAAAGCAAGCCAATCTCTTCCAGGGCAGGACCATGACCTCACTTTTGGGGGGGTGTGGATTCTCATCACAACTGCATCAGAATAGCTGTGAACCATAAACATTGACGCCAGAGATTACACGAGGACATGTGTCCAAGACAACATTCTCGACTAACACCAGAGATACATCCCTTAGGTTCCTAACCAAAATATATACAGTCCTTGAAGAGTCTGAATTTATTTGAATTAAAGATATCTAAAATGTACCTTTAAAAATGGTATTTAAGATATTTTAGTTCATATGCTGACAACTGAAACCTAGATTTTACGTATCTGCAATATGAATAATAACTTTTCAGAAATGTGTTTTTGATATCTGATTTCAGAACACAATTATAGCTAGTCAAAGACAAACACTAAAATGGCTTCCCTATAAAGGATTAGTATTAAAGGGTGAACTTAGACAATTCAACAAAAACTCACAAAAGAAATTCATTTTCTCATCTAGTAAGAAAGATGCAATTCTTATTACAAACCTCCTGTTCAGTCAATTTTCTGATGAAGTGCCATCTGGGTGGGAATAACGGAGCAGAAAGACAGAAGACCGACTGTTCTGTGTAGTAGTTTTAGACTGGCATGGAGCCACACAGCTGAAATGTCTTTTTATGTTTTTTTCTCTCAGCTTTCATCTCTTTAAATATGAGTTTCCAATTACTGTGACAGCTCAGGGATCCAAAAAATAAATAAAAGAAAACAGCTGAGGTGAATGCTAAGAGTTCAGTCACTACCTGAGAGCCTTCTGGACAATTCAAAAATCTTCTGCAGTTCATCCCATGAACAAATATCCTTTTAAGTTTTTCTTCTTTATAAATAAGATGTATAAATCACACACACTATGTTCTGTACTGAAAAGTGGGCTTAAAGTCCTGAGTGCTTTTGTCCAGTTGTAAGTAAGAAATATTGTTATTTCCAGACACATAAATAGATTGTTCTTGTCCCATCTTAAAATCAATTACTTTATGAGCAGCAAAATCTCACTGCGTTTCTTGTATTATCCCATTAGGATGTGTTTAAGTTGTATTGAAGGCAAGCATAACAGAGTGTGCTGGGCAAAAAAATGAAATGTCCAGTAAGAGGACTGATTCACCCACATGCCCTGTCCTTGAGACAAAAATATGCTGAAATCAAATAGCTGAAAGCGTAGACTTAAGCAGCAGCTAGATGGTCGGCCAGTGTCAGCACTTTGAGAGATGTCACTTGAATGGCACTTGGGATGGAGCTGAGATGCTAGTAGTAACTTGTCTGGCCCGGGTTTTTCTGCATGGTGGTGGTGATCACAAAAGGTAAATTTGATTTCTTGGTGTAAGATTGGGAAGCAGGCAGGCTCTGCCCATCCACTCGCTTCAGCGGAACCATTGCCCCAGCACTCTCTGTGTTCCTGCCATAGCCCACAGAGGACAGGCACGAGTGGCGAGCTGTACTGGTGGAAAGTCGCCACAAGATCGATTTTAGGGCTTTACGAAACTCTCTCCTCATAAGGCAGTAGATCACAGGATTGAGGCAGCTGTTGCTGTGAGCCAAACAAATGGTGACCGGGAAGATATAAGTTTGAACGAAGTGCAGGGTTTCGTCGTATTCGATCATGTTAAGCTTAACCAAAATTCCCCAAAATGTGATCACATGGTAAGGCAGCCAGCAGGTGAAAAAACATAGCACAAGAATAATGACTGACTTAGAAACTTTTATGTGGCGTTTGGAGTTGATGGCACTGAAGTTTTTCTGGCTAAGGAAAAGAACCAGCTGTACGTAGCAGAATATGATGATTGCTAAAGGGATAAGGAAGCCTATCACCATTTTCTGCAAATGATAAACTCCAAGCCAGAGTCCATTTTCTGGAAACTTCAGCAGGCAAGCGACATCTCCATGAACCATCTCTGTGGTAGCAAACACAGCAGTGGGAATGGTGGTACAAACACCTACAAGCCAGATGAGGACACTTATCAGCCTAGCCTTGCAGACCCCAATTAGCTGCCGCTGAGGTTTCAAAGCACTGGCAATGGAAACATAACGGGTGATGCATATAGCGGTGAGGAAGTAGACACTGCCGTATACACTGAGCACAGTCACGGAGGTGACCAGCTTACACATTGCTGCTCCGAAAGGCCAACGGAAGTCTAACGCCATTTCTATCGCCCAAAATGGCAGCGTGAGCACAAACTGCAAATCATTTGTGGCCAGATTAAAAACAAAGACATTGACGCTGGATTTTCTTGTGGCTTTGCCAGTCCAAAGGAGAATGAGCACAAGGACATTGCCAACTAGTCCCACTGCACAGACCAATGAGTAGATGATGGATAAGGTCACATTCATTAATGGTAGATCATCACCTAGCATGCTGCCATCTTGAAGACTTTCACTGTTCTGTGAATAGTTGCAGCTAGTTGTTTTCCAGCAGATGGATCCATTGTAGTATTGCATGAAACTAAGGCTTTCGATGGCATTCATGGTTGCAGAAACTGAATGAAAGGGAATAACTTGCAACAATCCTGGCAGCGTCCTCAATTACATGTCCTGTAGACAGTCTCACAATGGGCTGCAAAAGCAAAGAAAACAAGAAAGCATGACTAACCAGTGTGGAACGTAAACCTCGTACATCCAGAATCTCAAAGCACAAAAATTAAAGACCTCAACAGTTTA
Source organism: Polypterus bichir lapradei (assembly GCA_026402145.1). Taxonomy (NCBI): domain Eukaryota; kingdom Metazoa; phylum Chordata; class Cladistia; order Polypteriformes; family Polypteridae; genus Polypterus; species Polypterus bichir. Next base: position 37,679,698 of record JANRMT010062854.1, read on the forward strand.
AGTGACAGGAACATTTGTGAGGGCAGTATATGGATGGTCATTTGTACCACCGTCAGGAGCACATATCTCCCAACAACTTACAGTAGCTCTAAGGGTCACTGACGCACACCAAGGTCATGGGCGTAACCGATCAGAGTTAATAATACAGTGGAACCTCGGTTCACGAACATCTCTGAACACGTACAAATCGGTTACGACCAAAAAGTTCGCCAAACTTTTGCATCTGTTCACGACCAAACACTCGGTTGACGAACAAGCCAGTTTCCCTTTCAGTTCATATGCGCCAATGATTTCTGCACGTGTTCATTCTCTCCCTGGACTGTTCATTGTTCTCAGTGCATCACGCAGAGGGACTCTCCCTCAAAACTGTAACCTCCTCTCAACCCAGCTTCCTCCTGTGGTATAGCGAGTCCACAGCTCCCGTCAAAAAGGCCAGTTTTACAGTAATAAATAATCACCGTACTCACGGCTTAGCGAGGGGGCATGGTGGTGTGTGGCCGAAGCAGTTCCTGAGGAGTTCGTGATGTGGGAGTTTCTCACCTAAGTGCACAGGTGAGAAGCGGTCCACATTCGTAACTGTTCCCAGGAGCTGCTGATTGCCAAGACTACCACACCTCTTCATAAATAGAAGCGCGAGTCGGCTAAAGGGAAAAAGAGAACAGGAAAGACCGGGAGGTTGCAGGAGAGAGAGGGAGGAAGAGAGAGGGAGAGAGGGAGAGCGAGGGAGTGAGGGAGAGAGGGAGAGAGAGAGCGTGAGAGCGAGAGAGTGAGCGAGGGACAGAGAAAGAGAGAGAGCGAGCGAGCGAGCTGCTGAGTAGGGAGCCTGGGTGTTTGTCTCAGTGTTATTCAATGTTTTTACATTTAGTTTACTATTATACTGTGCATTCTGTGGTATAATTAACTATTTTTGTGCTTAAAAATCTTTAAAGAAAATATATTTACATACAGTTCGTATGGTCTGGAACGGATTACAGTGATCCCTTGCTATATCACGCTTCGACTTTCACGGCTTCAGTCTATCGCGATTTTTTCTCATACACGCTTACGTCACTACGCATGCGCTTTCTGAGAACTTTTATCTAAGCCCCACGATGGCTCTTAAACGTGCTGCTTTTTCTAAGCCTTCTGACAATAAAACTAAGTGCCGGAGGAAGATGCTTGCTATCCAGGAGAAGGTGAAACTCTTGGATATGAATAAAGATGGCAATACCCTACAAAAGCCTCCTCATGCATATGAAAAGACAGCGCCAGCAACTGCCTATCAAGATGTTCTTCAGCCACGCACCCAGATACCCACTGCCTACTCTTAGTACTCCTTCAGTGGAAGAAGACAACGATGCACCTGCTGAATATACTGCACCACCTGAAGACTCTCCTACTGATGTTGTAACCACTAACATAGGTTAGTGGTTGTGTGTAAGAACTGTGTGTGTGTAATTATATGTACAGTACAATAATCTACTATATAAAAGCAGTCGGGATTGTCCTTCTGTCCCGTGAGTGCAAAGCGTAGCGGTGTTCCGCTTATCACAGACTTACTACTTGTGGCTTGCGGTACGAAGCGACGCGATGTGAGCAGAGTTCTGCTGCTCCCATCGTCCCCTTGCTTTTGTGCGCGATGCGCTGGAAAAATAGACAAAATTATGTCTCTGGAAATAATTAATGTTGATGGAGTACAAATGCCTCACCGCGTAGTAAATATCAGGGGAGATGGTGCTTGCTTATTCTCATCTATAGCTTATTTAGTGCATGAAACTCCGTCTTTAGCGGTACAGATTCGGGCTGACATTGTACGACTTTGGACAGGCACTCGAGGAGATAAAAAAAACTTAGGTTTTCGGGAGATGTTATGAATGGGCACTTTAATGTTCTCATTCCCTATACTTACATGCCTGATGTACACATGGAGCGCACACAAATTGAAGATAAAAGTCGGTCGCCTTAAAAGGCGGGTGAGCCTAGTAATAATATATTTGTAAAGTCTAATATGTCTTATTTTCTCTTATTTTGTCTAATATATTGGGTAATACGAGTGTAATGGTGACTGAAGTGTGTTATTTCATGTCTAGAGGGCTCTAATAATGTTAAAAAACGTATTTAGAAGGTCGTAAACAGGTTTTCTATACTCTAACTGCAAAAATATTCAATTTATAAATAAAGAATCCTACTTCGCGAAAATTCATTTATCACGGCATAGTCTGGAACGGATTAACAGTGATAAACGAGGGTTCACTGTAATTGTATTTACATACAATCCTATCCCGAATTACTTCGGGTCACGACCAAATCGGGTTACAACCAGAGTCTTGGAAAGAATTATGGTCGTGGCCCGAGGTTCCACTGTACATTTCATCAATATATTTGGAAGTAAAGGCCAGTCACATGAGAATATAAGGAAAGCTGAGAAATGTTTTATTACAAATAAATATTTTGAAAATGAACAACAGCTCATATGTTATCTTGACAATTGCATTTAACACATTGTTGTCTATTATAGTAGCTGAGAGCAGTTACATGCTGAATGTGCGTCGATCAAAACAAGTAAGAATTTCACCGTACTCTGCACTCGCCCCAAAGCCACTACTGCTAGGATTAAAAATACAAAACGAAATTAACTCAGCATTCCAGCTGGGCTTACCTGGGTACAACGCTTTGTTTTATGAACTCTTGAGGCCCTCTAATGTTTTACTGCTAGGTAGCTCAGAGTTCACGTTGACAAAAATACACAGTGTTCCAGTCAAACGTTTGAAAGGAGATGCTGATTACAGACTAAGCCGTGCAGTATGGGGTAAAGACGGCAAGAATGAGAAGCCACAAAGAGCACAAAGTGAACATTTAGAGGCTTCCCTGATGAAAAAGATGGGTAGTCCTTCAGTCATGAGGTTTATTTGGCAGACATTGCCATTCCTTTCTCTTGTCATTGAATTGACTGCAATAAGAGCAGCTGCAGGTAGGACAATGCGGGTGAGCTCTCCTCTTGGTATTTGTTGCTGTTACTGTACATCTTTATTTTACAATTGTAGAAAACGCCATGCTAATATAATGAGAGTAAGTCAGAGTGAACTGATTTGGTGACACTCAGACATTGGGTCCGCGGTATTCACCATTCCCATAAAATTGTATTTTAGTACAGACAGACAGGTATAGAGACAGGGAAGACTCTCAGGATAAAGAGATGGTTAGCTTCATGCAGTTTAAAACAAAAAGATGCCTTTTAATATTTCATAATAATCATTGATGATTTATAACAAGAAATCATCATCAATTCTAAATGATTTAACATTATTTTAACCTTTTTGCCACTCTTTACATAGTTTAAGTTCTGTTCGCCCTCATCTTGTCCTTATTCTACATTCCCACAATTTATACTGTTATTTCATCACAAAAATATTTAATTTTCATTTTTTATGTATCTAATCACAAATGGCCAGAATCAAACTGAATTCACAGAAGAGACTCCATGTTAACAAGTCAAGTTAATACGGTCAGGTCCAAAAGAACACAGTCAGGTACACTTCAGTCACATCTTGATTGCTTTAGTTTAGATCCACTGTGGTGGCGAACAGAGCCAAAATTATAAAAATTGTGTCTCTGTCCAAAAACATGGACCTGACTGTATAACCTAACATTCTCAAACCTGTTTAATCCAATTCACAGTCTCAAGAAACTGGAGCCTAACCCTGAAGCACTTGGTAGAAAACAGGAAGCCGCCCAGAGAGGACCATCAACGATGTCTCAAACAAGCATTTAGAAAATGTCCTACTATACTGTGTATTACCTCTCGTCCTTAAGAGATATTAGCTAATCACCTCCTCAACCACCGAGTGTCAGGCAGTTATAGTGAAAGGTATGGAATAACCTCTCAGCAGCATGCATTACTGTCAGATCTTTGATGCTGGCCTGCAGAGTAGTCAATGGGTCAGCACCTTTCTATATGGAAACTCTAGTGAGGTGCTCTGCTCCTCCTTGACCACTCAAGTCTGCAGATGAGCAGCATTTTTGATGCCACCTCTGCATGGCATCAAATGTCAATCCAGACTCTTTTGATATGTAGCTCCTAGTTGGTGGAATGAGCTGCCCACCTTTACATGAACTGCTGACTCCCCCAGTTTGTTTAAGAAGTGATTGAACCCCCTCTTGTTCAGCAGATATTGGTCAAACTGCTAATGAATCTATTTTACTTTGTGGATATCTGTCATATTGTTACTTAATCATTTTTGTTATGCTAGCTTTATAGCTCTTCACTTGTGGTTCTGCTACACATGTTCAAAACAACCCCTGTACTGATGTTACTGGGTTATGTTGACTCCCATGAGACATCACTTTGCATTAAGTGTACATGTAAAAATTAAATATAAGATTCAGCTACTGTCAATACACTCTTTTCAGAAATGCTAGTTTCATCAGAAGACTATGGTGATCAAAGCAATAACAATGAGATTCAGTGACAGACTATAATGTCCTCGGCCCCACTTAATCCAGTTCAGGCTCATTCGCACTGTGTCTGTGTCGGTGTAAGTGCAATTCTTGTACTTGACAGTACAGCTGAAACAGAAACTCTGTAATGAAAAATTACCTGAGAGTGGCAACAACAATGTTTACTATTCTTCTTTTTTCAATCTCTAAAGTAATCTTAACTCTTAATATTTTTCCTGCTGCTTGCTCCTAATTAGTAAGAGGAATGCTTAAAATATAGTAAAAGATAACATCGCATGAGAGATATCATTTTAAAATGATATTGTACTGTGGGATTACAAAACAAACAATTGTTATTTTGCTTATAACAACTGTGACTCTTTAGACTAGTGAACCTCATAACAAAAAAAGACTTAAGAAGTTCAGCTACTCGTTCTGTTCTTTTGCAGTTGTTAAAATTCATCACCCAAATTAACAGCTGCTAAAGAACTGGATGGTTGTCCACAGAATGTCCAGATCTCCATCTCCACACCCTCAGTCCAGTTCAGGGTCACAACGGATGGGCATCAGCCCATCTCAGGGCAGACACACAGACTCAAAAAGGGCAGCCAGCTACGTTAAAGTGAGACCTGCAGCAAAAACTGCGGTGCAGTCACAGGGAGAACAAACAAACTGCACCAAGGGCAGCAGCACCAAGCACTGAGCCGCTCGGCCCTACCAACACAAACAATAAGCACAGCTCAAACATTCTTCTATTTTTTAAATTCTATTTTTAATCTATTTTCTCTGTTCAAAAAACACCACAGATAGACATCATGCTGCACACTGTTTTAAACTGCAACACAAGTTTTGGAATTTGGTGTTGGTAACAACCCGCTTTGATATTGCGTAGAACCCATTTGTATCTTTTAATGTTGTAAACGATAGACGCTGTATGTACATACATAGCAAAGGTATTTTGTATAATAAAATGATATTGTAGATACAATAAGTAGAGGAAAAATGGAAAACATTGGTTTTATTTCAACACTGTTTAACATTACTTCAAAACGCACTATATTATGAATTTGGTTCAAATAAAACAAATAATAACATGAGTAACAGAGGTAAATATATGCCATGATTACACTGTACTCTTACTTTTGTAGGGGTTGCACAGCATCTCTTAAAATTCATCATTTTGTGAAATTATAAAAACTGCCATTTTTATTTATTCGCCCATAGCGTGTTTTACACAAGTTTCCTGAATGTTTAACAATGACAAAGTATTATAAATAACAGCAGCTTCAGAGTGGAGCCATCACGTTCATTCTATTCAATGCTTCTGTAATAATAATAATAATAATAATAATAATAATGGTGACTCACCTTAAAGTGTTGGATGGCACCCTGTTTTTCGAATTCCCTCACGGTAGTTTTGCTCCGAATTTTACGGTACCCTAAAGCTCCAGCCATAGACGGCAGGCTCCGTTTCCAAGCAGATTTCTCTCTCCAGCTCAAGCAATGCAAGCGCCAATAACTTTGTTCATGGAGCTGTCTGTCGGGCCGTACTGCTGAATTAATTTGTTTTGTTAATTACCCTTAAGGAGCGTTTATTTTGAATACACTGTTTTTATCTGATTTTTTGAACAGGTATACCTCTGGAGATAGAAATACAATCGAGAGATTCGTCCGTGGCATTTGGTGGACCTCCAGCAGAGCCCTCCGAATCAGCCTGTTTACGAAACGCGCATAGCTGATAACTTGTAATCTCCAGCAGCCGCGCTAATAAATTCCGAACGCTGCACTTTGTTCCTCTTAAAAAAAAAAAAAACACTTACCTGCTGCGTGAATCAACGGCCAAGTCAATGGAGAAGTTCACCGCAAAAAGGCAGCATGCGAAGTGCCGAGCAGATCGTTGTCGTGCCGCATAAATAGGATGGCGAGTGAGAGCGGAGGACAGCGCGCTGCTCCCAGGCGACCGACGACGAGAAGCTGCCACCATAAAACGTGCAACAGGCGGCAGTCTATTGGGCGCTCAGAAATGAGGGACACCCATCCACAGCCCGCAGCAGCTGCCAGCTCCAGATGTGAACACTTCTGGTGTGCCCGCTTTACATGCGCACGTTAAGAGCTCATAAAAAGCTCCATTTAGAACTTCAAGCTAAACAGCCTGGTTGTGCGCTTTATTCATTTATTTATTTATGGTGCACTCCTATATCATGTGAGCACCAGGCTTTGTTTGTTTACATTATCCAACTGGGCACACCATATACAATAATATTCTCAAACCCGCCTTATCCAGCAATGATCCAAGGCACATCAATTTAAGTAAAAATTATATCTTAACAAGTGTGTGTAGGAATGATGAACTGTTTGAGGAACTGGCATATGTAAAGTCTGCATGGTATAACTCAAAATGTAGACAATTCTCTATGGTATAGTACAATCTGAATGGTAACAGCAGTAAGAGCAAATATGCCATATTGTGCTATTGGCCCAATTTACTTATTGTTTTTAATTTAAGATTTACACTCTGATTGATTTTTACTTTTAAATCTGTCAAATTTTGAACCTGCTTGGTAGCTGCTATGGAGTTAGAGTTTACCCCAGCAGCCACAGACATAAAATAGCACTCCACCCTAGTCTGGGGGTCCGTCACTGAACATATCTAAAGGCACCCTGAGTAACCACCTGTCGATGCACTGCCACCTGCCAACCAGACGACGTGTCTTGGGATGAAAACAGGAGCCCCCAAAGTTAACAAGCTTGGGTATGGGCGCTGTCAGGCACCAGTGCTTCTTGTTATGCTATTGTAACAATTGGCACATTTAGACAGATTATTTTATTATTTATAAAGTTTGGTGTTTAAACAATACAAGACATTGAGTATAATTTTCAGCATATGAACGCAGACATGTGCCATGTTTATAGATTACCAGATTAAAGTTTGTGTGCATGAGTGTGTGTGTTTGTATTTGTACACATTATTATAAAGAGGCAGATGTTTTGAGGTAAGGTAATTCTACTTACAAATTGTGGCGCTGGAGAGTGGTGACATGTTGCATGTCACTTAATATATGCAAGAAGGAATTTCCCTGTTCTCTGTATACTGTATGTGACAATATAATGACACTAGAAAGCCATGCAGTGTATTTGTGTTATAAAGCATTATATATACATATCAGCCCAGCAATCTATTTACGGACAGCATGGTGGCACAGTGGTACTGCTGTTGCCTCACAGTAAGGAGACCAGGGTCTCCGTCCCGGGTCCTCCCACCATGGAGTTTGCATGTTCTCCCGTGTCGGCGTGTTTTTCCTCCCCTTGTCCAAAGATATACAGGTTAGGTGAATTGGCGAAACTAATTTGGCCCTAGTGTGTGCTTGGTGTGTGTGTGTGTTAGAACATAACCTGACCGTTTATCCATTTACTTGAGTAGAGAGGTATAGGCAGTTGTAGTCAAGCCCAACAGCATCAGGTTCAAGACAGGAGCAAATCCTGGATGAGACGCCATTTAATCACGGGGACTATTTATGCAAACTCAAATAATTTCAGATCACTTACTAATCCACCATACACACACATACCATTAGAAATGAGATGAGAACTGGAATACCCAGTGAACAGCCCCTGTGGACATTGGGAAAAGACACATTTGGGCCAGGATTCAAACCCAGTCGCCTGGACCTGTGGCCAATGGCACAAATACCTCAACCAGTGTATTCAGAGATAGCATTTCCTTGCAAATGAGGCTAACCCACATATGAAATATGTCAAAGAACTTAGAATTGTATACCAAGTAATAATTTATTCACCAAATCACAGAAACGGATGGTGTTGTCCTGCTGTAGATCGCTACATAGGCTGCCCCTTGCCCACTCAGAGGGGCACTTCCCCATGTTCATAAGCCAAACCCCATGTTCCCTCTTGCTCTTTCTTTCTCATTGCCATTTGAGCTGTTGCTATAAAATCCAAACTCAGTCTTGCTCTGGTAGGGGGTGGCTTTTAATGTCATTCAAGGCCATATTGTGTGTATTGAGCAAATCTCAGGGTGACACTTCAGTGTCTTTGCACCACAGGTCCTCTCTCATAATTAGGGGTGCAGACCTTTAAATATTTTAAGATCAGTTGTTCTTCAGAATGGAAGTATGGCTCCAACTGTAGATGGTGCTACTCGGCTACCATCTACTGGAGTGGAGAAACTTTAGTTACTTCCTGCCATTAAATCTCCATTGTGTTTCTCTTAGTTTAGATCCTTCACTGTGACTACTTCAGGGCCACCCCAATGGCTTACCTTGCCTACCAAGAGGTGACCTTAGTGAGTTTCTTCTGTCACAACTGTAGGCTTCTATTTTTAAATGCAGCCCCAGGACAGTTCAGGTTGGGGAGCATGCACTGGTACAGTAGCACCCACCACACAACAAAACAACTTGGGATTCTGGTCAGCAACCCCACAGGCAGACATGTGGCCCAGTCCCAACCTCTAGAAATGACCCTCTATCTGCCATAGCATGGGCATCCCCTTGGCCTGGTCCAGCCAAACGGGTCCTCAACAATGAGCATCCTGCGAGCTGCATCACCCTCAGGGAATCGCACCACATGGCTGTAGTGCCATAACTGACGCTCCCTCACAATGCAGGTAATGTGCCTCATATGGGACTCTAGGAGCAGCTGCTCATTCAACACAAAGTCAAACCAGCGTTACCCAAGGATTCTCAGAAGAGACACAGTACCAAAGGAGTCCAGTCTTCATCTCAGGTCACTGGATAGCATCCATGTCTCAGAACCATCCAGCAAAATAAGAAGCACCAGGACTCTGAAGACTTGGACCTTTGTCCTTTCGCATAGATATCAGGACGCCACACACCCTTTTCCAGCGACCTCATGACCTCCCATGCTCTCCCAATCTGTCTACTGACTTCATAGGAAGAGTCACCAGAGACATAAATATCGCTGCCAAGGTAAGTAAACCTCTCGACATGGTCAAAACTCTCTCCACACTGATGGCTGTGCCCAAAAGGTCATTAAAGGCCTGGATGTTGCTTTTTTTCAGACATTCAGACTCCTCACTCAGTCTCTTAAGAGCCCTGATCAGAGCCTCCATTGACTCCGCAAAGGTCACAGCAACATCAGTAAAGTCAAGATCAGTGATTCTTTCTTCACCAACAGATGCCCCACAACCACTGGACCCCACGACCTTGCCCAACACCCAGTCCATGCAAGCAACGAACAGAGTAGGAGCAGGAACACACTCATGACGAACCCCAGAATCAACTGGGAAAAATGCAGAGGTTCTGCCTCCACTCTGCACAGCACTAATAATACCAGTGTACAGGCCAGCCATGATATCTATCAAGTTCAGGGCGATCCTGCAAAGTCTCAGGATATCCAACAGGGCAGCTCAATCAACTGAGTCAAACGCTTTACGAAAATCAACAAAGGCTGCAAAGAAACTGCCAATATTCATGTTTGCACTTCATGAGAACCCTCAGTGCCAGGATGCGGTCAATGGTAGACCTCATAGGAGTAAAACCAGACTGCTCCAGTCCCTGGTAGGTGAGCAAGTGATCACGGATCCTATTGAGGATGGCCCTAGCAAGGATCTTACCCGGCACAGAGAGCAGTGTTATCCCCCTGTAGTTGCTGCAGTCCAGGCGATCACCCTTACCTTTCCAGATAGGGATGACAAGTCCCATTTTCCAGTCAGTTGGGATGATGCCAGTATCCCAAATGGAAGCAAAGATTGTTTGCAATACCAGGAGGGCAGCCTTACCACCAGCCTGGAGAAGTTCACCCCAGATACTACAGATCCCTGCAGCCTTCCCTACCCTTAGATGGTTCGCCACCTGTGCAATCTCAGTGAGACTGGCTGGTTCAGAGCAAATTGGAGGATCAGCCTCAAGAACCGTGGACCCAGAGATGTCAAACATCCTAGCTGGAGGATCGTCTTTAAACAGCTGCCCAAAGTAGCCATCCCAGTGGATTAAAACTACAGCATCATCCGTATGGACCTTTCCATCACCCACCCTGACTGCAACTCTCCTAGAAACAGATTTGGGATGTGCTTAATGCTTCGATTCTTCTGTAAGCAGGATGTGGGTCACTAGACCAAAGATGGTGTGTCATTTGCTCACAGATTCCTCTAACAAACACCTCATTATCTGCTCTCAGAGCCCTCAAAGCCGTCCTTCTCAGTTTCCAGTAGTAGATTCTGTAATTCCCGGGAAACCGGGAATGGCCAAGCTTGCATATATAGCGTGTAAAAGTGTAAAAATCGATCCAGAAATAACAGAGTTATAGTAGAAAATAATTAAGTGGCACGGTTTTTTGGCCCACGGTGTAGTGTTTTGCAGATTCTTTCAGTCAACCAGCAGCAGTCGTCAGTCTCCCGGCTACAACTAAGACACAGTGAACTGGGAGGAGTCTGCACTCTGCAGCTCACGAATGTTGGGACAGGGCAGACTTCATTGACGTCTGTCAGACAACAGCTTTGAACAGCAACTTGAAATTGCAATGCGTCAGTCTGCTGCATCCACATTATCTGTGCCAAGGAACTTGCCATCACAGAATGATGACAAGAAATTGGATGCATCAGTAAAAGCTGAAATGGCGGTGTTTCAGAGCAACAGCAAGCGTGGGCGTTGTTTAGAACAAGTGTATCAGTATCTGATCAGGTAGATAGCGTTGCATTCATAAACATTTTTTTTTAAACGTTAGTCTATCATATATCCTCCCTATGGCATTTTCCACTTGATTGACATACAGGACGGCCAGTCTGAAATCTCTTTCCTTCTAACACACTGGTCATACCATATGCACCCATACAATCAGATTGTGATTCAGACTACGAATGACATGAATGTAATTACCCAGATCTACATGCTGTCAAATAAACAAACCACACGCCATGGCTTCGCCTCTGACACTGACGTCTGAGGTTCGATTCCCGAGAAGAGGTGCAGTGAGTGTGTACGCCTGATGAGCCCAGAATTAGAGCGAAACACGTGTTGCGTACTCTTTGCATTATTTGACAGTAAAACTTTGCAATATATATATACAGTATATAGCATTTTTAATGTAGGTAGATCATTTCGACCTGGTCATTTTAAAAGTAGCTGGCAAGCCGAAAAAGTGTGGGCACCCCTGAACAAGATACATGTACTTATATGACAGCACAAACTGCTTGTAGATAAGGTTAGTCTTTTATTGGTGTCAATATATTGCAGTAGTTTTATTAAAAATAAGTGTTGGTCATTCTAAAACCGTTCACATGTGAGATGCCCGGCACTGTGTCATCCCCGGGATTCCCGGGAATGACATGCGGGATTCCCGAATTCCCAGGAATGGATTCCCTAGTTTCCAGTACAGACCGGAGCTGTCATCAAGCCATGCACTGTGACTCCTCTCAATGATATCCAGAGCGACTTGTGAGATGGAACACCAGTAACACCAACACACCCCTCAGCAACCTTCAGGGTCTTATCACGGAAGGCCTCTCACATCACATTAGGATCAGCAGTCACACCCATAAGTCCATAAGTTCCTCACACAAACTGCGTAGAAACTCATCAGAAACAGCCTGATCCTGGAGTCTGGCATTCTAACCTTTTTTTAAATTAGTCATGTTTTAATTAACTTCTTTTGAATTAATTTTAATTGACTTCTCTTGAAGACTCAGACCCCTTAATTTTTTCTTTTTTCCTTACTTAGCAGCTAATCAATAATGAGATAGAAAATTAGCCAAAACATGACCAGCAAACTGTGGCCATCATACAATATCTGAAAATAAAGAAAGGTGAAGGTCTCAGGAATGTTGATCTGCTCGGGTCCATAAAACATTTAAACAATGCTCTAAGAGAAGAGATAATCAACAATTTTGCAAATGTATGCCATTGTACAATGAGACCAGCAACAAGCCATGGAAGGAAAGAACGAGTTTAATTGACAGCAAGACTTGGTGCCTAATGAAGCAACTGGTTGGAGGAGTTTGAGGCCCTGACTTAGTTGGTCTTCTGTTGACTCACTCACCTCACATTTCATTTCTGTTTGGGTGCCATTTAAGGAAGGAAACGCATCAATTCAGGGGGAACAAATCTTTAAAACAAGTCAGTTAAAATGAAAGCAAATGAAGTTAATTAGCAGCAAAAACAGGTTACTGATGAGGAAAAGGGTAAGAATGAAAACCTGCAGCCACTGCAGCCCTCAAAGACCAGATTTGGAGACCACTGCTGTAGAGCATGACATTCAGAGCTTCCTATAGGCAGGGACTGAATCACGTCTGTGTTTTTACTGCGCTTTGGTTTTTAACTGACAATTCAGATGTGAGCGTCAGTGGGCTTTGTGCTTTAGGAACCAAGTTACCCAAACTATTCAATAACATTTCAGTAATTATTTACTATTCTAATGTTGATCTTTCTGATTATAAAATAGGCCTTTACGATAGCAATTGATGAGAACAATTCATAATTAATTCCAGAATTACAGTATTTGAGGGTTCCTCTACAGTGCCTCTTTTTTCCGTCCAGCCGTTTTAGCTCTAGACTGTGACACACAGACAGAAACACACCCGTCATTGAGATATCGATGTTTTCGGTATCAGGAGACCCTAAAATGTCGAGATCCATTGAAAACTGGTGAACAAAATTTTTGACAAATCTAAAGCTTTTGGTTCTCCTCCACAGATGATAGGTTATGGTGCAGGAGGGTGCAAAGCAAAAAGTTCTTTAGTGCTAATGTGCAGCATTGGCACCCCTTAAAAGTGAACTAAAATGGAGTCTATCCATCGTATGTTCATCACATTTAAGCTTTAATATATTTGTCATTGCAAAGCACTTTATAATAGCAGCTGAGTGATATGAATTATTCTATGCATGTGTCGTCAATTAGCTGGTTACCTGCATTTACCTATGTGATCAGGGGTGTCATCATTTCCCAGTTATTCTGCCATATTGCATACGGTTGGGTCCAAGTTGCCATAAATGTACACAAGTTCTCCCATCAAGTCTTATTTTATAAATCCCAACGTTTGGGAGGAAAGCTGCTTATGCCATTTCAAGGGTATTGTGCATACGCATGTTTTATAAATCTGACCCCTGGGAGGGGAAGAGAGAAGGAGTAAGGAAGAAAAGAATTGAATTGTGCTTGTTTGAAGGAAAAGCCTGTTCAAATAAAAGGCTTATTTCAGTATGGGACTGTAGTTTGGCATTTGCGATTGTGAGATGCCACCGATAAACCACAGCCGATAAAGCAACTTCTGCGCCTCACTTAAAGTTCTGAAATACCAAAAGCATGTTTTGTGCAATTGATCACCACACTGTCTTTTAAAAGAAGTGGTGCCTTTTGGTTTGCTCTAGAAATTCTTTTCAGTATTTATGATTTGAATCAGCTCATTAACCCTCACAACTGCATCACAAGTCTTGACCCCTCGTGAACTTTAAGAAATCAGCTTAAACGCATTACACGAAGTATCTACAACATCTGTCAGTCTGAAGATGCCTTTCAGGCGTAACAGGCCTGCGGACCTTAGGTCGGGGCAGCACTAGTCTGCAGTGTCTAATAAGATTGTCACATGACAGCCTACTTAAAGGGGGGGGTTGTACATTTTTGCCATTGCCAGGTAGCTCTCAGCTCCTCGATCCCCCCCACACTGTGGCATCAGCAGCTCTCCTGCTAGAAGGATGTCTGCTTAAGGAAAAGCCTGAAGTAAATTCCAAATGGCAGACATTCTCTTTTAAGCCATCTTTTATTACCCAATTTTATGACTGCAGTGAATCAATACAAGGCCTGTGAGCCCAAGGTGCGAGTAGATGAAGAAAAAGGTGGAATGTGAGACACAATGTCAGCAGACAGCAAGCACCATCAGGAGTAAAGTATATTTAATAAAACTAGTCAGCATTTCTAATACGATCAAACAGTTCAAATGTATCATTTTGTAATTTTTGGTCTAAATATTAGCAGTCAGGAGAACAAAACAGGTTGGCATGGGGCCGCATCTGAAGTGGTCCCTTTGAGACTGGTGTTGTAGCTGCCAGAGGATGCAGAACATGAAGTCCTGTCAGCAACTGTGCGTAAATCCAGGCAGGCCAGCATCTGAGGGCCTGTCTGAGTGGAAATGGTGGTCTTTAATCCTAAACACTCTATACAGAACTAACGGAAAAGTCACAGTACTCAGGGGTGTATCACTAGAATAAACATGTCTGCAAAGAGAAAATTGATCCGCTGTGCTTTAATCAAAATCTGCAGCCAATGGGAATATCTTCTGCTTTACTGTTTCTATTCAACAATATGAGCACAAGAGAAATCATTTTATTTTTAAAGAACTTAAACCTGACTATCCTGTCTAATATAACAAGGCATGTCTAAGTGACTGTACGTGAAGTAAGACTTGAGTTGACAAGGTCATAAGTGCTGAGGTGAACACTGGAGTGTGGAGCAGGCAGCATGGCAGTCAGGGGGCTAGCAGGAGCCTTTATACAGTACCAACAAGTCTAAGAGAAATCCAGCAAAAACTGGAGCTCAAAACTGGACTTTGCAATAACTGGCCATAATCAAAAATAGTGAAATGCACTGGAAGAGATTTTGTTTAAATGATCTAAAAGCTTAAATGCAGCCGACACCAGGGTCAGCGCCAGCCCAAACGTCCCCATTGGCACACCCTGTAGCTTAAGTTTTTTAAAGTTCTTTTTCCTCAAATAAAATGTACGTGCATTTTAATATATATATCTCTCTTGTTTAAAATATCGGCTGATTAGAAACGTGCACAGCAAAATCCTCAGTGTTAGCTTTATAACTAGAAAGGTTCGGTTAACTCTTGAATAGCCTTTGGAAAGCACATATTGCCGGGCTTCTGTATCTGCGGGCTCCACACTTGTGGATTCAATCATCCACAGGCCGAAAATATTTTGAAGAAAAAAAAAAAAATCCAGAAAGTGCACAAATGTAAAACTTGAACTCGAAGTTGAATGACGTGATCTGTAGGCGTACCCTGCTGCAGCCTCCCGCCATACTGTCGCTGTTCAATAAATTGGCTTATAGGAGTAAACTTACAACTCCTACATGGTAGCCAATTGCTGAGCCACCACACTGCTCTTCAGTTGGCCAGCTCTGCTCCAATATAGCATCCTCGGGGTACTCTGTAGATCCATCGACCTCATTCTCCGGCAATCATAACCTGCATAACAGGCAAGCGTTTTCTCGCTCTCCTATCCCTCCTCGGCTTCAGAGCGCTACCATTCACCCAAGTGGAAAACAGTTTTCATCTTTACACTTCCTGCAGGGCTGCAGCTCCCAAAACAAAACGCAAAAGACATAAAAAAAATTCTGGAAAATAAATAGACTCAAACAAAGAAGACTAAACTATCACTGACCAAAAAGTTCAACAGAAATCAGATATTCATAAACCGTTGCTTGCCCCAAGCCAATGGAAGTGAGTCTATCAATCAGCCTGCAGACACCTGGCCAGGGTACCGGCTTTAAACGTAGGTAAGGTTATCAATACACACACACACACACACACACACACTCACGTGCAAAGAGCCATGCAGGCTAGAAATGGGTCGGACACGCACAGGTTGCTGGTATGTAATCAGAGCAGCGGTAAATTAAATACTCAAACTTCAACAGAGAACCCGTTATTGCTGACAGGGACACACATGCACACTGTGCCAAGTGCTGCCCTGCGTTTCCATAAACTAAAGCTGTCCAGGCAGCAATCCCGACTGTAAGATGCCATGAGGACCTTGGTGTCACATTGTGTGCACCCTTTATTTCTGTGAAAAAATGGCTCCTAAAAAGCAGTTAGGTGGTCAAAGCAATCCCTCAAAGGCTAAGTGGGAGCGTAAAGTGCTATCTATTGGCGAGAAAATAAAAATCTTACATCTAATGAAAAGTGGCACAGCACTTGACTAAGTCGTTATTCCCTAAACAATGCATTACAACAACTACTTTTATAGCATTTACATTGTATTAGGCATGATAAGTAATCTGGAAGTAATTTAAAGTATATAGGAGGAGGTGCGTATATACGAGGGCCCTGAGCATCCTGGTCATTTAACCAAATCCTCCATGGATACGAAGGGCCGACTGTATATGGCTGTCGATTACGCAGCGTACAACCCCAATTCCAATGAAGTTGGGACGTTGTGTAAAACGTAAATAAAAACAGAATACAATGATTTGCAAATCCTTTTCAACCTATATTCAATTGAATACACTACAAAGACAAGATATCGAATGTTCAAACTGATAAACTTTATTGTTGTTTTGCAAATTTTCACTCGTTTTGAATTTGATGCCTGCAACACGTTCCAAAAAAGCTGGGACAGGGGCATGTTAACCACTGTGTTATATCACCTTTCCTTTTAACAACAATCAATAAGTGTTTGGGAACTGAGGACACTAACTGTTGAAGCTGTGTAGGTGGAATTATTTCCCATTCTTGCTTGATGTACAAATTCAGTTGCTCAACAGTCCGGGGTCTCCGTTGTCGTATTTTGTGCTTAATAATGCGCCACACATTTTCAATGGGAGACAGGTCTGGACTGCAGGCAGGCCAGTCTAGTACCCGCACTCTTTTACTACGAAGCCACGCTGTTGTAACACATGCAGAATGTGGCTTCGCATTTTCCTGCTGAAATAAGCAGGGATGTCCCTGAAAAAGACGTCGCTTGGATGGCAGCATATGTTGCTCCAAAACCTGTATGTACCTTTCAGCATTAATGGTGCCTTCACAGACGTGCAAGTTACCCATGCCATGGGCACTAACACACCCCCATACCATCGCAGATGCTGGCTTTTGAACTTTGAGCTGATAACAACGAGCCAAAACAGGTGTTTTTTGAACATTCCTCAACTTTCCCAGTCTTTTGCTGCCCCTGTCCCAGCTTTTCTGGAATGTGTTGCAGGCATCAAATTCAAAATGAGTGAAGATTTGCAAAACAACAATAAAGTTTATCAGTTTGAACATTGTCTTTGTAGTGTATTCAATTGAATATAGGTTGAAAAGGATTTGCAAATCATTGTATTCTGTTTTTATTTACGTTTTACACAAAGTCCCAACTTCATTAGAATTGGGGTTGTATGTCTTCACAACAAGGTTTACAAAATAAGACTGACTGGAAATGTTGTCAGTCCAAGCTACTAAAAACACGAGGTTAACAGGGGCCTATCAACTAGTATCTTACTTAAGTTACTTTAGCACTCTCGTTGAACTCCACTGAATCGATTCGTATGAAAAGATTCACTAAAGGGAGACATTCAAAAAAACCACACTGTGGTACTGGTGGGCTGTCTCGGTGGAAGGAAACGTGACGGACGTCTCGACAAACAGCAGTTTTAGCTTTTATCAGTGAACGGAAACAGACAAATGGCAAATGCGTCAAACTCTGATGCCAGCACTAAAAATTTCAGTGGTGCTTCAACGGTGAGTGGAAACCTCACTGCTAGCTGTGTTCACCTTAGTGATGGTGGTGCTACCATTGCTATGAGCATGCTGGGAAATCTACATCCACCCAAATGCCAAAGGACCAGCCAGGTCACGGATTTTTCTGATACCCACGAGCCACCAGCTCAATCGCTATTAAAAGTTTCCAACTTCTGTAACCGCCGGTAAGGCATGGAATTTTGTGGCTCATTGATACAACAGATAACAAAGTGTGGCTTGAAGTTGGTATATCCAAGGAGGCCATTTTGTCATTTTTGTAATAATCTAGTTGAGGATAGATTCATTTGTGTGTTCAAGAGACTGCAAACACCCGTATCAGATATGCATACACAAATTGCAAAGAATGGCAAAACAGCCATCAGGCTCTTTGCTGTTATACCATGTTTTACTGGTCAAAATTTTGGCAGATGTTATTTGGTGAATTGTGCCTCGCGATGCGCTGGTATGTCATACATATCATCAAAAGGTAGGCAGTCAATTTATATTCACCACATTCAAACTAGGTGTAAATTTTAAATGAATGTATATATACTAGTAATAAAAATAATATTAGGCCCACTCATCACAGATTTAGGCCCATCCAAGTCCTGGCATCACTACTGGCTGACACTCCCTCTTTTACAGGGGGATGTGATGACAGAGTATGTCAGAGTATGGAGCCACTGCAGGTCAAGGGTCTTGCTCAAGTGGCCCAATGGCATGGAGTCACTTCTGGCACTTACAGGATTCAAACTGGCAACCTTCTGATTGCTGGGGCAGCTTCCTAGCCTTAGAGCCACCACTCCGCCTGTAACAAATCAGCGCTTTTATTTGACAACAGCAAAGATTATGGAAGCCATTCTTACATAAAGCAGTAAACAAAGCAAATGAACACAAGGCCTTTTCAGGATGTCAAGCTGTCTCACTTCGGCAATGGCCACCATATAATGTTGCTATAGTACCTTCTGTTTTGTTTATAAAAAGTGAGCTGTTCGCTCTTTGTTGACGAGTGTTTCATGGCCTGACAACACGGGGATTTAAGTCACATTTCCTTTGCTCTCTCCACTCCTTCTTTTTATGACATCTGAGACTCAGTCTGTTGGACAAGCGAATTGACTTTTGTCAGGAAAGAAGGGCACTCCTGACGTTTCTCTCTATTAAATCTGGAAGCTAAACGTTTGCATGAAAGTTATACAGACAGCATTGTTTACAGTGATTCCATTTTCATCGATGATCACTCCGGACTGTATGTTTGAGCACAAATTGGTGATCAGAACATCATAACAAAACAGCCGTAATATGGATCTGTTAAGAACATAAGAACAATTTTGTCAAGCCTAGCCTATTCAGCTCAACTAAGCCGGTCAGTCCATATTCAATCATCACACATGCTGAGGCTCTGTGTGTTATGTGAATACAGACTTCCATTCAGGTTCTTGTTGAACACGTTTAAACACTTCTGGCAGGACTCCTTTTCATCTCCATTTGTTTAACCTGACAAGACCAAACCCCTTCAATACCTCCGCACTGCTCTGACCCCACTTGTCCAGCGTCAGTCTTGTAGTCTGTGTCTGCTGAATCTTTATGTAATATGAAGACCTTACCAGCACAAATTTCTGGGCCTGTTCTCAACACCGTGCACTCTGCCATGCTGCTCTCTCCATAATACACCAGGGTTCAGAATTGGCCAGCCACTTGTTTGATGCTCCAGATCTTCCCTGCAGGAGACTTTCCTCCAATATGGGCTCACTTCGGTGTGCTTTTCCTTTTATTGTACGATTGAGCTGTTTCTATTAGGTAGGTGTTTGGTGGCCTGATTTACAGGTGCATCTCAATAAATTAGAATATCATTGAAAAGTTCATTTATTTCAGTAATTCAATTCAAAAAGTAAAACCCATATATTATATAGATTCATTACACACAGAGTGATATATTTCAAGCGTTTATTTCTTTTCATTTTGCCGATTATGGCTTACAGGTAATGAAAACTCAAGATTCAGTATCTCAGAAAATTAGAATATTACATAATACCAATAAAAAGAAATGATTTTTAATACAGAAATGTTAGCCTACTGAGAAGTATGTCCATGTACACACTCAATACTTGGTCAAGGCTTCTTTTACACGACTTACTGCAATCTGGCCTGGCATGGATTCGATCAGCCTGTGGCACCGGTAAGGTGTTATGGAAGCCCAGGATACTTTGATAGCGGCCTTCAGCTTGCCTGCATTGTTGGGTCTGGTGTCTCATCTTCATCTTGACATTACCTCATAGATTCTCTATGGGGTTTAGATCAGGCACGTTTGCTGGTCAGTCAAGCACAGTGATACCATGGTCATTAAACCAGGCATTGGTACTTTTGGCAGTGTGGGCAGTTGGCCAGGTTCTGCTGGAAAATGAAATCAGCATCTCCATAAAGCTTGTCAGCAGAGGGAAGCATGAAGAGCTCTACAATTTCCTGGTAGACAACTGCGCTGACTTTGGACTTGATAAAACACAGTGGACCAACACCAGCAGATGACATGGCTCCCCAAATTGTCACCGACTGTGGAAACTTTACACTGGACCTCAAGCAGCTTGGATTCTGTGCCTTTCCTATAGACTCTGGGACCTTTATTTCCAAATGAAATGCAAAATTTACTTTCATCTGAAAAGAGGACTTTGGACCACTGAGCAACAGTCCTGTCCATTTTCTCCTTAGCCCAGGTAAGGGTAAGTCTGTGTGTGGTGGCTCTTAAAGCACTGTCTCCAGCCGCTGTCCAATCCTTGTGAATCTCCCCCCAAACTCTTAAATGGGTTGTGCTTCATAATCCTCTCAAGGCTGCAGTTATCCCTGTTGCTTGTGCACCTTTTTCTGCCAAACTTTTTCCTTCCACACAACTTTCCATTAATATGCTTGGATACAGCACTCTGAACAGCCGGCTTCTTTAGCAATGAACTTTTGTGGCCTACCCTCCTTGTGTAGGGTGTCATTGACTGTCTTCTGGACAACTGTCAAGTCAGTAGTCTTCCCTATGATTTTGTGGCCTTCTGATCCTGCCTGAGAGACCATTTAAAGGCTTAGGGCACCTTTGCAGGTATTTTGGGTTAATTAGCTGAGTGTAGTGTGACACCATGAGTCTACAATATTGAACTTTTTCACAATATTCTAATTTTCTGAGATACTGAATTTTGGGATTTCATTAGCTATAAGCCATAATCAGCAAAATGAAAACAAATAAATGCTTGAAATACTTCACTCTGTGTGTAATGAATCTGTAATACACGAGTTTCACTTTTTGAATTGAATTACTGAAATAAATGAACTTTTGATGATATTCTAATTTATTGAGATGCACCTGTATATACTAACACACATTTTGTCCAAACCCCTACAGACCTCCAGCACAGACTGAGCACTGAGGAAGCCCCTCAAGTAACAAGGCTAAATTAAAACAAGTCTCAGGTCTAGAAAGGAATGTGAATTGGAAAGCACTAAGCCGGCCAGCGCTAGGAGTGGTGATGTGCACGTCCTTTACTTCAGGAGGAAGTCCAAGAGAAGACCCTTCAAATGC
This sequence comes from Polypterus bichir lapradei, assembly GCA_026402145.1. Lineage (NCBI taxonomy): Eukaryota > Metazoa > Chordata > Cladistia > Polypteriformes > Polypteridae > Polypterus > Polypterus bichir. The sequence goes on from JANRMT010062854.1 coordinate 37,701,072, forward strand.
CTTACTAACAACACCCTGTTTGTCACATGCTGTCTTCCTGTCCAGTTCCTGTAGCCTCTACCCCACATAATGACATTTATTCACAGGACTGAGATCCGATCACTCCTTTCAGACAAGAATCTAACGATTCATCACCTAATCTTCACAATGCCCTGACTAGGAGAGTTGGAGGAAAGCTGTCTCATGAAAAGTGTCTGGCTGCACCATTTTATTAGGAATGTTTAATGTCAGCTTAGTCAGAGGACACAGTGTGATGGTCAAGAGGACGTTTCTTCTCCTCAGAAGCCACCTTAATGCTCCCACACCCTCCGTGTTCCGAGCCCTGAGCCCTTGACAACTGCTTTTGGTTTCCGCTCGCCTCTGTTAGATGGCATTCAAGTAAACCTTACCACTGCATATGACGTGCATGCGCTTGGTGTGAAAGAGGCACAGCCTTTTATTGGCTGTCTCCCATGATGTGGACACCTAATTCTTTTATTGATTTTGAGATAAAGTAGAGTGTCGCATTATTAATGGTCATAATTAAGTAACGACATTATTAATGTGTGCCAGTTGAAAGTGAAAAAGGGAAACGTTGCATGTGAGGAGTGTGACTGTTTCTGTTATCCATTGTTTCACTGAAGGATATTTTCCAGAACGGCTCTTATCTCTTTTGAAATACTGTGGGTTAAAAAAAAAAAAAAAACAAAAAAACAAACAAAAGTCCTAGCTACAACACGCCTCGAAGTCATTAGTGCTGTGGACAGAAGCTTATGGGATTTCCGTTTACACAGATTCACGCATGCCGCTGGCTGGCCCCTGGTTTGTGACCAGGCGCTCCTTGCTGATGCCTAATCTTTTTTCCACTCACAATGAGTTTTATCAGCGATTTTCAAAGCACACAATGGTACATGATACCATGGGACTATGGGATGCCCTAGAGCCATAAAATTGGTGTCATCTATTGCTTATATGTTTCTAGTTAGTTACGTGCATGCTCTAGTTCTGATTATATTCGGGAAATTAAAAAGAAATTATAATGCTTTACAGCTTTTAAATAGACAAAGTCCTTCTGCTGCCTCCACTCTTGGAATATCAGTGGAGACACAAATATCAAAAAGTGCATTTATTAGGATAGTAAAGTACACACAGGGGGATATTGACAGGACAAAAATGAAAGTACAAGAGGAGAAGAACAGAAAGAATTCCACTGCCCTCCCTGGCACTGCCCAGTACAGGTGGGTAGTTTGCGTATCTGCCCACCTCTCAGCTACCCCACCAAAGCGCGCAAGTCTCCCACCACCACAGACCTGGTCCAGGCTCTCCTCCCACCTGTAGGCCCCCAAATATCTCACAGCAGCAGCATACTGATAAAAAAAAATATATTAAATTAAAGAGTGATAAAAATGCAGGTATAACAGACAATAACTTTGAGTAATGTTAATGTTTACCCCCCCGGGTGGAATTGAAGAGTCGCATAGTGTGGGGGAGGAACGATCTCCTCAGTCTGTCAGTGGAGCAGGGCAGTGACAGCAGTCTGTTGCTGAAGCTGCTCCTCTGCCTGGAGATGATCCTGTTCAGTGGATGCAGTGGATTCTCCATGATCGACAGGAGCCTGCTCAGCGCCTGTCGCTCTACCACAGATGTTAAACTGTTCAGCTTCATTCCTACAATAGAGCCTGCCTTCCTCACCAGTTTGTCCAGGCGTGAGGCGTCCTTCTTCTTTATGCTGCCTCCCCAGCACACCACAGCCGTCTGATAGAACATCTGCATCATCTTATTGCAGATGTTGAAGGACACCAGCCTTCTAAGGAAGTATAGTCGGCTCTGTCCTTTCTCTGTTCATTACTCAAGTGTTTCCTGGCTTCAGTTTTAAATGCACTTCCCTTCATTTCCACTGATGTCCTCAAGTATGCGCTTCTCGTGGGTCTATTTCATCAATGACTTTGAGACGCAGTCTCCTCTGCTAAACATGTTTAATTCTCTCCTCTCTGTCAGAGTAGGACACGTTCTTAAGTCCTGGGATAAACTTGGTTTCTCTCCTCTGGACAGCTTCAAGTGCTGCAATGTCTTGTTTGTGTCACTAATGTGTTATATGGTCGTTGACTTGTATTCAACAGTTTTTACGTTATAACTCAACATTTTATTTGCTTTTTAATACCTCCTGTGCATGGCTTTGATGATGGAAATGTTGCGTTACTATAAACCCCTAAGTTCTTTCTAGAGCTTTCTTTTTTGCATATGGCAGAGTCTGCCATTGTGTATTTCCATTACATTTTCTACATTTTGCACTTTTCTACATTAATCTGCATTTTTCCAAGTGTTTTCCCAGTTCTGAAGCTTCTCAAAATCTGTTTGAGTTGCTTTTCCTGTCAGCTTAGTGTCTGCCATTCCTCCAGTTTTGGTATCAGCTTTGAATTTCACAAGCACTATCACAAACAATGTCACTAATAGTACCACTCCAAGGACAGACACCTGAGGGACTCCAGTGAAGACCTCATTCTCAGCCTGTAACTTGTAGCTCATTTGTGTAAAGCGGGGCTTTCAGACCCTGAGCTTGCAGGGAGGTCTGTCCATCACTGGCATGTAGAGATGTTCTCCTATTGCCAGAGTGGGCAGTTCTCTATTCATGAGGTTCACCACAAGATTCCTTACCCTGTGCCATCCTGATAATACCCCTCTCCAGCTTGCCTGACCCTAAAACATATTGATTTTTTAATTTTATTTCTCTGGCACAGCTCAATAAATTCAACCCTATGCTAAAATATATAATGCAATGTATGCCTGCCATCAAAATCTCATCTTACAACAAGGGGAATAATAGGTAACTTCCCAGCATAGTGTAGGGGTCACCAACAACACAGACATTGAGCAGCCAGCAATTTCAAAGCATACTTAGATGGTAGCAAGTGTGCTTTAAGATCACATTAGTCATTAATGTAAGCAAAGTAAAGATCCCTCCATTCATTGTATGACCTCACTTCTTTCAGTACAGGGTGATCTGCTGGAGAGAAAGAGGCCATTCCTTTTTGTCACCAATAAGACTTGCATGCATTCCTTTGTATGTGTGAGGTGAATGGCGTAAAGGAGAATGTGAGTAAACCGACAATAGTAGCAGTAACAGAACTTGAACTCAGGTCAGAGAGAGAGCATTGGTAATTGTGAGTCCCTGTCTTGCACTCCAAAACATGAGGCTGAGCCTCAGTACTTTAGCAAAACCAGCTTCATTCAGCTTTATCCAAGCCTTTTGGGTGGGAAGTTTTGCACGCCCTCTAAGGCCTCCCAAGTTTAAAACGGGGCCACAATAGCTGCCTAGACTCCCCTGTCCCAGTGCATCAATGTTGCCGTGCGTTTGAAGCAGAATAGGAAGCACTCGGGGTCGTCAGGAGGGAGCCATCTTCACCAGCACATCCCTGGGGAGTGTGAAGACAGAAGCCCCCGCAGGAACCTCATTTTGCTCTGCTGGTATCGGGATGTTACTTGCCTCTTGGAGTTCCATTAAGGCAAGACCCCACTTCTGGTATTATGTGACGTGTGAGTTGGTGTGACGTGCACCCCAAAGAAGAGGCTGAGTCTCAGTACTTTAGCAAAACCAACATTATTAACTCAAAACATGTACAGCAAGGTTATTTATTGTAGCGGGATCTACCACTCTAGTCTGTCATGACTTGCTCTGGTAGACCCCTTATAAGACCACAGATCAGGGGAACATTTGCTGCATCCATGGGGACAATAAAACATACAAGACTACATTACTCCCTCTGAAACTTAAAGGGAAGAACTTCAAGGTTTGAACTACCATATCAGACACTTCACCCTGGCCTCTTTTAATAGGAAAAAGGAATGCCCTTTTCCCATGGGTCTTGGTCACCTGCAGAGTGCCTCCCTCTGCAGTGGACAGAGAGGGGCTCACTGCCGATGCCAGTCAAGGAGCTGGGTTTGAAATTGAACCGGAGTTGTCCAGTGATGTGGGAGACGAATCCTTAAGTGAAGACCCGGGACAGCTTACAGACTTTTCCATGCCGTTGCTCGCACCAACAGCCTCCCCAGACTGGACACCTAATACTGACCCAGACAAAAACAAAATAGCAGTGGGAGGTGAGCATGATGCTGCATCGGACACAGAGGAAACTGCGGCTGCCATTTAGACAGAGTTTGCTTGCCTGCAATGAGCCGATAGCAACTTGGGATTTCGCATTCAAACAAGCCCATATTGCAAATGACTCTTACTATCTGGAGAGAAAGATGCTCCAGATAGGCGTGATTTGTCTGAACAAAACCGAAGGGCGCGGTCCTATTGTACTTGTCTCGGCCAACGGTTCAGTTCGGTTCTGTATTGATTTTAGACATTTGAATAAGATTTCCAAGTTTGATGCATACCTGATGCTGCATGTGGACAAGCTGTTAGAGGAGCTCAGGCAGGTCTCATATATTTCCACCCTAGACCTCACGAAGGGATATTGGCAAGTGCCTTTGGAGGAGTCCAACTGCAATAAGATTGCATTCACCACTCTGGACGGGCTGTTTGAATTTACGGTGCTCCCTTTTGATCAGTAGACCAAAGTGGATCAGTAGATGATGGACCAGATCCTGCGTTCCGATTCTGCATATGCAAGTGCCTATCTTGAAACCCATTATCTGGTATTATTCCAATATCGACAAAGCTAAAGGGGGGGGGTGTGAGTTTTCTGAACTCTTTTGGGGACCACCCCAATAGAATGACACACTGAACTGCAACTGCCATGTCCCTGGTGGGCTGCTTGTCCATCGCCAAGGCAACCGGCGGTTCACAATGCAGCAGCATAGCGATGTGGAAACAAATATGAGCCGATCTTGATTTTGCTAAAAGTGCCTGTCCCCGATGGATGATGCAAGGTACATTATAAATGCAGGGAACAGTATAACTTGGCCACTGACCTGGCCCCAACCCTGTCTGATTGCTGTTTCTGTGTATAGCAGAGTGCTAGATCCTGCTATAATAAATAACCATGCTGTTCCTGTTTCAAGCTGAATAAAGCTGGTTTTGCTTAAGTACTGAGACACAGCCTCGTATTTTGGGGTGTAAGACAGTGACTCACACGTTGTAATATATAAGAATGATATACCCCTCTCTCACTGAAATCCAGCAGTACAGCAGAGATGTTCCACAGACCAAAGCAAAATGAAGACAAGCAGCGCTTAGAACACGTTAGGGATATTATTGTAAAGATCAGATCTGGGAAATGGTATATGACCACCTCAAAAGTGCTGAACATACCTAGGAGCTCAGTGCAGACCATCAAACAGAAGTGGAAAAAATATGAAACTACAGCCACACATCCTTGGTCATCCCCTCCAGGCTTAGCAGACAAACAAGAATGGCACTTGTCAGGGAGGCTACTATGACAGCCATTGTTACTGATTGAGTTGCAAGAGTTGGTGATTGCAATTAGAGAAGATAGTCACACCGCAGAAACTTTTAGACTTTACTAAATTTCATTATGTATATTGCTGACTATTTACAAAAAAACTGATTTAAGACAAGGAATGAAGAGAAAGAAAAAAATAAAACAATGGCTGTTATGTATACATTGGTGTAGAGACCTCAGAACCACCAGTTGTTGATGACAGTTGGGTTACGCAGCTTCATTAAAGGACAAAAAAAAAGGAAATGTCAATGCATACAGACAGCGAAAGAAATGACTGACCAATATGCTTTTTTAATAGCCTTTCAGTATCTTTAATCAACTAGCAAGCCTGATGGGATTCCTGAAAACACTTTATTGCATTTAACACAAATACAGAGAAAAAAGAGTAGAAAAAGCACCACGAAAAATGAATGAATGACCTGATTTAGTTGACAGTCTGTAATTGGGATGGGATTACTGACATCATCACCCAGTACTCTGCATACACTTCATTCTGTGAATGGTTGCTCTGTGTCATGTGACAGACAGACAGCCAGACAGATAGATAGATAGATACTACAACCAGCCATGTCCTAGTAGTAGTGTTGCAGTAGGACTTCATGAAGGCCCACACGGGCATAGGGCTCCATGTCCCATGTCATATCTGGGGCACTTGTTTTCCAAAAAACTTTACCTGTGCAGGCACCACTCTTGTAGCACTGGCTGTGTATCATGTATACCATCCTTTTTCAGGGTCTAATTAAAGTCCCAAGTGACCGTGCAGGTGGTAGTTCTCATGCTAGGAATATCTTGCACAGATCTGATCTTAGTAAGTAGGACTTTAACCATCTGTGAGGCAAGCTGATTTGTTTTTTGCTTTCTTTCAAAATAACTCACCGCTTACTTTACTGACATTTTGCCAGACACATTTCTTTATCTAATAACACACTGACAGAGTAAAATGTTTTAGGAAGGGTGGGCCTCTAACCATAGTGCCACAGGGCTGCCCTTATTTAAATTCTGGTGCTATCTAAAATTAAAATGTTGCACATAGGTTTGTGGGTCATTGTTAGGCATATCATATGTACTGAATTAAGACCTAAGACCAAGGATTAAGGCCCAGTGGTTTGCGAGTTTTTGTGTGGCAAACAAACAATCCTTAGCATTTTCTGCATAGATGATTTTTCAAATTAAAAACAACATCCATCCATCCATCCATTATCCAACCCGCTATATCCTAACTACAGGGTCACGGGGGTCAGCTGAAGCCAATCCCTGCCAACACAGGGCGCAAGGCAGGAAACAAACCCCGGGCAGGGCGCCACCCCAATGCAGTAAAAACAACATACTTTTTATATTATTTGTCATTAGCTTTTGGGAAAAACATTTAAACAATTACTTTGTTTGTTGAGTAAATAAATGCAATGTCGCCAGCAGTAAGGAAATCTCTCGCTTAAGATCAATGTAGTGGGTGATCATCATTAAATTGTTACAAACACACACTCTATAGACACATTAAGCAAACATTGTGGGAACAAAACACCATAGTCACACCTGGAACAAAAGGGTGCAGGTTAGAAATAAAGACATTTACATTTAAGTAGGTAATGCAACGTTAAGTCTAACAGCAGATACTTTCTTAAAACCAGTAAAGTGCAGTCAGCTAAATTCCATTTTCCTGTATGGCCTCTAAACGGACAGGGACTCAATGTCCCCTGCATGTGGTGTCACAGCAAGATGATGTGAAGGCAAAGGCTGCGGATAAATGCATTGTATTTAAAGAGTCTCCACATTCTGGCTGCCATTTTTTCAACCCCTGCCAACCGCTACTCACTCAAGGGGACTTACCTGCTGTGATAAAAGACAGGACTGGTTTTGCCAGGTTCCTCTTTCAACGGGCTCTCTCACTTATTACATGTATTACATGTAGTCTGGTCTTCAAATGAAAACTCCTTATACACACCACTTGAATCTCATCAATAAATCATCATGAGATGGAACCAGCAAAGCAAACCTTCAGTGACTTTCCAAGTCTGCTTAACGCAACTCACGTTTACATAAAAATTCAAAAATCCATAGTGTGTGTTTAGACGTAAGTGCAATGTGCTCACCGCCCACAAGCTTATCATTGGTGCCTGGCCTATGGCCAGCCTTGCCCTCTAGCTTATCTCTGAATTTCGAAATTGCATTTCAATCTCTTACCTTGCTGTTCAAACAATCCAGAAGTGACCATCCACACAGTTTGTCACTTATAAGCATGGAGATGCTCTCAGTTCTGCTGTCATTCACTTCCTATCTTCATACACCTTAGGAAGCTTTAACTATCATCCAATAATGTGTTCTTAAATTACAGCATGATCTTGCCACTAATTATATTACAACATGCTGCCTGTCATTAGAGACTGGTATACCATCTGTCTATTGGGCAAAGTCTACTCCAAAATAAAAGACAACTCCTACTTAGTAATCTTAAGTCACATATCTAAGAGAGGTTTACAACAGGAACATATAAATTGCATGTATCTAATTTCAGTATCCACTGTCACTATTAAAGGCCACAAGGAATAGGATGCTGGATGTTTTAGGTAAGGGCAACAGAAGTTTCAATGTTGCAAAGTTGTACTCTCTAATCAAGGCAGTAGAGATGTTGTACATGAATTAGCATATGCAAGTGAGAATCTCACTAAAACGTGTGACAGGAATCACCTCTAAACCTATTAATGGTCATTTGTTGGCATTAAAACTACTGAATCTGTGGATGACATGGAAGTACAGTAAGTAAGCCAAGCAAGCAAGTAAGCCAAGCGTGAGTAACCAATTAACACAGAAGGTCTTAGAGATACAGTGGCTTGCAAAAGTATTCGGCCCCCTTGAACATTTCCACATTTTGTCACATTACAGCCACAAATATGAATCAATTTCATTGGAATTCCACGTGAAAGACCAATACAAAGTGGTGTACACTTGAGAAGTGGAACGAAAATCATACATAATTCCAAACATTTTTTACAAATAAATAACTGCAAAGTGGGGTGTGCGTAATTATTCAGCCCCCTTTGGTCTGAGTGCAGTCAGTTGCCCATAGACATTGCCTGATGAGTGCTAATGACTAAATAGAGTGCACCTGTGTGTAATCTAGTGTCAGTACAAATACAGCTGCTCTGTGACGGCCTCAGAGGTTGTCTAAGAGAATATTGGGAGCAACAACACCATGAAGTCCAAAGAACACCCCAGACAGGTCAGGGATAAAGTTATTGAGAAATTTAAAGCAGGCTTAGGCTACAAAAAGATTTCCAAAGCCTTGAACATCCCATGGAGCACTGTTCAAGCGATCATTCAGAAATGGAAGGAGTATGGCACAACTGTAAACCTACCAAGACAAGGCCATCCACCTAAACTCACAGGCCGAACAAGGAGAGCGCTGATCAGAAATGCAGCCAAGAGGCCCATGGTGACTCTGGACGAGCTGTAGAGATCTACAGCTCAGGTGGGGGAATCTGTCCATAGGACAACTATAAGTCGTGCACTGCACAAAGTTGGCCTTTATGGAAGAGTGGCAAGAAGAAAGCCATTGTTTACAGAAAACCATAAGAAGTCCCGTTTGCAGTTTGCCACAAGCCATGTGGGGGACACAGTAAACGTGCGGAAGAAGGTGCTCTGGTCAGATGAGACCAAAATGGAACTTTTTGGCCAAAATGCAAAACGCTATGTGTGGCGGAAAACTAAGTCTGCACATCACTCTGAACACACCATCCCCACTGTTAAATATGGTGGTGGCAGCATCATGCTCTGGGGATGCTTCTCTTCAGCAGGGACAGGGAAGCTGGTCAGAGTTGATGGGTAGATGGATGGAGCCAAATACAGGGCAATCTTGGAAGAAAACCTCTTGGAGTCTGCAAAAGACTTGAGACTGGGGCGGAGGTTCACCTTCCAGCAGGACAACGACCCTAAACATAAAGCCAGGGCAACAATGGAATGGTTTAAAACAAAACATATCCATGTGTTAGAATGGCCCAGCCAAAGTCCAGATCTAAATCCAATCGAGAATCTGTGGCAAGATCTGAAAACTGCTGTTCACAAACGCTGTCCATCTAATCTGACTGAGCTGGAGCTGTTTTGCAAAGAAGAATGGGCAAGGATTTCAGTCTCTAGATGTGCAAAGCTGGTAGAGACATACCCTAAAAGACTGGCAGCTGTGATTGCAGCAAAAGGTGGTTCTACAAAGTATTGACTCAGGGGGCTGAATAATTACGCACACCCCACTTTTCAGTTATTTATTTGTAAAAAATGTTTGGAATCATGCATGATTTTCGTTCCACTTCTCACGTGTACACCACTTTGTATTGGTCTTTCACGTGGAATTAACAATAAAATTGATTCATGTTTGTGGCTGTAATGTGACAAAATGTGGAAAAGTTCAAGGGGGCCGAATACTTTTGCAAGCCACTATATGGGAGAAATATTGGAGTCCATGGTGAAAAACCCACACTCACACGAGGAGAACATTCAGACTCAACGTAGACAGTGACCAGGCCAGCAGCAGCACTTGTAACTCTCATGCAGCTTCCATCACTTTCATAATCATTTTTAGAATTGTACTTTACATGTGCAAATAAATCAATGCCAATTGAAGGATCCTTTGCCATGGACTCATCATTGTCACCAATTGCTCCTGCCAAACCAGTTTTTTTTTTTTTTACCTTCAGATAAATCAAAAAGAAGGGTGCATGTGAAATAAACCCAATCTCTCCAGATGATCATATAAATATTACAAGCAAAGGCAAAATATACTTGGTGCCAGATAAGAGGGACCAGGAATGGGTAACACTCCTACAGGGAGATCGTTCAGGAATTCATGTGGATCCCACACTGAGTGCCACATAGCACAGGCTGCCAGGTAGCAGCACTTGATGAGAGGAATGCACCACAGAGTATCGAGCCTTAAAGAAAATTCCAGATATCTGACACTGACTTGCCCCTTAGGCAGCCCTTCAAATGCAGACCCTCTAGTAGATCTCACTTAGCATGGAGTCAGACAGTTACTATGGTTAACAGTTTACTGGGGTGGATGGAGGAAATGAGGCGAGAGTACTTTAGTGGACAAACAGACTATCTGCCTCACCTTACAGAGGGAACGTATGGTGTCATTTTACATTCACCGTCTTTGGCTTGCGCTGCTTATACTCGTACACTTGTTATCCCTCAAGTGTATTTGGAACTGAAATTGGTTGGCAATGCTTCTCCATTCAGGTAAATGGGGCAAATTCTTTGGAATAAGAGATAGATCTAAGGAATGTGCACCACAAAGCCATTTGATGTCTAGTGACCTGGCAACACCATTAAGTTCAATGTGTCCCTTAGCTCAAAGGTAACCTAAAGTTAGGTCCAATATGCTTTACGCCCCGAGCCATGCCAAAAACCCCAGAGTGGTAGACTGAGATCAACAAGAACAAGACTACAGACCCTTGTCTCACCAGCATCTTTGCTGAACAATGTTTAAATTACAGACCTTTCTGGTGGCCATGTCCTGGAACCTTTGTTGTGTTTAGAAAAGAAAATAGAGGTTTTCATTTGTTATTCTCTCTAAACAGTTTGATTTGCATATATGGTGTGTGGAGTGCATAATGGATTTTGCATAACCACTACAAAGTATTTTGGGAAAGAATACATTTCTTTTAAAAAAATGGCCTCTACCCTAGTCGGCAAGGCTCCAAGACTGAACTGGACAATTCTGAAAGGATAATAAATAGACTATGGCTCTATAAAGAGGATACGCATAAAAGTATAATGCACCACACCTTAGATTGTGAGGAATTTGTGGCTCAATCAAGTGTGTGCCTGTTAACTCAGAAAGAAGTCACCTGACTAGAGCCAAAAATGGCTATTATTTCCCTACAGAGCACTCACTAATTATATTATATTTTATTTAACGTTCTTATGAATTAAATTTAGAGTTCCTACTTTTGCCTGAGGTGTGACGGAGTTCAGTGAGTGTTTGACGCAAGTTATCTAACATTTTGTGTAATGTCTTAGGTGTCAATACAAATACTTTTCCCTTTGCATATTGTAGTATCATTGTTGAAGCTTAATCTTGGTATTCAGCCACCTAAATATGATAGCTTGTTAATGTCAGAATTATTATCAACTGCTTATGGAGTTCATGATAAAAGGAAACTTTACTTTTCATATATGAGGGTTAAACGGAAAGTAACATCTCCATTACTTAAGGCTTAATAGTGATATTTTATTAAGTGACACAAAAAAATAATTCATGTTTTTTCTTATTTTCTGTATTTACTGTACTGTTCCACAAAAACACCAAACAGTTCTGCAAATGATAAGCAAGTTTCATGAAGTCATCATGTGAGAACTCCACAAGTTGTTTTCTTCTGTTAGATCTTTTCATTTCACTTCTTCCTTCACATCTTTATTCCAGCTGTTTTCTTTCTCATCTTATTAATCTTTTCCTTGGGAAACTTGTCGAGATGTTCATTTTCCTGTTTCGCTATCTTTGCATTAGTTGACACAATAACACACAAGTGTTCATTCAACACAGACATTCCTGTATAAGACTTGGCAATGTGTGGCTTGTTGGTCAGAAATGCATGCAAGAACTTCACAACATCCTGTACACTTGAGAGGACATTGGAACTTCAGATTGCATTCAAGGGTACATTTTGAATTAGACTATGGATAAATATTTCAGACAAAATGATGTACATAAATGCAAAAAGAAGTAAATATATTGTGACATGTGACAATAAATATATAAATAAATATTGGTCTCCAGAATATTGATCTTGTTCTTTTATGGTATTCCTTAGTCGAGTTGGCTGTGTGCTTTGGATAAGCAGACATGTTAAAATTTGCAAGTCTTTCTTTAACTACAGTACCATGGCAACATCTTAGTAGTTGTTGCCATTAACATTCCCCTTTGTATTCAGCAGGAATCATGAAGATCATCTCCTTAACATGATCACACCAGCACCATGGCTGACAGCGGATGCTGTGTTGGTAGACATTTCCCTCAATGTATGGTTAGATTAAGCTTTTGTATACTCTTTGTATGACAAAAGACTCCTGTCCTTCCTGCCTCCCAACTCCACAATTCTGACTTGTGAAGAATACACAAAACATATTACACATGCAAGAACAGCGCAGGAACTCCCATTGGTAAAATGATAAAGTAAAACCTTTAGATACCATCACTACCTTACTATACTATAAGCATTAGAATAATTGAGTTAAATTAATCAGAATATGTCTTGTGACATCGATTGGGCCCAGTTGTAACAAGAACATGTTTGAGGTGTGGGAGTCAAACCAGAGAACCAGGGAAAACCTCCACACAAACACAGGAGAACATGCAAATTCCACTCGTCACTTGGAGGTTTGAGGCATCAGGGCTAAGTAATGTGCTGCATGCAACAAGACCAATAAACAGAGTAACTTCAGCAAAAGCTGTCCATTTCAATCACTTACTTCCAGTTTAATTTAACATTCCTGGAAAAAATGTCTGCAGAACTCCATGACTGATGATGTATGAAAAGTCATCTGCATCAGTAAGACTGTAAGACAAATGACAACATCATGGAACAATTTTGCAGCAAAGACATTCATGCAGTATTTTCGATTTAATCACACGTGCAGTGCCAGTTGTCCTGAACCTCATCATTTCTTTAGCCTAATTATTCTCCTCTTTCTGTCTCTCCAGTTCTCTTCATTCAGTCTCTTGTCTTGAGTCTGTTGAAGCTCCTCAATATATTCTGGCTCTTACTGGTGAGATTCAGCAAGGAGGCTAAACATTTTCTCATCTTCATTGTTTAACAGTACACAGTGAGACACAGAGGCTCATAAAACGAAAGCTCATCCATTTGAACTCTTGGAAAAACTAAGATTTTGTTAGAACAAATTATAGTCTGAGTGCTGAAATCTCAGTCTGCAGCTGCACACCACACGCCTGAGGGTGAAAGTTTGCTGCATAGGTAAAAAGAGTCTCATAAAGAATGGATTTCTACTTTTTCAAATTCATGTTGATTAAAAATCGAGAACATTCTGGGGGTTGAAGTGGATCGATGTGGTACAGTTTACAGCTATTATTACACATTTGCTCTGCTGCCCTGTACACTGTTGTCTTAAGCTGCTGGAGGAGACACTTTTATTATTATTAAAATAATTATAAAAATCCTTTACTTAACAATGCAAGTTTTGTGGGCAAATGAAAGATTACCATTATTGTGAAAAAATATCTAACTTCAAAACTACCAAAGTTACAAAGAGAAATCTTACAGAGCAGCTAATATTATTATAGCACATATATTTAGTGTATTGATATACGTAAGTACACACACACTATATATGCAGATCTGTGTGTGATGATTTTCTGCATCCATTGTCTGATGTTTTTCTGTTGATGTTTCAATATTATATTTTCTACTTTATTGTTAATGTATTATTTATGTTATGTTTTATGTATTCGTTATTAGTGTCTAGTGTACTGGGCTTTTCAGTGGACATGTGCTTTATTGCAGTAAACTGAATTGCTTTTTCTGCTCGTTTACTGTGGCCGGGTTACATTTAATAAGTGCTGCCAGGGACAGTGGCACTCTGTTATGACAAAATTGAAACTAAGGGCTTGTAAGGGCTTACACAATAAGGAAACCATTTTATATTGAAATTTTACAATCACAGTGCAGTTTACAATTATTTAGTTGGTGCAGCTATACAAAGTGACTTACCTTAGATCAGCAGGTTGACCAGTTCCTGCAATGTGAGCAGGCAGAGACTCAGCTTTTCTCGTTATGGTTTTCAGCCCTTAAGCAGAACCCCTAAAGTGCCACTAACTGTCACACAAGAATTCCAGTCTGTAAAGAGAGAGGTTTATGGTGCCCTGAGGCATCTCAGAATCATCTGGACAGACTTAACAATCCACACAGAACATCAAAATACTTAAATGCACCTCTCAGGATGCTCAGCTAAGGCCCACCGACTCACATTCTTAATTTCAGATTACTTCTTATTCCACTGTCTACTCATCCATCTGAAGTAATAGGGCTGCCAGCCTTTCTGAAAATAAATGTGTATAATTTATGTCAGTTTGATTTCTTATTTCACATATGCTAAAGGCCATAAACAAAATGATTTTCAAAAAGAGCTAAGAAAACCAAATGAACCCAAGCAGTAATACTGACGTCAAAGGAATACCTTAATGGTCCTGGGGGTTAATGAAAGCAGAAGATATGAAATGTTTTTCCTTCTCTCCATTTTTCAGAATCTTTTGCACCTGATGTGATCTTAGGAATAACACTGCGCTTGGTGCTGGGAAGGTCCTTGCCTGGGTCGTCCTCAATAGGATCCGTCATCACTTGCTCACCTACCAGGGACTGGAGCAGTCTGGTTTTACTCCTATAAGGTCTGCCATTGACTGCAGCCTGGTACTGAGGGTTCTCATGGAGTGCAAACATGAATATTCGCAGAGTTTTTTTGCAGCCTTTGTTGATTTTCATAAAGCATTCAACTCAGTTGATTGAGCTGTCCTGTGGGACATCCTAAGAATTTGTGGGATCACCTCAAGGTTGCTGGATATCATGGCCGGCCTGTACACTGGTACTGTGGGTGCTGTGCAGAGTGCAGGTAGCACCTCTGCGTTTTTCCCAGTTGATTCTGGGGTTTGTCAGGGGTGTGTTTTTGCTCCTACTGTGTTCAGTGCTTGTATGGACTGGGTGCTGGGCAAGGTCATGGGGTCCAGCAACTGTGGGCCATCTGTTGGCAAAGAAAGTTTCACAGATCTTGACTTTTCTGTCGATGCTGTGATCTTCGCGGAGTCAATGGAGGCTCTGATCAGGGATCTCGAGAGACTCAGTGAGGAGTCTGAGTGTCCTGGATAAAAACCAAGATCCAGGCCTTTAATGACCTCTTGGGCACAGCCATCAGCAGTGTGTCTGTTTGCGGAGAGAGTGTTGACCTTCTTCAGAGGTTTACTTACCTTGGCAGTAACATTCATGTCTCTGGTGACTCTTCCTATGAAGTCAGTAGACGGATTTGGAGAGCATGCGGGGTCATGAGGTTGCTGGAAAGGTGTGTGTGGCGCTTCTGATATCTATGCAAAAGGACAAAGGTCCAAGTCCTTAGAGTCCTGGTGCTTCCTGTCTTGCTATATGGTTGCAAGATATGGACACCATCCAGTGACCTGAGGTGAAGGCTGGACTCCTTTGGTACTGTGTCTTTCTAGAAAATCCTTGGGTACCGTTGGTTTGACTTTGTGTCAAATGATTGGTTGCTCATGGAATCACAAATGAGGCACATTACCTGCATTGTGAGGGAGCATCATTTATGGCACTACAGCCATGTGGCGTGATTCCCCAAAAGTGATCCAGCTCGTAAGATCCTCATTGTTGGACCAGGCCAAGGGGTCGCCCACGTAACACCTGGCTGCAGCAGATAGAGGGTCATTTCCAGAGGGTGGGACTGGACCGCGTGTCTGCCTGGGGGGTTGCAAACCGGGATCCCGAGCTGTTTCATTGTGTGGTGGGTGCGGCAACAAGCTGTACCAGTGCATGCTCCCCAACTTGACTTGACTTGACGGTCAGTCTGGAGTCACCATTAAGCTGAACAAAGACACCTTTGTGATGTGAGATAAAGGTAGGTGCACCCCAAAACACAGGAAGACCAAGACTGGATTTAAACCCATCTGAACACCTGTACACCCCCCCCCCCCAGTCTTCTAATGCAAGGAAAGCAGATGAAAGGTGTGAGAGTAAAAATGACTTTACTGATGTACTCTGAACATTATCAACTGATCAAGAGAAGGGGAGATAAAGGCACTTGATAAAACAGTCGGTCTAATGGACAGTCACAGAAGATGAAAAAGCAGCCCAACAAAAGTGTGCTTGATTTAGAGGATTGTTAACTCCTTCTTAAAAAAAAAGCAAAGCAAAATCATTCAATCATGAACAAAACTATTGTTACACTGGAAATCTCCAAGAGTAAAAATAAAAAAAATGAAGACTTTGACTTACTGGAGGGCACCTTTCTGCTCTTCCATCTCAGATAGGATTTCATATTAATTCATCAACATCTACTGACCTTTGATGTGTCAACAGAACAAAGGGTGAACACTTCAGTCCTGCTCAGGGACTGTACCTCTATGTGGACAGCAGTGTCTTTTAGTGGTACTATAAAGCGCATCCATTCATCCAAGCATGCATGCATAAAGGAAACCCACATCTGGGAGAAGACAGAAGCAAACTCTGAACTTATATATAGCTGAATAGTCAAGTACAGAAAATAAATCCCACAGGATAACTTTATAAAACTAGTGTATTACTACTTTATATGCCTGCCACAATGGTGCAAGGCTGGGACCAACTCTGGAAAGAGCACTGTGGAATTTATTATATACCTAGACATTGAAGGTAATTGCTTGAAAGGATATACTTTAGGTTCACATAGCTCAGGGCTTTAAAGTTGATATGAACGATTGTTTTATGGTTACAAAACCATTTTTTTCCTTCCTTTTCATTTCACAAGGTCATTCTAGACTATAAAAAGAGTATTTAACTACCGTAACAGTGAGCTGATGGCATGGCTACTGTCTGTGCTGTCAGCTTTTAAAGCAGTTTATAAAATAAAAAGCCTAGTGCAACTCAGTGGCGTCACTAGGGAGGTGCGGACTGCACCAGGTAACATCATCACAGGGAGTGACACCCAAATGACCGACTGAAACATTTGTTTGTAATGCTCTGGGCTCGTGAAATCACCAAGGAGGACAATTCACAACCGCCTCAATCTCAACGAAACAACTGAGTTTCCAGGTGCACCATTAAAGGTGAGAATTACCGCACTGCATTAAATGGCTGGGTGTCAGGGTGCAGCACTGTATGATCAACTCTCTCTTTGTACAGATTAACGTGCATGTCAGATGAAAACGGACCTATCTCTAGGGAAAGCTAGGCACCTGCTTCCCCTGGTCGCAGAGCCAACACACAACCATTGAACCACTCTGGGATCTGAAGTAGCTTCAGAGGTACCTGAGGAGTGCAGTGGATGATGCTGCCTTGCCAGCTCAGTTCAGCTCCCTTCCCTGCTCATTATGGAGGCTGCCTGATCCCAACCCTTCCACACTGATTTTCTCAGGGTAATCAGTTTTCATGAATTGTCAAAAGTTGCTTAGATCAGTAAGTGCTAATGTAAGGAAACACTGTTATTATGTCAGGGCCTGGTACAGGATTGTCCTAATGGGTCTATTTTCAGCACCAATTAGGATCTAACAGAACATTACTGACATGAATTTTATACCATTATAAATCAATTGCAAATCATTATAAACACATATTACGGAACATTTCAAGGTAAATGCAAACCTTTATCAGCATGTATTTTTTTTAATATTTTAATCCCCATACAAAACGTTAATGTGTATTTTCTAACGATGCAGAACAAATGCAACAAAACGTCTGTTTAACATCATGTAAAATGATACAGTAAATAACAGGTCCGATGTTACAGCAATCATTTTACAGAATCCTTGAAGGAGCTTTCACAGTTGCAAAGTCAATTATGACATCCGCAAAATTCTATTGATGCGCAAGATCCCCTTTGGCCAAAACTGCAGCACTGTTGAGTCTTTCGTGGCACATTGCTGTGCATAAGGAGGTCTTTTCTCATGGATTTCACACCAGTGTCTTCAAAAGGACAGCTCAGTTGGTCATCTGTGGAATAAATGAAATCTGGCTGAGGTGGAGGACACTTTTATCTGGTTTGTGGTCAGTGAAGTGCTAGAAGCAGGGAGCTGGTTTGTATATAATGGCTCGGGTCCCGTCTCCTGTTTTCAAACGCAGTTGTCACGGCTGCTCTTGATGACATTTTACAAAAACAATATTTCTGCACAGACAATCTTGTGCCCCCACACATACCCCAGGACATGCATTGTGTTGGCACCCCTTTTTGTGTGTCCTTTGATAAATGGAGGGTCCTTCCCAGGCTGATAAGTGTTTAGTTTTCAATAAATCTAATGAAGTGAATGTGATGGAAATCACAAGATTAACAGTATAAAATGAAGATGTAATTAATTATAATATGGAAAATACCAAAGAATAGCAGTGTGCTCCATGGCCACTTCTGCCCGAGTGAATGACTGAATGCCTGGCATAAAGGTAAATTGTTTGAAATGAAATGTCATACTTTAAGGAAAATCTCATTTGCACAGTGACTGCACACATTCAGTCTTTTATTAGAATGCCTTTTATTGCCTCCGATATGAATAATGTAAGTTTTAGAGTTTAAATACAAAAAGTTTATGGGAAATCTTTCCATACACACAATTCAGACAGCCCTGGTCGTCATAACAATGACATCTGACTGGCACACTACAGCCACTTCTAGTCATTTAACGTGGAAAATGTGAAGATCAGTTAAGCTTGGAATGGCTAAGATAGGCTACATGCCTCATAACTGACTCGTCAGGTGGCACGGCCATTACTTAGCCATGCTTAGCTTGGTGTGGTCAGTTATTCCAATAAAAGGAGGAAACCTGCATGCTCAGGCCATTGCATGTTAAAGAGAAACTGTAGTAGCCTTTTGCGGGGTGGGAACCTTCATTTCATTATCTGCTAAGTCAATCATTGCACAAGCTTTTAATAAAGAGGAATGGTCTAGAGAAGACAGCACTGACAGTTTGCCATTCTCCTTATCTTATCAGGGTAAACACTAGGATGCTTATTACCAGGGAATTATTATTATTATTTAACTTGTTCTCTGGGCAGTACAGTGGCACAGTGGTAGTGCTGCTGCCTCGCAGTTAGAAGACCCGGGTTCACTTTCCAGGTCCTACCTGCGTGGAGTTTGCATGTTCTCTGTCTGCGCGGGTTTCCTCCAGGCGCTCCAGTTTCCTCCCACAGTCCAAAGACATGCAGGTTAGGTGGACTGGCGATCCTAAATTGTGCCTAGTGTGTGTAGGTGTGTGCGTGCCCTGTGGTGGGCTGGCGTCCTGCCCGGGGTTTGTTTCCTGCCTTGCGCCCTGTGTTGGCTGGGATTGGCGCCAGCAGACCCCCATGACTCTGTAGTTAGGATATAGCAGGTTGGATAATGGATGGATGAACTTGTTCTCTGGAAATTTCAAAGTGGGAGTTGAATGTTGGGAGTTGGAGAAACTAACAGAGGTCAAGGATTGTTTTTAATGAGCCTTCTCCATTGTGCAACTGAAACTACGCAATGGAACAGAATGGAGGCTCCAGGAAAGGCTCCACAAAGTTTACAACTCACATATTATACCTCATTGCAAGCACTCCAGGCCAGGCTGGGGGTGTCCACCTCAAGCTGAAAAAGCCTCACCTGTCAGAACAACACTAACTTGTTTAGCCTTTTTGGATGTGTTGGTTTAGAGAAAGGCCACGATTGCTAAAAAGTTTACAATACACACAGAAAATCAAATGAATTTTTTAGCACAGTATTAAAATGGACTGTCCTCCTCTGAAGGACACTGCACTCACAAGATAATCCTGTTTTCTGCATTTATTTATGTACTGTCTGGGCAGTCATGGTTATAGGATGGACCAGGAGATGAAACATACTGTACACCATAAACAAAACTGAACACCAGGATACCAAAAGAACAACTGCCCACACCAAAATGTTAAAACTAATTTGTTGTCAACAGGAGGACTGCAAGAGTTTCAATGCCCAATAAATCTGATGTCACATGATGTGACTTCTAGTCATAGGGTATGACAGCACAACTGCTAATCTCGTCATGGGACTATGTCAGTTTAAATGACCGAACATCACAGCCCACATCATATTTTGTGATCAAGTGCTGTCCATCCAGCACAGTTGTGCTTGCCACTTTTTCTGACAGCCTATAGCATACTGCCTGACAGATCCAGTGCTCCACAAAGAGTTAACAGCTACGGAGAGTTCAGCAACAGTCTCGGCCCTTTATGTCTTTTTTTCCATTCTGTTTTAGTATATAAAACATGAGACACTAGACAAACAAGCTTCTCTTCCATTTGCAAGGTTCAAAACACCGTGAGGGTGCAGGTTGGTTCCAAGCTCCTGCTGTGTCCTGGAGCCTCTTGAATAAGCCACCATCGATAACCTTGTCGAGAAGAACACTCACACATAGCAAGGAATAAGTGCATTTATTTAAAACAATTCCAAGCAAACAGTGTCCAAATAAATAAGACAGTTGCAATTTGTCCAAATCTTCAATAAATGAATAATCCAATAAAAATGGGGTCTGTCCAGGAGTTAAACAAATCAAAATGAAAAACGAGAGAAAAAACCAACAGCCATCGGGTCAGACAAGCCCAGCACTACTCCCTCTTCGTCTCCCCGGCTTACCCATTGCTCGCTCAGCCAGTAAAGACACTAGCAGCCACGGTCCTCACCTCCAGACCCCCTTCTTAGGTGCCTCCAAGTGGTGCCAGCCAGACCGCTCAGAGTCAATTGTCCTCCTGTCTTCCTCCTCCTTCCCATGGCATATCTCGGATCCCTGTGGCAGGAGTCCGTCTCGATCACACCCACTCCTCAGGTAATAGTCAGTAGGGACGATCTGCCCCAGAGCGCCGATTTCTTTGCTCCTTCGCAGGGCCATCAACCGCACTGCCTGTCACACACAGGCTGGCTTGCTTGTCCTGATGCTTTTCTCATGGCATCTCTGCTCTTTCTTTGGTCTCTTTCTTCTCTCTTGCTCTTTCTGTCTATTTCTATCCAATCTCCCATGCAGGCTCTTTTTGTACTCTGCTGCTTAATTGGGCAAGGGTGGGTGTGATGAACTGTGCCCTCCATAGCATCATTGAGATACCTGACCTGGCCACCTCCGCACCTCAACACAGTCAGCCAGCTCCTCAATTAACCGTGGAGTGAAATGCACTCACACAACCACGGCCAGTTGGTATCTGCATCTTCTTGGGGTGTGATTATTTATTTAAAATTCACCAGACGCCACAGACTGTTTAGCACGAACGAACACGCTGAAAAACTTATTTAATGTAACATAGGCTTAGGCCACCTAAAAGGCACATTAAAGCATTATGGTGACACCACGTAGCATGACTTCAGGAACCATGCAACCTAGCAATGTACAGTGGTATCAAGGCCAAAAAATGGTGGCACAGATGGAAAAAAAATGTCACTATGGTGAAAATGAGCATGTTGTAATATTTACATAATTCCAGAAGCCCACGAGAATAAAAAAATATAATTATAAACAAATAATCTCTGATACTCTAACCTTCCAAAATTAACAAAGAACATTCCAGAAAAAAATTACCCTTCAGAAAGTTACAAAATAACTGAATCAAGTGACTAAGTTTATCAAGAGCCTAACACTCAGCGCAAAGTACAATGTGGGGGCCGAGCTCTGCCATGAAACAATCAAAGTATGTTGCTATAAAGCATAGAATAGCTGTTAATGTGAGTAAAGTTAGCACAACGTCAGACTTAAAGGTCATACTAGCTGCCCTGCTTGGGCACATTCATTTGCTAAAGAGCCTCTGTGAACTGTTTTGTGACTTCTGATGACTTCTGAATATGTCCAATTTAATGAGAAGCACAAATGTTGCCATATGTTCACTAAAAGTATGTAGTATATATACATTTGGTCATAGTTACATATATAAAAAAAAACAGTAAATTGGTTACTTTAGTACTTCATTTGTTAGAATCAAGGCATTAAGATCCTGTGGTGTAGCCCCTGTTCTAAGATGGCATCAATGAAGCACAACATATCTTTTTTTTCTGTTTTTCATTCTATTTGGTGTTTTGAAAAAAATAATCAAAATATACTCACGGCTCATCGGTGTCTAATGACTCGGCTAAAGACAGCCTGCTTGGGTTTGGCTCAGGAGCAAAGCAGCCTGGAAGGACAATCTCTTCTCAGCAGGCCACAGTTACATTCCTGGAGATAAAGATGACAACATCAGTAGATGAGACAGCTCAGTTATCAAAGTCTACTGCTGATGGCCCAAGAAAAAGGGACATACTTACTCAATTATCTGAAATGGTGCTCATCTTCCAGACAGAAGAACTTGGTTGAAGGAGGAAAGACACAGTGGCTATGCCTGCAACATATTTTCAAATCATTAAACTGCAAGCATCCATCCATCCATCCATCACCAACTGCAAAGCAGTCACATTCAAAATCTGGCAGTAACATGGTGAAGTTCTGTATATTGTTTTAATTGACATTTTATTAGCTTCATTTAATTTGCCACTTTCAATGAATCACAAAGTAGAAACAGTATTACATGTAGTTTTAATTTCTCCTTGGTAGACACAAAAGTATATCAATCTATTATACTTAGACAAGAAAATTATAGATTGAAAGAAAGCATTCATACACACACACACACACACACAATTTAGTGGGTGAAGTTTAGAGTGAAATTTAGTCAAAGTCAAAGTGAACTTTATTTTCATCTCAACCATATACAAGTATACAGACAGACAAAATTGCGAAGCTCAGGGTCAACAGTGTAACAACATGAAGTGCAAATAATAAATTAAAAATTGAATAAACATTAAAATTTAAAATTAAAACACAAACAAGACAAGACATTGTGGAAAGACAAGACAAAGAAGTAGCAGCAATATTGACGTGTAGTTAACAATATGAACATTGATGCATTGTATGGTATTTGCAATCTAGATACATAAATATAGTCAATAGATATGTAATATACTAAATAAATAATAAATAATAGATATAGATAATACAGAAATTATCAGTGTATGATAATAGTTGTTTAAGACATCTGTAAACAATGACAGGTCAGATAATTCACAGCAGAAGGATGTCAAGAGTGTCAAAATACTTAAAGGTCAGTATGAGATTTTCAGTTCATTTTTACGTGCACACTCGTCTTTGCTAGACAGTGTTTTTAGAGGTGGTTGAGGCAGTGTGGAAGATCCCAGGTAACAGCAAGGTGTTAAGGAGTCTGACAGCTTGGGGGTAAAAACTCTCCTGCAGCCCGAGTATCTTCTCTTGGATGGCAGAAGAAAAGTCCATGTGAGGGGTGTAAGGGGTCCTGCACAATGCTGCAGGCTTTATGGGCATTACGTTTGTAAAATATGTCCTGTAGTGAAGGGAGAGGCACCCCAATAATGTTCTCTGCTGTCTTCATTATTCTTTGCAGGTGCTTGCAGTCAGATATGTTGCAGCTGCCATACCAGACAGTGATGCAGCTGGTCAGAACACTCTCAATAGTGCCTCTGTAGAACATGGTGAGGATGGAAGGGGGAAGACTTGCTCGTTTCAGCCGCCTCAGGAAGTGTAGTCTCTGCTGGGCTTTCTTGATTAGTGATGAGGTATTATGCATCCACATAAGTTCCTCAGTTATGTGCACACCGAGGAACTTGGTGCTCCTAACAGTCTCCACATCTAAACCGTTGATGCTGAGTGGGATGTGGGCAGGATGTGATTTTCTGAAGTCCACGATTATCTCTTTTGTCTTGTCAACATTGAGAGATAGATTGTTCTCTTCACACCATGCAGACAGCCATTCCACCTCATCTCCGTATGCTGTTTCATCATCCCTGCTTATCAGTCCCATCACCATCGATTCATCCGCAAACTTGATGATGTGGTTGGTGTTGTGCGTGGCTGTGCAGTCGTGAGTCAGCAGGGTGAAGGGCAGTGGACTAAGAACACAGCCCTGCGGTACTCCAGTGCTCACTGTGATGATGATGGAGGTGTTACAGCCCATCCGAACTGACAGGGGCCTCTCTGTCAAGAAGTCCAGGATCCAATTGCAGAGTGTGGTGTTCAGGCCCAACTTGCTCAGTTTTACAACCAGCTTTTGAGGGATGATTGTGTTGAAGGCAGAGCTAAAGTCTATGAATAACATCCTGAGATATGTATCTTTTTTATCCAGATGTGTCAGGGAGAGGTGAAGGGCAGAGCCTATGGCATCCTCAGTTGACCTGTTTGAGCGGTATGCAAACTGAAGAGGGTCAAGCGAGGCAGGGAGATTAGTCTTTATGTGTGACATGACTAACCTTTCGAAGCACTTCATGATGATTGGCGTGAGTGCAACTAGTCAGTAGTCATTCAAGCATGTCACTGATTACTTCTTCGGCACTGGTATGATGAATGCATATTCATGAGTCTGATGCAAACCAATGCATACTGCTTAAACACACACAGACACATCTACATACAGTATATACATATGCTGTATAAATTCTATACAAATAAACTGGCCATCTAAGTATTCACCCCCTTGAAGTCAGCATTTAGTTGTACTTTTGGCAGCCATGACCTCCTTGACTCTTGATCAGCCTTGCACATCTGCACACTGCATTGTCTGCTCTTTCTTCTTGCCAACACTGCTAAAACATTGTTAGGCTTAGGGGGGATTGTAAGTGAACAGCCCTTCTCAAGGCCAGCCACAAATTCTCAGACTGAGATCAGGTCTCAGATGTACAGTATAAAACTGGCATACACACAAAGAGAGGCCCGAAATGTAAATACATAACTCTGCATGAAAAACTCAGGATTTATAAAAGGAAACTAGATGGAAGAATGTACACATATTTATAGCAACTCTTACCCATACGTACACATCATTTTGGAGAAAGTGGGAAATGACAACACCCTTGACCTAGTAGGGAAATGCAGTCAAACAAGCTAAATGACAACTCGCCCTCATAATACACATCACTGAGAGAGAGGGGCTGGGAGCATGCAATGATACAGCACGTTGCTGCACCCACCACACGATGAGCCATTATTATGATGTGCGTTGATGTGACAAACATATTACACCTCAAAAATGATTAATATGACATACAGACTATATTTTTGTGTCATTTTAAGAGGGACAAAGTTTGACTGCACTCATATTGCAGTAAGAGCAACTAGTGAGAATGAAGTTACTTTTTTTTAGCTGGAAGCAGTGACATTTCATTAATGTACTTGTACAATAATATGCAAGTGATGCCTAGATGAGACTGACAAACATGGCTTGGCAGCCTAGATAAACCCAGGATTCATTTACTTTAAGGCAAAGTACCTTTGACAGAAGTGATGGTGCTGCAAGTATTTGTTGGATTGTTGGTAAGGTAAATGGCTGAACCTTTAGTGTTTTATATGAATAGAATTATCCATTGTAACAGCAATCATGTCATTACATATGCCAGGTGACATTAGCTACCTGCTCAGACACTATCCCCTTATGCCCTTCTAGGACCCTCAGAACACAGAGGTGGGATATTGCCGTGCATGATCTTACACACAGAGTTGTGGTGAGCACCATAAGACTCCCCAAATGCAGCTGGCAGGTCCAGGATGTTTTAGATGGGAGGCTGCCCTATCAGTCAATGAAGTTCTGCAGCATTGTAATTGCAAGTGTAGTAAGTTAATTATCATATTGCATTTGATTGTTTCAGGGTGGCCACCATATGGGGTTCTGAGCACGTTCACATACACACATTTACAAGACGACTGCAATTTATAAAGGGTATAGAAATGTGCATCTGCGAGATTATAAGAAGACAAATGCTTTCACACTCAAATCCACATTTTTTATAAATGAAACCTTTGGACATTAACACTGTTTTAAAGCATTTCTTTGTAGCTTTGTCTTTCTGCTTGGGGTCATTGTCTTGCTGGAAGACAAACCTTCTAACATACAGGTTTCTTTCAGACTGCTTCACATTTTCCTCCATGCTTCATGGTTAGGACAGTGGGATTTTAACAATGTGCAGTGTTCAAAAATGACATTTAGTCTGGTTGCCAAAAAGCTCCAGTTTAATCACATTAGACCACTGAACCTTCTTCCAGCTGACTTTAGAATATCCACTGTATGTGCCTTCTAGCAAAATCTTGCTGAAATGTTGTGTGCATTTTTTTTTTCTGTTTGCCACACTCCCATAAAGGACACAGATGTTGTACGCACAGTCTCTCCACTCTTTATCACTTCTTTAGTGAGGGAGGCCACCAAGAAACTGATGAGCACTCTTGTCTTCTTGCACAATGGCTGAGTTTTTGTAAAACATTCTGCTCTAGTCAGGTTTACGGCTGCGCCATACACTTTCCATTTCTTAGTTATTAATTTAAGTGGGCTCCAAGGGATATTTGAGAACTTGGAGGTTGCCTTTCTTGTTTCCACCTCCTGACTTGTGCTTTTCAATGATCTTTTCATGGAGTTACCTGGGGTGTTCTTTTGTTCCAATGGTGTAGAATTCGACCATCCAAACAAAGTACAACTGAAAACCCTGAAAGGTGATCTCCACTGAACCAATTCTGGGATTTTCAAAAACAACTGAATGCACTGCTGGTCATTTACGGGAATCATATAAAAGAGGGTGGAACAGTACCGTAATCAATTATTTTGCATTTTATATTTGTAATCAATTTAGATAACTTTCACGGAGATCTTTTATCACTTAACTTAAAGTGTCTCTTCCTGTTGATTAGTGTCAAAGAAATCAAATTAAATCCACTGTGATTTAATGTGGTATATCAATAAACTGTCAAAAAAAATTCCCGGGGGTACATTTTTTTATAGGCACTGTAATTCTTATGTCTTAAACTGGCATCAGACATATCCCATTATACAGATTTCATGTATGATTAGACAGCAGCTTTACAAATGACTGTATTCATGCTTTGCTTTTCCATTAGAGTTTATTAATAGAATGTAGTACAAAATAATAACGAGAGTATTATAAAAATCTGAGCAAGGTCAGGTGTGTACAGGTGAAAGAATTCTGAAGGAAGACAGTAAAGGTTATTGTCTTAAAACACAGAAGACAACAGAATGTAATCAAATATTCTGTCAATGCTCGCAACATAAGCTACAGCAGAGCTGGAATTTAGCAGGCTCACAAACCTGTCTATGTAAAACAAACGCTGCATCTTACAAAGGAAAAATGCCATGATACTTCAAAGCTTAACCTTTCAAACATTTTCTACCTGCCCATGTGCTATAGTTGATATTCACATATTAAATTACTATTCTTCAATTTAATTTTAAAATAACTAAGACAGGGCAAATGAAATACAGAATGAAATATACATGGAAAAGTGGTAAATGTTTTCTTTTTTTCTTTTATATTCATTAACACCAAAATCCTTCTGAAATGAGTTTTATTTATCACAAAAAAATTTTGACAAGGACAAAAAAGCACAAAAATATTACACACAGAAAACCAAGTCTACAGAGTAATCTGAAGCTTCTTGGACTTTAGAAAAAAGGCATACAAAGACGACATCAGTGCTATACTTGAGGCTTTACTTAGTAAATATAACTTTAACATTTTAGTATAAAATATTAATGTCTACAATTTGTTAATCACCTTATATCAAAAAAGGTCTTGAAACTGAACAGATCATTTGTTGTCGCACTTGGGTGATGGTGTCTGAAGTAGAGCAGAGCAGGGAGGCATTTGTGGTTAACACTACGAGTTCTGTTCTGTGAGTGAGTTCCCTGTGTAATAAAGATTACTAGCAGATTTCCCTTTTCATGGAACAGATATGAATATTCTAACAGCAACAGACAGCAGATGAATAAAGTCATTGAGTCTTCAAGTTAATCTGAATTTTGTGAAATATCCAAAAATTGGGTCTATCAGCATAATGTCCACCCATATTCATTCCTAGAGGAATGTTGGTTTTGGTCATTTTCCTTTTATATAACCATTGCTTTCGATGTGTAACTAGACATAAGTAGAAAAATGCAATGATGATGTACAAACACGGTGGTTTATTCCAGAGTCACATAACCTAGGACATGATGGATTAATAGGATAGTGGGGAATGCTGGCTGCAAGAAACTTAGTTATGCATAGGTGTATTATTGTATATAGCATTTTCAATGGACTTGTGCCTACCACAGTAGACACTGGCATAAGGGGACCATTAATTTTAATTAAGCTTTATATGACCAGTGCACAGTTTAGAGATGCATCATTTTGCATTTGCTTAAAATTTAAGAAGTCTAGTAAGTCAAAGAGGGCAACACAGGTGAGACTGAACCTAAACTCACGTGGTATTAAATGCAGCTTTTTAGCTATCTGACTGCACTTCTACCAATCTGTTGCACTTTTCCTGATTTGTTTGACAACATGAATCTAGGAATATGTGAATCACCTCTACCTAGATTATACTTATTTTACCAACCAGTATTTCACTATTAGCACTATAACACCAATTGCCTTGTCATTGCACCATTCAGAATATCAAGTAATAACAGTAGTGTGTGGCTGAAATTAACATTAATGTCAAATAATCTGTAATATGCATATTTTAAAACTAATCAATTGAACTGAAAAGATAAAAAGTATAAGTGTTGTAATGAGTTATGATTTTTGTCCAAGTTAAAATCTGACTTTTTCGTAATAGTTTTATTAAGATGAAAGCTTATTTATATCATTACTTGTTTCTCTTAACGGGTCATCCAGTCCTCAAGACTACAGCTTTACGTGGTCTAATGTCCTCCTATGCTCTGAGAAGACAGAAAATAGGAGGAGCACATAAAAGAGATTAAAGCATACAGCAGGTTAATGCATAAAATCATAAATGTGACATTAAGTCAAAAACAAGTCATATTCTCACAATATTCTACTTTTTTTGTGCTGAGGAGAAAAAGCCAGTCTTCTTCATTATCATTTAAATAGTATCAGAAAGCCAATCAAACATTCACTTTATTCCCTTAAAAGCATTAACAGGAAAAATTACCACTAACCATATTCCAGTTTCATGTGTTAATGCTAAAGGTAGCATAGTTTATCCTACTCAACTCCTTTTAAAAACTGAAATCATTGAGGCTAACAGAATCTATTAAGTTCCAGCACTACCCATCACTAAACCTTCTGTCACTTTCTATTTCCTTCAGAGCTTTGACACTTCTTTTTAAAATCTATGACTTTCTCCAGCAAGACTATCTTTGTTTACATCTAAATTTCTTTTTCATAAAGCAAACATTTTCTCTGTATCATATTAACTTACACATTGGAAAAGTATATAACTTTTGATGTCTGCTGGGATTATTAGGTTCTTGAAAAAGTTTTATCAAATTGAAAATTTACAGGCATTCATTGTAACCTGTGAAGATTGAATACAAAAATGTGGCATTTGTACCTGCAATATTCAGTACATATATGGAACATATAATTATTGTGTATAGCAATGTAAGAAACACTTTCACTCCAAAACAATTTGGTAAAATACATTTAAAAAAAAAAAAAAAAAAAACAACTTTTTAACAAAATTACTCTTTTAATAAAAAGAGCCAGCTGTTTATGCAGTTCAAATGAAAAACATTGTGTGAATGGAGCAATGAAATCTAATTTTCATGTTGCTATTCTAACATTTTTTTTTGCAGATCTGCTCAATATTACACAATATAACACTTTACACTACTGAGTAAATAAGTGATGACTGAAATGAATGTTATTTTCTTAATTTTGAAAACATCTGAAATATATCAGATTATTTCTCAAAAGTTAATTTTATTCATAAAAGGAGAAACATTTCTGAATTGGTGTTCAAATTATCATTAACAATTTCACTAAGAATATGTCCTACAACTTCTTCAATATAGCTCTGTCTCCCTACAGATTCAGAAGACTGTGACTTTCAAAGAAAGTTAAGATTCATTCTTAGTAACCTATTGATATATAAACACACGTCAATGTTATACTTAATGAGAGCAAAATGACAAGGTAATTGGAACCTAAACAATGCTAAAATATCATTCAGTTTTACTTGTGTGTTATATGCTTCCCATTTTTGACATGGCAGCTGACAGCTTACTCTTAACACACTTTGATTCATTAATTAAATATTGTAGGGTACTTTTTCTTTTAAATTAGAATCTCTATGTGATTGGAAATGTAGAGCACTGAGGGAATAATTGGCTGGAATGTCTAACTTACTTTTAATTGCACTGTTTAACAGATCTGGTCTGTGGCACACTACTTGCTCAAACCGAATCCTTCAAGCTTTAGTCGTTTTGTCTTGTGTTCCTGAGCATAATGTTTAAAGAATGCATCACAAAAAAGCATTGTCTATGACTTGCATAAAAGGAAATATCAATTATTTAAACTTGCTGAAAAACATTTTAGGTTCTGTATGTTACAGTAAGCATTTTTTATTAGATTATGTCCATTTAAGCTATTCATTACAGTACTGTTTTTTCAGCTGCTACATTAAAGGGATTCTTTATTACTGTCAATATATCAGTTCAACTCTGCACAGTTTAAATTACATTCTGTGTAAACCTTTGAAGAAATTCAAGGCACTGTATAGTCTTATTCAAAAATCAGCTCATCAGTACAAGAAATAAAGTATGTGAAGGTATGTCTCAGATACAGCTGTCATATTTTACATATCTGTAGATTCTTTTATAACCATCCCCTCAATGAAGTATACAAACTCCTAATGACCAGAGTCAGGGCAGGGGAAATCAAGGTATGGCTTTTGTGTCACAAGGAGTTCCAGGTGCACAAAAGATGTTTTTTTTTCTTTGGTCTGCCTCTTGCTATTTGTTAGAATGATATAATTAATTTAATGGACTCTTGCAAATTTTACTCACTTTCTAAAATAAAAATATTCTATAGGTCTCTCTGACCCTAGGCTGTACAAACTGATAATACTCAATTAACTTGAGGGATATATGATCATGTAGGCTATGCAGAGTTTTCCTTAATAAAGTATTACTACATGGCAATACTTTTATATCCCTTGTATTATGTCATCTTTAGTAGCAATATATTAAAAAACAAAAACAGTAATTTGGCTGTCCAAGCTGAACTTTCTTTATAGGGAAATGGTTCCAATGTAAATCAGCAATGGGATGTTACTGATATTTACAATTTACATATTATTGATGTTACTTTAGAACCTTAACTACAAATGAAAGTGTTGTTTAGTATATGGCACAGCATTTCCAGTACAACATTGATTTAAAGATCACCAAATGGAAGACATTCAATTTGGCCCAACATAAAAGCAAGCTTCTAGACCTACTTTAAACATTTGGTTGTAAAAATTTAGTTAGGTTAATAATGCAGAAAATATCACCATTAAACTGTGGATTAATATGTTTACTCAATGACAATTATCACTTCCTGCTTTTCTATAATAAGAAAGAACAGCCTACTGTAATTTCAAAATAAGGCACATTGATTACATTCCTATGGAATGCTCATATTTTCATTAATCTAATACTTGTCAATTTAACTTATCATTCTGACAGCAATTATAAGTAAAACACTTCATTTTACTTTATGTGTAGGTTTATGGTTGTTATTGTTAAAATGACGACTACAAGAAGATATGGAGCTTTCTCCCCATATGAGTTTTGCACAAAAAAACCCAATAATTGCCAAATTAAGCACCACAGCAATAGACACAGCACCCACTGTGCCAAGGAAGGAAGGCTTGCTAGTGTTGGCAGTGAGCCAGAGCTGCCTGGAATTCATATCTGACAAAATGGCCTCCATTTGAAAATGTGTGCCCACCACGGCACAGATATGGAACAGCTGGTGGCTATGACCTGTCAAGAAGAAGAAGAAAAAAGATTTATGTTTAGATAGTGAACTTTTCTCATATATTACCAGCAAAGCACCCAGTTTTACAGGTTATTTCCTGTGGCATCCTTCAAAGTTTCAATTCAGCTATAAACATCCAATACCCAAATAACCTTTCTTTACTCATTTTTCACTAGGGGTGAAGGGTGCACAAGCAAAAATAAATAACTGCATAACTATATATATATATATTATATATATATATATATATATCAGAAGTACTACTAGTTTATGAGTGCGTTTGAAAAAGCACAAGTGCCCGGAAGCTCCAAACAGATACTGTATTGGCCTACTAAACATTAGGTTATGCAAACCCTTGGGTCATGCATTAAACAAATTTATAATCTCGCAACAAGCCTTAATAGTAGTGTTCACATAATGGTATTATGATCATTGCTATTAAAATATGATACACTGAGAAACAACACCTTGATTGTGTACAAAGTTCTTAATTTAGTTTATTTTAAATTTAAGGCATATCACTCAAGAAATAGTATTGTTATAATAAAGTCAAACAGAAACCCAGAAGGAAAGAGAGAGAAGTGTAATGTTTAGATGAGACATGTTGAGATGACAGTGACTGGCACACAAAAATGTTGGCAAAGCTGGCAAGGTGTTGAACACAATATACTCCATAGAAACTTACAAACAATTAGAAAGGATACAAAGCAAAAATGGTTGAAAAAAAATTTTTTAGCTTGTTTCTTTGAGCCACAGTTGTTTATGGAATTTTTAAATTTTGGAAAAAAAAACCTGTTTCCTTTCATAGTCGTTCACAGTATTACTGTAAGAAAATAAGCTGGGTTTTGTAATCTGTATGGAAACGTAATACACATGCCTATAATGGTGCTGATCTTCAGTGCATTGACATCATATCAAGATATATCAAATAACGTATTTTAGGTTTAAATTATTGTAATTATTAAAATTATTAACTCCATATTGCTCAGGTCTAACTGAAATAGTAGTGCATTTTCCCAGGAGTGGCTATCTTGCAAACGTTACTCCATTGACAAGGCATAAAATCATCCAAAAAGTTGTAAGAATCTTTAAATAAAAAAAAACTATATATATCAAAATGACTGTAGGTTTCTTCAACAACAGTAAGGCACAGCAATAACAAATATGTTATTGATAGTTAAAGTCATTATTTGAAAGGAGTCCATCTTTGTATAATAACTCATTCAATTTTACGAGCTGGAATATCAAGGGTTTCAATCATGTCCTTTAAAGGCAAAACTTTCTTTTATACCTATCTTCCTTGAAGTCAAATATTTCACTCCAACCAAGAGAACCAGAGGAGTGGGAATTTCAAATTTATTGAGCAATTCAGTATCAAATGGTGGTGGGAATCTGTATGAATCTAAGATGACTCTGGCTAATGTGGGATCGCACCTAACATGATCAGGCAATTGTTTAAAAAAAACAAAAAAAAAAAAAAGCCCAACTTTATTTTCTGCTGTGTTTGTGGCCATGTTGCTTATTTTTATCTTCTGAGCTATTAAGATAATGCAGTTTTATTTTATAGCAAAAAAAAAATATATAAAGCTTAAGAAAAAAGGTTAAATTTAATGTATAATCATTGTTGTATTGTAATGCTTAGGCTAAGCTTCCTCTTGATGCACTCCAGCTAGATTAAGAAAATTAGACCATTGTTTAACAAATAACGGGAACAGGAAAAAGGAGCAAGATCTCACGATCATAGACACATTTAAAAAGTCATGTATTCCAAAACTGAAAGGACTGTTGATCAACCTAGCGGACTGGGTTAATTGTGGTTATTTAAGGTGTTAATTTTTTGTCATATCCCGTTTGCAACTGGGTGTAACCAATCATGTTAAAACTTCTCTGATTATGTAATGAATTCTTTAGAATTGTGATCTTTTAAATGAATTGTATAAATATAGCACAGAGAACACTCTTTTCTGTGTAACAATTGCTAACAATTGCTTGCACTGTTAAGTGTTGCCTCTTACGAGATTTAGATAAAGAATAATGATTGTCGCATTCTCCTGCCTGTGTTTTATTGCCTAAACTGGGACACTCCAGTGGGATGTGTCCGTAAATTTCCTCCCCACTAATGAATATGCACTGAATAACAGCGAGTTAAATTCATGGCAAACAATATTGCATCAGTTCCAATTAGGTGCTCTCATAAACCCCTAATGGTTAAACACTTTAGCTGTATAATGAACCCTGATCTAGAAAAGTTTTCATCAACTGTGACCACAATATCTAGAACCACAATAGTCATCTCACAATTTATCAAGGATAATAACCTCTCTGACCCTTGGATATTATTATACCCTTATATGACACAAAATTTAATCTTTACAACAGTATTTCATACTTTTTGCACAAACTGTCTTTTTGATAATAACTTACTATACTCCTTTGAGTATTGTAAATTCAGTACTTGTACTACCTCTAATCATGCTCCTCTTATTCTAGAGATCAAATCATTATGCCCCACCCGTACAACTCTTCTCTGGCTACTTAATCGATTAATGATAATGGAAGAGGAATTTATACATTTCAAACCTCTATACAAATCAGTTTTATTCGGGGCAAAAATATGTCTGGAAATATCTGCAGGAAATCTTTGAGAATTGCATAAGGCATGTATAAAGGAAAAAATAATTTTATATGGCCCACATAAAAAAAAAAAAAGTTAGAAGAGCATCACAGTTGATCTTTGAGATTTTTATATTTGATCAAAAATATGTATAAAAAGGCTGTCAATGCAAACATTTTCACCTCTTGATTGCAAGAGAAAAAGAGCAGCTCATTTAAAAGTCACACCCTTGTTATAAATATGGAGAAAAGGAAAAATAAGATTTAGCACTATAAATACATAAAAGGCAAGAATACAATTTAATAGTAGAAATTAGCAATACAGTTGCAACTACAAAAATCGTGAGTGTGCTCCCCTCGACTGAGACAGAGGAAAAGGTCATTAGAACCACTTACAGTTGTGCAGTACAGTATTTCTTAAATATAATATCTCTGTTTCTCATAACTAATCGATAATATTAATACATTATCATTATCACTATTTATAATCAAACTTTATATTAAAATGATATTTTCGCACTTAGGGAGGTCGAAAACAGTGGTGGACTTTTTTCATGATTACATATGCATTACTTAGATTATGTGCAAAGTAAAAAGAGTTAAACTCACCTAAATACACAGAAAAAGTGTTAGTATTATACAATATTTTTTGTAATAAATTTTTACAGGTAAAACTGCATTTAGCCACATTTAATTATGAAAATGATGGCAGAAATAAAATAAAAAGTCATAAAATTAAATGTATTACCAGGAATAAAACGGGGACGTATCAGCTTATTGTTCCCAATATATCTTTATATTTACATGGCATGTTCAATGTTTACAAGTTATTGTTAAACTGATGATGTTTAATTTTCGGAATGTCTAAAATGTCAAGATTCATCAAAACCTCGATGTCGAATTTTTTCACAATTCCTACACTTTGTCTATACTATAGATATGAGAAAGTAAAAAGAACACATGAAGAAATAAATAAAGCATAAATATGGCAAAAAATGAATGATTTTATTGATAAAATTCAAATGCAAAACCTGGACACCATCTGTGTAGAGGCAATGGACAAACTCCTACATCTTGTGAAATTCAGGATGCTATAAATTCACTGTAAAGCCTGAAAGTCTAAGGCCCAGGAGGATATCTAGCAGGACTGCAAAAAAAAAGGGGTTTCTGCTAAATTAATACTATTTATGCTGCTAATGTTTGCTAAAGATTGAGCACATATCATTCTATCAAATGTTCAGGAATAAATTACTGTCTTTCTAAAGAAAAATAAAGATCCACTTGAGGATGCAGATGAAACTTTCATCTGAATAATCACATCAAAATCCTGGCTAACATTTCAGCTAAAAGAAAAGAGAATGCTAGATATTTAGTTTTAAATATTCAAAAGTTATTTAACGTACTATAAATTCCCTATAGTACTTAGTTTCCAGAAGTTCTGTTATCTCTAGATAAAGAAAAAAAAAAAAAAAACTTTTGATTGAGGTGAATGGGATTATGTATTTACTGTTCAAGTCTGAGTTTGGCCTCAATATATGGACATGAAATGAATTACTGTATTCCAGTCCAGAAACTTTAGTTTATATAAATAAAATATGTACTAAAGTATTTTAAATTAATAGCGTGAAATCAAACAGGGATGCCAAATTACCTCCAATGCCATTTGTAACTGTTACTGAACCTGTAGCTATTTACCTCTGGATGTAGCCCAAAATAAAATGAATCATAAGTAAAAGGTTTGAACAAATGTGATGACATGGTGTTCGATATCTCAGGCTCAGTCTCATCATTACCATTTGTCCTAAATATGGAAGTTTCTTAGAATCTCTGTGTTTAGAATCAACTGGAGCTTTCTCTACCCAGTGTATTCTTTCACAGCCAGGACTAAAAGTGTTAACTTATTGCTCAACATGTTAAAACAATGTAAACATTTAGGCCTAACATTGACCAAGGAAACTTGAATACCTTTGTAAACTTACAAAATGATAAAAAGCATTAAACAAGCATCATCTCTCCATCTTACTCTAGCAGGGAGAATTAACAATGGGTAGATATTTCATTTTGAAAAAGTCCCTGTATCTTTTTCAGACCTTTCCTTTATATATCTACAGATCTCCTCCACTATTCACTTAAAGTGGTATCACTGTTGACAAAATTTTAAGGCAGGAATACTACCAGGAGCACTTGAATGTAATAACTACATATTGCAGTCTTCACTAACCTACTGTACTCAGTACTCATCTTAAGGAAGTCGCCACATATTCAATAATTTGGAGTTTCTTATACACAAAATATATGAATAGATAGATAGATAGATAGATAGATAGATAGATAGATAGATAGATAGATAGATAGATAGATAGATAGATAGATAGATACGACTTATCTCAT
The DNA here is from genome assembly GCA_026402145.1 of Polypterus bichir lapradei. Lineage (NCBI taxonomy): Eukaryota > Metazoa > Chordata > Cladistia > Polypteriformes > Polypteridae > Polypterus > Polypterus bichir. Next base: position 37,737,938 of record JANRMT010062854.1, read on the forward strand.
AAATATCATTTCCGACAAAACACCAATAAAGACTGACACTGAGTGCTTAGATCTTCTGGTCAGTTGTCTCTTGTTGTCCCTCGTACCAAGTGTAAAACTAAGGGGGGGGGCAGGGCTTTTGCAGCTGCTGCTCCTCGCCTGTGGAACTCTTTACCTCATTACATAAAGGAGTCGTCTACAATTGAACTGTTCAAAACAAGATTAAAGACTCATTTCTATTCACTTGCATTCTGTGACCTTCAGTAATACTGATGGTTTCCTCATTGTGATTATATAACATTACTTCTATTTATTATATATTTTATTTATGTTCATATATTTTATTTCTATTTATGTTATTTATGTTATTTGTTTGTTTTCTTTTATTCTATTATTGTAAAGCATTTTGGCCACAGCATTCCTATGTTGTTTTAAATGTGCTATATAAATAAATTGACACTGACATTGATAATTAAAGGAAGTACAGTATCTGGCTGCAGACTCTAAAGGTGATGCAACCAGTTATTAAGTGTAATAGGGAAATTAACTGGCACTGTAAGGAAAAAATAATGTTGGATAATAATGTTCATTCAGAAAACAAAAGAATTAAATAAAAAAGCATCATTTGTTCTCGTATTTGCTGTTAATCAACTATACTTGGTTCAATATTCAGCGTAAAAAATATGCTGTAGAAGAGGAAATCAGAGAATACATTTTTTTCACAGTCTTGTGCCTTTTTTGTCTATGGAAAAAATAAAATCGACATTCACATACTCACCAATGTAATCGAATCGGCCAGGTGCCAACCTTTCTGGTAGATGGGAGGCAAAAAGGAAGCCAGTTAAGAAAGCAAAAATGAGATGATAACAGTGGTTGTAAATGGCATCATTGTGAATGCATCCCTCCATTGCCCAGAGCAACACCTGTAAAAGAGACACAGAACTAAGTCAAAGAGAGATTTAGCTATTTAATGATTTGATTATTAATACTGTATTAATGAAACACAATGATTAATCAACTTATACTTCAATAAAAATAAATTCAGGCTTTACATAAATACTCTTGATTTTAGTATTGAATGTTTTCTGTAGTATTTAGTGCATCTGCCTGAATTTAAATTGTAATTAGTATGTATGAAAAACTGTATTTGACGTTCTTTTTCAGTCAGTCAGTCTAAATGCTTCTTGTAGAAACATTGGTATAGTTTTGCTTAATTATTATTTTGGTGATTTGATTCTGCAGTAAGACCCCTACAGTAGAAAAGGAGTAATGGAAGGATAAGTAGGTATGTTGCTTCTGGCAGATTTATTTGTGATAAAAGAAGTATGATTGTGATCATTAGACACACTTTCAACATTAAAGTGTCAAAATGTCTCAAAGCCGTATCATACATGGAATACAAATTATTCTATTCTAGTGAGGGAGAAAATATGCTGTTGTTTGTAATTGCACAAATAATACTAACACGGTGCTTAACTGGCACATCATAAATAAGGTTCAGGAAATACTCAATAGAACTTTGTAGCAAGGTAATTTACATAGTTCTCTTTCCTGTTATCATACGGGGAAAAAAACAGCAACTATGCATAAAATTAAGAATACTCTCAGACATGACTGCAATGTGATTTTAAATGTAGGGTTGGAGGGGTCTTAGTGAGCTTCTTACCTTTCCTTATTCAAAGCCAGGCTAAACACTTATTTTGGTTCATTGAAAATATAATAGTCACTCAACATGGCTACTCATCAAGTGGCAAGTGAGCTAAGCACAAAAATCTGTTAGGTTATGAGCCATGCCTTAAGGAGCAGCAAAGTCTGCACTGCGGAAGAGTCACCATTACTGTGTAAAGTCCTGGGTAGGCTAACCAAGAGCACCAAATTTTATGAAATTTTCCTTTTTGAGTTGCCATGCCAACTATAAAGCATACACTGGCAACTAATACTTTCTTTTCATTAAATGGTTAAAGGCTGAATCCATTTCATACTACCAAATCAAGTACATTCATACAAAAAAACAACTATACATACAGTACAGTACAAATGATCCATTTACAAGTATGCAAGTGACCATACACCATAGGATAATTAGAAGTTTCTTTAGCTTTCACATTTATAAATAAATGATTAACAAGTTAACATTACATACTCCGGCAATTACCCGTTTCAAGGTAATCCACCAAAATGGATCAATTAGTTTATGCCAATGTTGATACATTGTTACAGGTCCACGACCTCTCAGTCTGGCCCACGCCTTCATTTGGAAGCTGTGTAATATTTTTACTTCTTTATTGTTTATATTTTTCTTAGCTGTTATGTGGAGGAATACAAGCATTCATTTCATTGTACTTTGTACACAAGAAAACAAACTTGACTGGTGATTAAAGCAGTAGTCCTACTTGCCATAGGCATTGAAAATACACTGTGGATAGCCAAACATTTAATTTTCAAAATGAACCCATGCCAAATTGAATTATACAGGTGATATGACTGGCTATTTTGCTCAAAAATACATGGTATTGTTAACAAATATACAAGAGGATTTCTAGGGATTACATGAAAACAGTGTGCTTGTACAGAACTATTCCCACAGCACTCTACTCCATCTTGTGGATGGAAAAATACTACAGCGTCAAAAGTGCAAACTTAAACTTTTTAAGGCATTATGCAGCACAGAAAGAATTTTTATACTGTAAAGTAGACTCATCTGTAGTATTCTGTCATTATATTAATCTTTTTCTTTATTCTGTGACGAACTGCTGATCTGTCCAGGGCTGTTAACTGCCTCGTGCCCAGTTATACGGGGACAAGCACCAATATACCACAACCCTAAACTAAATTAGAAAAGAATTGCAAGAACAGTTTCATTCAACATATGGACATTTGACGGATAAACATGTAGGGTTTATCAAATATGGTGTATTGGTGCAATATTCACTAGCAATGTATTATAATAGTGCCATTTGTTCACATTTATTTTTACTATGTTGTATAGATAGTTCTTAATTGTATGTCTCCCGCAGACTAGCTTCAGTAATAGGATGCCAAGAAGTGACAAAAAATTAATAAATCATCATTTATAGAGTATATAGAATTTGTCTGATATGTAATAGAGTATGATTGGTCTCCTAAAAATCTGTGACTTAACTTTAGGGGAGAGACTACTGTCCAGGAAGGAACATTTCTCTGTAAATGGTCTTATTTTTATAGGGCTGATAGTCAGCAATCAGCAAATGAGGCCAGTCATTGTTAAATTTAATGATGCAGGTCATACATGAACAAGGAGTATAGTATTGCTGTTGACATAGTACTCTATGCAGTGTCTGTTTGGAGAACCAGAGTGAAGTGATGCTGAAAATTCACTTCCTGGTATCTACCAATTAAAAACTCTAAAAATCCAAATGCGGGGTATCATGTTAAGTCCCAGGTCTAGGAGTTTTCAGTGATCAGCTTTAAAGGTACAACAGTGTCAAATGGTGAGCTGTAGTCTATAAACAGTATTTTGGTGTAGCACTTTTTGTAGCCCAAATTTGTAGGACAGTATGAAGTGAAAAGAATGTAGCATCCTTTAACCCTGTTTTGGCAATATATAAACCATAATAATCATGTATACCACACTACCTTTAACAAATACATTAAATTCCCAAAAAAAAAAAAAGAATTAAACTTACCCGGTAAAACAGAGGGATGTTATCAAACAAGAATGGATAAACAAAAGCTGCTGTGCGGAGAACTTTACTCCATTGGGGATATTCAAGCTCTGGAAACCTGAAGAGGCAATAAAATGTAATTCAATTCTCATCTTACACAGAGACAGGGAAAACACCCACCATGGATGAAATGATGCCCCTTATACAGAAGCCTAAAGAATGTGAATACTCATGGACAATATAGGATTTTACCGGACAACAAAAATACTGGAATCTTGAAAGTAAATCTATACGGTCACACAGACGTAATAAAGAAGACATGGAAACTTTTATAATTATTGTGCCTAGACGTCCTGTACCTTACTAAACTTGCATCTGTACAGTGGCTATGGTATGAATGGCTGATGGCTATGGCATTATGATGAAATTGATATAATTATTGCTAGTAAATTTGTGTGGCTATACTTTCAATTTGTGAAAATCACAGAGTTGCATTTGTTCCTGGATAAAGGAATAAACCCACATGCATCTTTGCTTTTTTTACCCTCCATCATTTTCTTCCATTATAGATAAATTAGCATGGCAAGCGCTTTCATCTTTCCTCATGCATGACTTTGCAATCACTTCTTCAAAGTCCATCCAAATCACCATACCATGGTTTAAACCATATATACCCATCCTGTTAAAGCCAGCAGCACACTATGATTTTGAGTCAGAGGCACATTAAATTTAGCAACTGCAGATGCTTAATCTTGTTGCCTTAAAGATATCAAATATTTATGACTAGGAATCACAAGAAATGACAGATCACACAACTACATCATGAGTTAGCAGTTTCAAATTTCCTAAAGTATCACAACCTCTCCACATTTTGAAACCAAATTAACATGTTGACTAATTAAAGTGCCGGTGGCTGTACAAATTTTCTTTAGGTGTGGCAAAATTCGGCTACAATCGTGACCTGTCTTTTTCCTTTCTGTCATCGTATAACAAATAAGATACATTGGATAGATAAACCTCTTTTCTATTTGAGTGGTAGAAAACACCTGCTTTTATTCTATTCTTGCGCTTCTGTCTGAACTTTCATTGGATGTCAATTCTCACAAACACAAGAGACCACCCCTTCAACTGAAGGCAAAAATGTTAGGGCAAGTCGCAGACCAGTATGACCGAGTCACTGGGAATGTCACATTACACAACAGGTGGTCATGAGAGTATGTCAGTCATGTAATGCAACATTGTTCATCTTCAACTTTACCAAAGATGAAACAGGTTATGACATTCACATCTACAAACGCTGAAATTTCAATAATGGCATGTAGGCTTTTTTGATATGTCTGATTTTTCTTTTTTTCCATTTTCTGTGGGATGTCTCTCACTTCATTATGTGGTAAAAAAAAATTCCAAACTTGTCTCACACCATGTGTTGAAGATTAAAACTGCAAGCACTAATAGGATTTTAGAAATGTTCTATATAAAAAAAGCATATATAGAAAGAAATATAGGACTTAAACAAGAACAATGAGAAACAACATCAAGATATAAAAGACCTGAAGAAACATTTAAGTACTAAGTTTAGTACAGCTTTTACAGAGATTCTAGGAAAAATGAAAAAATACAAGGAACACATAAGTAAGTTAGAGAGTAAAATTAGAGCACTAGCTGCACAGCTTGAAGATGTTAAGCAAATGTTTTCGACTCATTTTGAAATAGTTGAACAATCAACATCTGCCACTGACGAAAAGGCAACGGCTGCAAAATCAGAATGCAAAGTGCTCGCTAGCAAACTGGCTGTGTTGGAAGACAGATATAGAAGGAACAACAGCAGAACTGAAGGTCTCCCTGAAAAATGTAAAAAGTCCAAACCCAGTGAAATTCAGAGCTGAACTATTTTCTAAAATAACTGGAAAGGACTTCATATCGGACACCAAGATCTCGGCAGCCTACAGTATATGTGGATCAAATTCCTCAAAACTAAGAAGCCTTACTATCCGTTTCGACAAACTACAGGACAAGCAAAACTTCATGTCCCTTCTCGGACAGAAAGAGGCGATTGTATCTGACAATAACAGAATTTGTATTTTCCCAGATTTCTCCTCTGCTGCAGTTGCTAAACGCACTGAATACTACAATATTAAACAGCATCTTCGCAGTGCCGATATCATATACCTCACATGCCTCTTGTACCCTGCCAAATTAAAAGACAATATTGAAACTCAGTTTTACATTTTTAGCTCTCCGAATGAAGCAGAAAGAGAGCTAAGCAGACTGATCCCAACACCCTTTTGAAACATGATCATGAGTCAAACGGTGTTCTGACAAGGCAAAGAAGACTCTGCCTGCAACTTGGACCATTTGTAATGTGACATTTGCCATGCCTATACATTCTAATTCCTTTCTGTCTCCCTTTCCCCCTTTTTTTAATTCAATTATTATATTGAAATTTCTTTAATTGAATATATATACTTTTTGGCAACTACAAACTAACTAGCTATTTACCGTGTGTTTTTTCACTTCATATCCTTGATTTACTGTATTGGGAATGTGCTATCATATATGTTATCTCAGTCTCCATTGAACTGTTTAATATCATTCCCTAGGTTTATTTTACTGGGGCTGTACTTTCAAAAGATACCTCACTTTTAACATTTTCTGCACTGCTGCTGGGAGGTTAATTTTGTTCAGGATGTGCTGTCTCTCTTGGCATGTCAGAGGACCGGGACTTCGAGAAGTATGGTCTGCCTCACTATTGGAGGCAAAATGGGGGGTGCATTTGAGTGGGGAGAGGGAGAGAAAGCGAGCAATGCTATTTCTTTTTTTTAATCCCTTCTACCCCAATAACCAAAAGAGCCAACATAATAGACTACACAACTGTATCACCTGGCAATAATATGAAATCTGTGTCAAAGCTATCATATGTAACAATGCACCACCTTGACCTAAGACTACAAAATGTCAACACAAGTTCAGAAGCAATGTTTTTATGACCAAACAGTGAAGTTTATGTACTGGAATAGGTCTCAATCATGAATTAAAGAGAAAGAAAGTAATCATTCACTTAACAGGTTTAAATGCCAAGATAGTATTTTTACAGGAGACTCACATAATAAGTAAGGACCAGTTTTGGTTGCAAAGGGATTGGATTGTCCAAATTTTTCACTCCGGCTACACAAAGAAAATTAGGGGTGTGGAAATCTTAACACTGGAATCCTGCCAAAATATTCGTAATTCCGTGCCACCTTAAATTCCCTTGCACCTCCTCATCAACGTCTTTGTTTTGCAAATGTGTAAATTAGCGAAATTGGTGGGGGGATGGGTTGGGGGGGAGAGGGTGATCTGTGTTTGGAGAGAAAGAGAACAAGCAATTTCTAATCTGTCCTTTTAATCCTTACAATTTTAAGTGCCAACGCAACAATAAGCTTCATGGCAATAACTCTTGGTAAAACTGGAACTTAAGCTCAAAGCTATCTTATGTAATAATGTAATCTTAATTTAAGACTTCAAAATGTCAATAAAAGAAATGTTGGAAACACAGCTAAAACAGAATTTTTATTCATATGTTATAAAAATGAAAAAATATTGATGTGAAGTGTATAATGTGTGAAAAATTATATCTAAATATCAAATAAACACTTTCACAAAAAGTTATAACAGAACATGTGTGCTTTTATTCAAGAACAAAAAACTGAAAAAAAAATGTGTTCAATTTATATGTTGCTGTCAATGTGTGGAACAAAAACCCAAATATCAATCAATATGTAGTAAAGACGCTTGCATGCATGTGTGTCTGTTTGCCGTTTGCAGTGGAAACGCAGCTGTCTCATGGATATCTGCTTGGCTGGTGCAGGTGTAAGAACTGCTGCTTTGTTATCAAGAGTTGCTGGTTTGATCCCAGGTGTTCCCTGCATTTAGTGTCTGAGTAGTGATCTAATATTATTCTTATTACTATTATGTAATAAAAACATACATTTGATTTGAGTCTACAGCAAAACAAATGTACTTTTATTCAAGAATAAAACTGAAAAAAAAAACTCACATAAAAGTACACTTGTGTCATTATAACCATGTCTTTATTTTTAAACAGTGTCAGATTGGGGGGAGTGGGAACATGAGAGAATAAAACTTGAAAAAAAACCCACTAACTTTTACAAGTACCATAAACTTACATGATTTTATTATATACAGTGATATGAAAAAGTTTGGGAACCCCTCTCAGCCTGCATAATAATTTACTTTCAACAAAAAAGATAACAGTGGTATATCTTTCATTTCCTAGGAACATCTGAGTACTGGGGAGTTTTCCGAACAAAAGATTTTTAGTGAAGCAGTATTTAGTTGTATGAAATTAAATCAAAAGTGAAAAAAAGACAGTGCAAAAATTTGATGATTTGAATGCATGTAACTGCTCAATACTGATTACTTTCAACACCAAATTGGTTGGATTAGGTTGTTAAGCCTTGAACTTTATAGACAGGTGTGTCCAATCATGAGAAAAGGCATTTAAGGTGGTCAATTGCAAGTTGTCCTTCCCTTTGACTCTCCTCTGGAGAGTGACAGCATGGGATCCTCAAAGCAACTCTCAAAAGATTTGAAAACAAATATTGTTCAGTATCATGGTTTAGGGGAAGGCTATAAAAAGCTACCTCAGAGGTTTAAACTGTCAGTTTCAACTGTAGGGAATGTAATCAGGAAATGGAAGGCCACAGGCACAGTTGCTGTTAAACCCAGGTCTGGCAGGCCAAGAAACATACAGAAGCGGTATATGTGCAGGATTTTGAGAATGGTTACAGACAACTCACATATCACCTCCAAACACCTGCAAGAACATCTTGCTGCAGGTGGTGTATCTGTACATCGTTCTACAATTCAGCGCAATTTGCACAAAAAACATCTGTATGGCAGGATGATGAGAAAGAAGCCCTTTCTGCACTCACGTCACAAACAGAGTCGCTTGTTGTATGCAAATGCTCATTTAGACAAGCCAGATTCATTTTGGAACAAAGTGCTTTGGACTGATGAGAAAAAAATTGAGTTATTTGGTCATAACAAAAAGCGCTTTGCAATATAGAAAAAGAACACCGCATTCCGAGAAAAACACCTGCTACCTACTGTCACATTTGGTGGAGGTTCCATCATGCTGTGGGGCTGTGTGGCTAGTTCAGGGACTGGGGCTCTTGTTAAAGTCGAGGGTCAGATGAATTCAACCCAATGTCAACAAACTCTTCAGGATAATGTTCAAGCATCAGTCTCAAAGTTAAAGTTACGCAGGGGCTGGATATTCCAACAAGACAATGACCCAAAACACAGTTCGAAATCTGCAAAGGCATTCATGCAGAGGGAGAAGTACAATGTTCTGGAATGGCCATCACAGTCCCCTGACTTGAATATCATCGAAAATCTGTGGGATGATTTTAAGCAAGCTGTCCATGCTCGATAACCATCAAATGTAACTGAACTGGAGAGATTTTGTATACAAGAATGGTCAAAAATACCTCCATTCAGAAACCAGACACTCATCAAAGGCTATAGGAGGTGTCTAGAGGCTGTTATATTTGCAAAAGGAGGCTCAACTAAGCATTGATGTAATATCTCTGTTGGGATGCCCAACTTTATGCACCTAATTTTGTTATGATGCATATTGCATATTTTCTGTTAATCCAATAAAATTAATGTCACTGCTGAAATACTGTTTCCATAAGGCATGTCATATATTAAAAGGAAGTTGCTACTTGGAAAACTCAGCCAATGATAAACAAAAATCCAAAAAATTAAGAGGGGTTTCCAAACTTTTCATATCACTGTAATAGTAATAATACTTGCAGCTCACTTCTCAAAAACGCTAAATGCAAGGATAACCCAGACTCAAACTGGCGACCTCTTGATTATGAAAGACCAGTTCTTACCCCTACACCAGCCAAGCAGACATCTCAACTTCCTATCGATTGATATTTGGGATTTAGTTTTTACAAATTGAAAGCAACATGTAAATTGAACAATCTATTTTTCTTTTGTTATATTCTTGAATAAAAGTGCACTTGTTTCATTATACTTTTTGTGAAAGTGTTTATTTGAGATTATATACACTTCACGTCAAAATTTTGTCGTTATTACTATAACATAAAAAAGGTTTCTGTTTTAGTTGTGTGTTCAACATTTCCTGCCTTGCAATTTCTGTCATCCTACATTTATATAAATCGTTGTAGACATGGAACACACATAAAAAGTATGTATTCCAAATAACAATATATTAATTTACCCTATACAATTCCAGACACCTCACTCCCAAATACACAGATGTCAGCTGGGAGAATTTTGTGTCCAACTTCTGCTACCTTGGTGTTGGAAAAGATTAGTAGACTGCTTGCTGCCAGTGCTGTTGACACATTTGCAAAACAAACACGTTGATGAGAAGGTGTGAGGAAATTTAAGATGGCACAGCATTATGAATATTTTCACAGGCTTCAGAGATTCTAGTGTTAATTCACAGAACTATCCAATTTCTAGCATCAGACATAATGTGATGGGCAATTTATTTAATACTAAAGTAATTCTAATAAATATTTATGCACCTAATATGGATGATAGAGATTTCATCCAAAATCTATTTGCATCTACTCCTAATGTGAACACTCATAAAAATTATAATGGTCAGAGACTTTGTGTTTTAAATCCAGACCTGAATAGGTCTTCAGCTACAGCGACGATAACATCTAATACTACAAAAATAATTACGCAGTTTAGAATGGATCTGAACTTATCAGACCCATGGAGACTTTTAAATCCTAACCTTAGAGTATATTCCTTCTTTGTGCAAGTTTGTCCCTGTTACTCAAGAGATGATTATTTCTTCATAGACAATAATTTTATGCCCATTATCAAATCGTGTAAGTACAACGTTATGGTTATCTCCGACAACGTCCCTCTGATCATAGAGCGTAACTTACTTTGCCCTACATACTCATCTAGTAGCTGGCATCCCTGCCATTAGACCACTATGCAGAATTCATATCAAAGCAAATTGATTATTTTCTGAAGACACATGCATTCCAGAGGTCTCTGTAGGAATACTCTGGGAAACTCTGAAGGCATTTTTAAGGGTTCAGATTATTTCATATCTTGCTCATAAAAATAAACTGGAAACCAAGAAGGCATCTAAGTTAATCAATAAAATTACCAGTAACAGATCTAGAAAAAGACAGTGGTCCAAATGAGACACTGTATAGGAAAAGATAGGTTTTGCGATCAGAATTTAACCTCTGAACTATTAAAAAATGGAACATCTCATCTTTAAATCGCATCATTATTATGAACACGGAGAGAGGGCCAAAGAGATTTTAGCTCAACAAATTTACAAGCAGGAAGTCCAGAATGCAATAATAGCAATTATCAACACAGACAAAGATAAAATCATAGACCATAAAAATATAACCTACAAATTTGGAGAGTACTAGAAGTCCTTATATTCTATTCGGTTTAAAGAAGATAAGACACAATCTAATGAGTGTGACTCATTACAGCTACCATAACTAGGTGCTCTTAATGCTGTGGAAGTAGAATTACTTCAGAGTGGGAAAGCAGCTGGTTGATGGCTATCCAGTGGGATTTTACAAAAATTCTTCAAACAAGTTATATCCACTATTATTAGCAACAGTTATAGAAGCTAATGATAACAAAATTCTACCTAAAACGTTTCGCCAAACATTAATTTACGTCTTTTCTAAGAAAAACAAGGACTTACTACAATATGTATCATACAGATCCAAAGTTCTAGCTAGAAGGATTGAGAAAGTGCTTCCTTCTTTAATTTTAGAAGACCAAACCAAATTTATTAAAGACAGACACTTAGCTTCTAATATTTGATGTTTGTTTAATAGTATATATATTCACCCATTAAATCTAACACCCCAGAAATCTTACTATTTTTGGATGCAGAAAAAGAAGTAGACATGGTTGAAAGGGACTACCTATTGACCACATTGCGCAAATTTGGGTTTGGCCCAAACAAATGTGCATGGATCAAACTACTCTGTACTAGTCCAGAAGCCTCCGTTCGTATTAATGTTTATTTCAGACTACTTCAAACTACGATGCTGTTCTCGACAAGGACATTCCCTTTCACCATTGCTTTTTGCAACTGCCATTGAGCCATTGGCTGTTTACTTTTGAAAAGCATCAGAGATAAAGGGGATTTTCACAGAACATAACTTGAACAGAAAATATCATTATATGCAGATGATATGGCACTGCATATATCTGACCCACAAAACTCTGTGCCAACAGTCCTAAAGATTTTGAAAATATATTTAGACTCAAAATTAATTTGAATAAAAGTGTGCTTTTTACAGTGAACGCTCTAGCGCACAATATTAGACTGGACACCTTCCCGTTTATCTTAGACGATCAGTTTAAATATCATGGGGTAACTATCACAAGTAAATATAAAGCTCTTTTTCAATAAAATTTTGCTGTCTAAAAAAAAAAATTAAAGAAGATGTAAATAGAGGGTCCACCCTTCACATCTCATTAGCAGGGAGAATCAGCACTGTTAAGATGAACATCCTTCCCAAGCTTCTTTTTCTATTTCAAACCTTCCCTATATAGAATAAGACATCCAAAGGGCAACACTACAACGACCTAAAGCAGAATGGGGCATGGCACTATCCAACTTTCAGTTTTATTACTGGCTGGCAAATAAGCAGGCCATAAAGACCTGGGGCCTCATGCATAAACAGTGCGTACACACAAAAATGTTGCATACACCCATTTCCATGCTCACTTCAAGATGTATAGAAACTAAACTTGAAGAAAAGCTACGCACATTTTCATGGCAGGGTCCCCCCTTGCATAAACACTTTTCTGCTTGGTTTTGTAAATTGGCGGTACCCAGCTTCAAAGCAGTGCCACTATATCTGTGGTCTGCTTTTCTTTTTTAGAGTCACATCTATGATGCGGGTTTTATCAAATGTACCAAATTAATTGCATATCATTTACCAAATTAATTCACTTGATAGTAAACATTATATAGTAAACAATATAATTGTGCACAGAATAGCCAAACTATTCTAACTACCATGGCTGCTTTAGCATTGTTAGAAGACATCGCAAATGGAGCAATTAGAAGAGAGTGCATATTTACAGATTATGATCACTGGCTTCTAAGTTGATTTTGATTTCTAAGAACTATCCTCTTGAAGACATGTGCTGAACTGGCACTGGCTTTACAAAGGAAGACTTTGGGGAATTGTGCTGTACCTGCTCCTTTGTATTCTGTTCATTTAAAGTTTTTATCCACAGGAGCTTTTCAACATGAACTTGCTGAGGATCATGTATTTCACACAACCATGCCAGCTGTATAGCATGGAATTATCCACTTATCATCCACATTTCCTTACACTGTGGTTGAACTGGGAAACATAAAAGCGCAATTCACAACATCTCCTTTTCTAAATGTTATCGGAGCAGTCAACTGTACACACATTGCTATTGCAATGGTGCTGGACAAACTACATTAGCCAAGGATGAATCCCCAAAAAAATGAGCTGGCATTATATCATATATAGCTGGGAAACCTATAAAAATGGCAGCTCTGCAGAGTTACATGTGCTGTTTCCAACTAGTGCAGCAAAAGGCAAGCGGTTCTTTTCAGGATAGCGAGTAAAGAGCACAGAATCAATTTGTTGTGGTACTCAGTGCCGCTGCTACACTACAAAGGCACCTTCACAGAAAGAATTTGCTTATGTAAATAGAAAGCGTTTCCACTGTATTAATGTACTGCTCTATAGTGCACAGAAAGTGTGTCGCAGTGTGCAAGCATGTACCTGAACAGATGCGCTAGGACATGGGTGCCCAACTCCAGTCCTGGAGGGCCGCATTGGCTGCAGGTTTTCATTCTAACCCTATCTTAATTAGTGACCTGTTTCTGCTGCTAATTAACTTCTTTTGAATTCATTTTATTTGACTTGCTCTTGAAGACTCAGACCCCTCAATTGTTTCTTTTTCCTTAATTTGCAGCCAATCAATAATGAGATACAAAATGAGCCGAAACAGCATCAGCAAACTGTGGCCATCATAAAATATCTGAAAATAAAGAAAGGCGAAGCTCTTAAGAATGCAGATATGCTCTTAGAAAAGAGAAAATCCACAATTTCGGAAATGTCTGCTATTGTACAATGAGAGCAGCAACAAGCCATGGAATTAAAGAACAGGTTTAATTAAAGACAAGACTCAGCGTCTCATTAAGCAACTGGTTGGAGTGAAATTGGTTGGAGTTTGAGGCCCTGACTTAGTTGGTCTTCTGTTGGCTCACTCACTTCACACTTCACTTCTGTTTGGGTGCCATTTAAGGAAAGATATGAAGCAATTCAGAGGAACGATGAAGAAATTCAGGGAAACATTTCTTAAAAATCAAATCAATTAAATTATTTAAAAGAAGTTAATTAGCAGCAAAAACAGATCACTAATTAAGAAAGGGGTTAAAATGAAAACCTGCAGCCACTGCGGCCCTCCAGGACTGGAGTTGGGCACCCCTGCGCTAGGATGAACCTGACCCTGAGCCACCAAATTATCTGCCATGTCGGAGAGCGTTACAACTTCCTTTGAATGTAATTAGCAGAATGTAAAAACAGGAAATCAGATGCCACATTTATTTTTTAACCAATTCATTTGTGTTCAATATCACATAGTACAGCCTTGTATTCCTTGGCCACATCTCTTACAGCATCCACTATTGCATTTTGTGACTCCAAAATAGTGTCCGTCAGCACACAGCCAGATGGCAGAGGTGTGTGGGCAGCCAGCACCCGAAGACATGCTCGGCACAGCAGCACCATCACTGCCTGAGCATCGCACCTGGGTCAGCTTTTGTAACATTGACTGAAACAGAATAAACAGACAGTGGGCTGTGACTCACCTTTTCACATTGACTGCAATATCTAACCACTTCTTTTTTCTTTGGGGCACTGTGCGACTTTCTGAAATTGAACTTTCGAGTGTCTCCGCCACGCTTTTTGTTGCTTATATCACTGCGTTAGCCAACAAATAGTATGCTTTTCTTGGCTTCCACTTCGCATTCACTGAAATTCTTTTTTTCACATGCTTCTTCCAATTGTTTTTTTACCAAATACTGAAGGGAAGATGATATTTAAATTGATTTGTATATTAAAATATGTGAAATTATGGGAGGAGTTGGGGTGGGGCTGCAGTCACGTGCATTAAGTTTCACATTCATTGGGATTTGTAATGGGGAAATGTGTGGAACTTGGCGTACACAGAGATTTATGTATCTGGATTTTTTTGTGCATACACACATTTACACTTTTGTCTGTATGCCATGTTTTAGTGTGAATTCTACACAGTGTTATACATGAGGCCCCTGGACTTCGATACAAATTGATGAACATATACAAACCTGGTCTACAATAGAATTAAAATCTTGCAATACTTATTTATATTCCCTGCCCTGTGCTCCAGTAAATATAGTACAAACTATCATCAATACACTACAAAGAATATGGAACCAATGTAGGAAGAACTTCTGTTGCATCTCTACATGACAACCAATGTTTTCTGCCCTCTCAAACATACACAGTATTTAATGATTGGAAAATGTCTGGGATTAAAACATTTATTAAGCTTCAAATTTAACTTCTCATAAACAATTTTTCCACTACTTTCAAGTTAGAAACTTTGCTAAATGGAACCTGCCCATTTTCTCACTTTCCACCTGTTTCTATTCCAGAGGATGCAGATAGCATCTCCACAGTTTAAAAAACATTTTGAAGTCACTTCCTTTCAAAGATCCCAGGGCACAATGGGGAAATGGATCTTTCACTTAACATTTCAGAAAAGGAGTGGAAGTCAGCTGTGCGCAGAATACACACTAACTCCTTATGCGCAAAGCATTCAAATATTCAACTTAAAATCTTCTATCGAGTGCATTTATCTCGATTGAAACTGTCCAAAATGTTTCCAGGGTAAGGTTCAACCTGTGAACATTGCAATCATGCAATCATGTTTTGGGTGTGCATCAAATTAACACTGTTTTTGACAAAAATCTTTGAATGCCTATCAGACAGCCTTGGTGTCACAATCACTCCTAACTGCTGTACTCCCAGATGGACTTAAAGTGGAGAAAGACAAACCGTCTTTACCTCATCACTATTAGCACCTAGACTTATTTTGCTCAACTGGCAAAAATCAAATTCTCGCTCAGAAGATCTGTTGAAAACTTTTTAAAAATATGGCAAGATCTAATCAATAACATTACAGAAAACTCTTCCTTCCTTGCTTGTTCAAAGATGTGCTCTTCTGTTGGCTGGATCTCCTCTCTTTCTTTTGATTGGGGGTTGAATTTTGGTTTTGTTAAGTTGGAATTGATTGTATGAATTGTTTTTTGCCTTTAATTAAAATTAATAAATGTTCCTTCCAAAAGATGACAGCAGTTTCTCTTTAATTAGCTTTTTCACAGTCTTTTAAATTAAAATATTTGATCACTGTGGCACTGACTTTCATTTGCTTTACCATGGGTTCTCTTTTGGATCTTGATATTGGCCTGCTGCTGAGCTATATGCACTACAATTACACCAATTTCCACACAAATTTCGACTCATGACAAACCTGATCTAATTGGAAGTAGGCAACATCCCTAGAAGTTTTGCTGGGATGCAGTTATTCCTGAAGTGCTGCATTTTCTCTGCAGTAAGCACTTTATAAACTGTATTTTTGCACATTACAAAACAAAACTTATTTACTGCACATCTGAACAGTTTATGGATGAATATATACATTTTACAGTGTTTTGTTATGTTACAGTATTTGATACTAGTCCTGACTAAATAATGTAGAGATGTTAATAACATTCCCTATGCCCATTAAATTTCTTTGAAACTGACAGCAAACTTATTATCATTATAAGGCAGTGCCCAAGTATAAAATCACCTTTACTTTACCAATGTTTGAATTAGGTGGGTTTATATAAGTGCTAATATTGTATTTCTATATGCTTCCTGGTGGCATAAAAATTACTGATATTAAGTTAAAGAAATAATATATGTAGGAGGTGTAAAACACTTTTCTGAGAGCACAGAACTTGTAACTCAAATTTATAATGAAATTCAGTTTGACTATGTCAACTGGTATGTTTACTTCTGCAATAGGTGTATCACCTTTTAAAGAACAATATTTGCACACTATTACAAAGAAGTAAAAATTGTAGGACTTTAAATTACCATCAGTTTCTACTATTCTGTTTACAAAGCAGGCTCTGAAAAGTCTGTAAAATTAGACTAAAATAAGTGGGATGTTTGTGATAGACTGTAAGAATGAGCTTTATCGCTCTAACCATCTCTTATCAGAAAATAATGCTGAAGATGATCCTAAAGGTTTATGGATTGCCTATGAAATATTCTACTTGTTAGTCATTTTCATTAAAATTTGAAAAGGATAAAGGGCAGAATAATGCAGATGACTTGTATAAATAAGGACCAACTGTACCCAAATTGATGGTCATTACTTGCAATTGTTACAATCAGGCATCTACACTATTACAAATCAAACATCCATTAGCTTGTTTGCCTTGTCTTTTGTATGAAAGCCCTTTGGTTTACTTAAAAGAATAAGTTTGGTACTTTTCAAGGACAGGTTTTTCCTTCAATAATCATTGAATGTATTAAATTATCCATATTAAATAGTTATATTAAATATTTTCTAAAGGGAAGCATTTTTTTATAAAATTAAAAAAAATACCTAACCTACTCTTGTGCTTTTAAATGGAGGTGAAGGGTACCAAGGTCCAAATGTGAAAAAAAAGCCTTAAAATGTGCCAAATACCTCCATTTTTCAAGCACTGATTGATCTACAGCTTGAGATTGCACACATATTGCAAAAGGCATTTTATGAAGAAGAAAAAAAATGAAAAAAGTAGTGCTAGGCAACCATTAAAATTTTTAATCGTGATTAATCGCAGACAATCACATTGCTGTGTGCAAAATTCAATAATGAACTCAAAAGTAGTGTATTGTGTGTATTTGGTTTGCAAACACTTTAAACAAATAAGGTGATTTTTTAACAGCAGTATTCCCTTTACATAGTAGCAGTTAAAATATTTCTTGTAAATCTCAACTTAAACATTAATGTAATCAAATCAAATATAAAACCAAAGCTATTTGCCACTGCCAGGGAATTAACGTTTTATCTAGTTTGTTAAAGAAAAACAAGTTACCCTCAGAGTCCAGAGCCATGATCATAACATTATAACAGGCTCCTTCTGAGTAAACGGAAGTTAAAAAAAGAAAACAGATTTAGAAATGTTATCTGAACAGATACCAGCGGAAACATCTTCTTTTATCAGGGAGCAGCATAAACAGTCTGTGTTCAGTAGCAACTCTTTGAGGGCTTTCTGAAAAGCACACAAAGAAATGGTTTCACACATAAATCAACATAAAACATTTGTTGCTGCCTGTTTTGCCTGCTGTTGGTGCCTGTTTGCAGCAGCAGCAGCTCGATAGTCAGCAGGAATGCACGGTTCGCTGGCTGCCTGGCTGTCTTTGTGAGACAGGTGCGCAGGGGTGGGAGTTGCAATATGGTTTGTACCTCCTGTCATCGTAAGTGTCGGTACCTCACTTTTGTTTTCGATCTACATCTCCACATCACTTGCATCAAAATCGGAGTTTGATAAATCAGAGTCTGATTCAATGATAATATGAAAAAAGTTTTGCTTTGAACATTCATTTTGGTATCTCTCCACATGCCATTTTAGAAGCTGTTTGCTCTTCGCTACTCATGTACTCTGAGGGGATCAAGGTCAAATCAAGAAAGCTAACTTTCCTTCTAGCAAAAGTGTATCGAAAAGCGCTGAACAAGAAGATTACTGATCTCTATAGATCGCTAGTGAGACTGAGGCTTTCAAAATAATAATAATAAAAAACAACGTTAAAGCACTACTATATGTGCTAATTAATGCGTTAACGCAATAATAACACGTTAACTTGCCCAGCCCTAGAAAAAAAGCAAAGTTTTGTGCACATTACTTCATTATTCGTCTCTCTCTGTGGCAACCATTGAGTGGGTTTCCCTCCAAGTTATACTTTCACCTCAAAAAATCATCTCCAAGCACTATTATTAGCATTATTTAATGTTGATACACAGATGTGAATGGCTGCCTGTACTCTGTAGACAAGAAAAAAAAAGTCACACAATCACTTCTAGTCTTTACGTCTCCATACATAACAACATGTATACCCAGGAAAAAAAAAAAAAAAAAAAAAAAAAAAAGGATGGATGAAATTTACTAAAAACTGTTGGTAATTTACAAGTATTACTGAAACATTTCCAGTATTTTTTGAAAACGGCAATCATCCACAGTTAAACATGCCTATTGTTGCCAATCATCTGTATAAACTCCATGCAGACACTTGGTACTGTGAGAAAGTTAGCTCTGTGCTACCACTCTTCCTATGTTAAAACATCTGTGGTAATCTTGCTAAACTCCTGTCAATCATGAATAATCCACTGCATCCACTGAACAGTGTGATCTCCAGGCAGAGGAGTAGCTTCAGTGACAGACTTTTGTCACTGTCCTGCTCCACTGACAGACTGAGGAGATCGTTCCTCCCCCACACTATGCGACTCTTCAATTCCACCCGGGGGAGTAAATGCTAACTTTTTTTTATTACTATTTAATTTAATATTGTTTCTTTGTATCAGTATACTGCTGCTGGATTATGTGAATTTCCCCTTGGGATTAATAAAGTATCTATCTATCTATCTATCTATCTAAACATTAACCAGATTAAAATTAAATGTATGTATATAACATTTGTTCTGTTCTTGTCACTTGATTGTATACTATGCATGTGATAATCCTCTGTCTTGCTAGCAGTCACTAGACTAATGATTACACAATGATACCAGTTGTAGTAGGCAATATCTTTCACAACAAATGCAGTAATTATTGCAAAATAACACAATACATTTTTATTTGAATGGTGAGAATAGGCTTCTGTAAGGTTCAGTATGTGTGCCAGCATTAGGAGTGCGCCATGGGTAAATGTCAAAAAAAAAAAAATCCACAATGATCACTGCAAGCAGACAACTGAATGGAAAATGTAAACTTATCTCCAGAAAATAGCACCAGGATAAAATGTATTATTTTTGCTGTCACCAGCATGCCTCAGAAACACAAAAGGCACAGTTTCTTAAATAACACTTTTCTGCTTCAGTTATTTTTGTTAAGTTTTAAGGCTTTTTATCCTCACATTGAACCCTTTACCTCCTTTTAAAGTGCAAGGATAGGCTAGATAAGTTTATAAAAAAAAATGTAACACTTTAGAGCACAAATTTAGCTGACAAATTAATACATACCATGATTGTGATGAAATATTTGAAAAATAAAAAAACTTGCCCATTTATTATAATGCACGACATTAGTCAAACATAGTTTTTTTTTACTCCGTTTTACCAGTAACATTCTGTCTTCTGGAATACAACAACAAATAAGGTGCCAAGAAAAAACAACAAAAATGCCTATTTCTCAAATTTCAGACTGAAATTTCTGTCAAGTCTTTTAACTAAATAAATTAGAAGGGATTAACTGTAAATGAAGAACTGACACCAAGCCTACAGCCACTACAGCTCTTAAAAGTTTTGAGTGACCATTAACTTAATTATATTTTCATTATATTAAAAGGACAGAACAATGCAAAAAAAAAAACAAAACACAAAAAAACACTCACCTTGAATAGCAAGACAGGCTAGTGCAAATAAGAGAGTTGAAAACAGCTAAAGGAATAAAGTATTGTTGAAGAAGGCTGTTGATCCAGCAATCAGGCATTACATACAATCCGTATGTGATAGCACAGCCTGAAAAATACAAGGCACAAGATTAGGACACCCTATATCATACTATATACGTTAGGCACATTTTATACTGTAATTTAGAAATAATTAAAACATGCATTCCAAGCACAGTCATAAATAAGACCTCTGAGTATGGCTTTGCAAAGACATCTAATATACAGTCACATGAAAATGAATATTTTAATTGATTGTATCACTCAAGTTGGCTGTTACAACTGATCACTAATATACGCTTTGGAATATTATAGCTCTTCTATACATTTTTATTAGTTTAACTACTTTCTCCAATCCTTAATCCCAAACTATTTTAATCTTTTTTCTCCTAGCTAAAACATTTTCACATGCCCCAGAGAGAACTTAGCAGCACAGACATTAAGTCTCTTAAAAACTAAATACAAAACACAAAACAAAAGAATAAACAAACAAGGTGGAAACGCTAAAGCATCATTCAAAATCATTATAGAAGAAATATTTATAGGTTTAAATCTATACATATAAAGGAGAGTTGGGATCCGAGAGACTGTGTTTGTGGAGGGATGGAGAGTTAAGTTGGGTGGGGGAGTCACATGATCATCTCCCCGCCCATTCACGTCATTTCATTTACTTCATTTTGCTCCGTTGAGCTGACGCGGTCTTGCCGTTCTTTTTCCTTAGTGTTTAGTCCTCTCTCCTTTACTGATTTATATAAAGGAGAGTTGGGATCTGAGAGACTGTGTTTGTGGAGGGATTGAGTGTTAAGGCGGGTGGTGGAGTCACGTGATCATCTCCCCTCTCATTCACTTCATTTCGCTCCGAGCTGAGCTCCGCAGCTGACGCGGTCTTACCGTTCTTTTTCCTTAGTGTTTAGTCCTCTCTCCTTTACTGATTTATATAAAGGAGAGTTGGGATCCGAGAGAGTGTGTTTGTGGAGGGATGGAGAGTTAAGGCGGGTGGGGGAGTCATGTGATCATCTCCCCTCCCATTCACCTCATTTCATTCACTTCATTTTGCTCCAAGCTGACGCGGTCTTGCCGTTCTTTATCCTTAGTGTTTAGTCCTCTCTCCTTTACTGATTTACTGTTTACTAGACGCAGTACTTACTGAATAGTATTTTTTCCTTTAGTGGTTCTACTTAGTGTTTCTTAGTGTTTAGTAGACGTGGTGTGCCAGTGTTCCTGGTGGTGTTGCGGTTTACTGTTACTTTCTACTTTGTTTTTGTACTTTAGTGTTTAGTAGACTTTTACTTTATCTCATTTAATGTTGTTCCCGGCGGTGTTGCCGTTTTTCCTGTTTCTATTTTTTATGTAGCATGTTCACAAATTAGTCATAGAGAAAATGTATATATTTTGGCTCCAGGAGGACAAACCAAAAATGTTGTATATAAAGAAGCTCTATAAGTCGCATGTAGATACATAATTATTCCAACTACAGCGACTGCAGCGAAGCGCACGAGGTCTGCTAGTCAGAATACAAAAGAACAGAAACAAAAAAATGTTTAAGCTTGTTTTCAAAGTGCACAAAGATTTACCAATTTAATCATTCTTCAATGTTTGATGAAATTATTAGCTCCATATTAGTCTCCTATAAAAACCTGCAACTACAAAATGCAACAGATGAAATAACCTGTTACATTAGGTGTGAACAAATCAAATGCCAACTTTAATTTAAAAAATACAAGCATCACCTCTTTATTAACTCACAATATTCCAGAGTTGCTAATAATATGCTAGGCCCTGTATGATGCCAAAGACTGTTAAGTTTCTTGTAGCAAAAGAACAAATATTTCCATGTACATATTACACCCTTACAACACTGTCACCTTTTGCTACAACTACTTTCTGTAAAACAACTTCCTTTTAAATATCTAACTTTACATCTGCACCTTTTACAGTTTCAATAGATTTTCAACAAGCGACGACTTGTTTACTATTTATTTCTATATATCTTTCTAAAACCCAACTGCAAACTCCTCCACACCAGTCTCCCTCTAGATCCTTTAGTGCATATGCAATATGTCCCTGGACTTTCCTGTATATCTGTTCTTTCACCTCCTCCTACACCTGCAACATGATGCAACAATAAAGCTCTGTCATTGAATACTGAAAAAAAATACACACAAAAATCGTTGAGAATCAAGATTTTTTTTTTAAATCACTGGACATTTTTGTTTATCCTTAACTTGAATAAGAAGAATTAGTATGGTCCTTACTATATAAAAATTAGAATGAAATGATATATAAAAAAAACAGGATGTACCATAATATGTGTTGGGAAAGCCAGTGATTACTGAGTTGATTTTTTAATTACTGTACAGTGAACAACGAATCTCTGAGCTAGTTTTTGAGAGTCAACACTCTGGCAGTTGTTTTGTGTGTAATGCCACACCCTCTACCTAACCTAAAACACAAGGGCTGATTTGGATGTATGTTACACAACCATTTGGCAGAGGTTCCTATTGGCGATAGGTTGTTCGTATTTGAATTTCTTCTAGCAATGACACCTTGAGAGGAATGAAATCCATGGTCAGTTTCTCCCATGGTCACCTTGCAAGAGTAACTGGTTGCAATAATCCCATGGAAATCTTGCTTTGACATAGCTCTGTTGCATGTTTCATAAGCACTAACACCTGGATAATTATTTCTCTAAACTGAAACTTTTCCTATAAAAGTTTTCTCTCTCTCCTGTGGGATGTATAATTAAACATTTGTTGAGTCAGAAGGAATATTTTGAGGAAAGAGTTGCGCAGAGGTTCAAAATACTTTGGTATTATTTAAAAAGATGGCTGCTAAAAATGACTGTAGAAATGTTTTCTGGTTTCTGACATTTTTACTCAAATTGTCTTGAAAGAACATTTGCTTTTAAGTTTTTGGCCCCTGCTCAGTAACTATTAGATGTTCTAATGAAGCTGGTGGCGAGGGACTTCAGTTTACCTAATAGATCTTCAAAGTCTGTATATGGAGATAGTAGAAATTCTTCAGTAAAACATGACAGTGTGGTCGTTGAAACTTTATTTATTTTTAATAAAGAGAACCCAGGTTTTCTTTAGTGTATCAATAAATTCTTACTATATAAAGTTTCAACCAATGATACTCAAGAACATGCTGAGATGTCGAAATTTTACATGATAAAAAAAACCACCTTTTCAAAATATAAATGTCCTGTCTTCATTTGAATACAGGGAAGGATATATTTTCTACTACTACTACTCTAG
This sequence comes from Polypterus bichir lapradei, assembly GCA_026402145.1. NCBI lineage: Eukaryota > Metazoa > Chordata > Cladistia > Polypteriformes > Polypteridae > Polypterus > Polypterus bichir. The sequence goes on from JANRMT010062854.1 coordinate 37,761,605, forward strand.
TAGCTATTCGGGACACCATCAATTAAGAGAACACATGGACAGATTTAACAATCAGCTTTAGACAGGATACACATGAGGGATCTGAATGGCCACCATAGAGGCAAAAACCTTTCCTTAAAAATTTACATTCAGCAGGTCAAAATACTGTATTTTCTGGACCACTGGAAATAGGTGTTTATTTTAAATAATTACAATATATAATGTCCACATTCAGAGATTTACCAAATTTTCAGTCACAGAAAATATTTGCCCAAAATACAGCAAACAAATAGCACATTTGCTATTTAGCGAAATTAGTAAAATGCTGGGCCAAATATGTGATTCAGTTCTATATGGGCTGAGTGATGCATCACATTGCATCAACAACACTTTAGGAGGATTGTGCTGGTTTCTTCAAAACAAGGAATTACGGTAGTACTGACATGTAGCTAGTATCTGCAAAGTTTTTATGAAATCAAAAGAAAATGGACAAATTAAGGGAGAATAAATGATAATTTGGAATTCTTGCAATGATGTTTTCTTTAAAGTGGTAGAGGGAGGTTAAACAGATTTTGCAATGCCGTAATCATTTTTGCAACATTACTACCTGGGAGTGCAACGTGTTATGTCAACTGAGAAATGATTTAACCATTACTATCAGACAAGCAGATTAAGGTGGTGCCACGGTCATCAAGGAAACACAAATATTTAATGTGAGGCTGGAGGGAATTAGCAGACCGACAATGATATGAAATTCTGAAAACTGACTCTACTTTAAATATTGCTGCTTTATTAAAGAAGGCAGTTAACACAATATACCCTGATCTCATATATGAAATAGGCAACTTTTTATATAATGTTTATCCATGCACACCTACATTATCTGTTACCAAAAGTACATAAACGTCAACATCTACCAGGAAGATCCACTGTCTCTTCAGGAGAATCTACTTTACAACCTATTATACAATTGGTAAATTGCTATATCTCTGATTTTGTTTCCTTATTTTACTGATATGTTAAAAACTCAACAGATTTCATATGCTTCCTAAAAAATATATCTTAATAATCTATTTATATACTAGCTTAACTTTACACCAATATTCCAAAAAAAAAAAAAAAAGTATACAGACTGTACATTCAACTCTTCCTCAGTGGTCAATTTGTCATCTTTTATCAATTAACTAATTAGAATAGCATTGAACTGGGATTTTTTTACTTTGATAACTTTCTCTAGACAACATAAAGCTGTGGCAAAGGGAGTTGCTTTGAGCATTGCTAATCTTTCCGTTTCTGCTTTTGAAGAATGTTTTGCATTTTCTTCAGTTAAATAACTTCTTAAGTGATTGTATTGATCAGATACATTGTTATGTTTTCATCTGCAAAGGTGACACCAAATCTCTTTAATCTCCTTATAATGTTATGAGTACCATGGATGCTAATTCTGTCACTTATGTTAAGTTATAATTCTAACTCTTTTTTTCTTAATGTTAGTCTTTGTCAAGGATTACCTACTTCAGAGACCCACAAATCACAGTTTTTTGGCTTACACCAGATAAACTCTATTGAACAGGTGTTTATTTCTCTGACATGTGCTATGCAGCAGCCTTTTCTACTGTGCCTCTGTAAACTACCTTTAAAACATGCTCTACACTTCAGTAGACTGAAGGCATCAAAACTATGAATGAACACATGTGGAGTTATGTACTTAACAAAAAAAGGTGAAATAACTGAAAACATGTTTTATATTCTAGTTTCTTCAAAATAGCCACCCTTTGCTCTGGTTACTGCTTTGCACACTCTTGGCATTCTCTCGATGAGCATCAACAGGTAGTCACCTGAAATGGTTTTCACTTCACAGGTTTGCCTTATCAGGGTTATTTAGTGGAATTTCTTGCTTTATCAATGGGGTTGGGACCAGCAGTTGTGTTGTGCAGAAGTCAGGTTAGTTGGACGATCATTTATTTTTCAACAGGACAATGACCCCAAACACACCTCCAGGCTGTGTAAGGGCTATTTGACCAAGAAGGAGAGTGATGGAGTGCTGTAAATGGTCATGAAAATAAAGAAAACACATTGAATGAGGAGGTGTGTCCAAACTTTTGGCCTGTACTGTACCTACAGTCTTCAGATATAAATCAGTATTCAGTAATACTCCTGGATCAAACAATTCATGTATTTGGCAAATTTTAAGGCTTTCTTTTACCACATTAGTATCTCTGTCCTTTAGCTCCATTTTAAAATGCAAGAACAGGTGTTTTTTTTAATCTTTTTCTTGAAAAAATCATTATCCTTCAAATATGATGTTAAGCAGTCTAAGAATTTGTATTCATTTTAGTCCATATTAATATGATGTTTACTTCGATGCAGCACAATATACTGTACATAATGAGGTTGTAAACTTCAAATTAGGCTTTTTCCGAGTGCCTAGTATAATGCCAGGTGAAAAACCACAATATAAATAAATAATATGACTTAATTTGATTCTACACTACTGTTTCACTGCACTATTCTTGTTTTTACTATACATATCATCTGAGACCTGTGGAAAAAATGCTAGCTTTGTAACACAGTTAGCAAACTGATACTGTAATGTCTTCAGATTCACCCTTTTCATTTGCCTTATAAAAAAATTATTCTCACTTTGACTTTCCTGCCTATCACCAAGATGGGAATGACAAGTGTTATCAACTGTTTCTATCTCTCTTTTTGTAAACTAAATTGAAGAGTAGGTAACAAAGGTCAGCTAATATGATTTGATTTTATGCAAGTCACACAGACACTGCACTGCATGCACAGAACCAGAAGCAGGCCTACTCTATGCTGTCTTTCTTAAATACAGAGTTCTTACTTTAGAATAAATACAGCTTAAAACAATTTCTGTCACATTTTTCTGTAGCAACATTACGGAATTTAACATAATTGCTAGTATAGCACAATTTTAAAAAAATTGGTGGTGCAGTATTTATTACCAGTATAGCACACAACACTAATAGAAATACACAAACAATAATGAAAAAAAAGAAACATTTGTCTAAAATTAGAAAAAACATTTTTCATAGCTTGGTTACTTTCAAAAATAGTTTTCAATTTGTTTGACACCCTCTGACCAGGAATGCAGCTTGTACAGTTACACATTGCAAATTCTCAAACACAAATATTCTTTTTAAGGTTTTTTTTCCTAATATAAAACAATGTCACTGGTGAAAAAATTTTTTAGTGCTTTGAAATTTAAAAAAAAAAACACAAAATATTACACAGAACAAAGTTTCAGTGTAGAATTTGTGGAAAAGAGGAAGGCCTATGAGAAGGTTGATGGATGTGGTAAGAGAGGACATACAGGTGGTGGGTATAACAGAGAAAGATGCTGAGGACAGAAAGACATGGAAGAAGATGATCTGCTGTGTCAACCCCAATGGGGAGCAGCTGAAAGAAGAAGAAGGTCTGGAGGTATATTTTAGCTAACAGTGTAGAAGAAATAGTCAAAATCAATAGAAAGGATGCTGCCAAGATATATTAATAGGTTTTTATTCATCATGTTGTTCCCATGAGAAAATTACTTACTAGCAAAATCTTCATCTTTCATCAACAAAAACAACCCAAAATACAGGGCAAACACAAATGATACTTACCTGGAGCAAAACATCTGTAAATAGAACACTAAAAGTTTTAGACTGGCCACCTTAGGACCACAGCTTCAACACAACTTAAGTTATGTAGGACCACCAGGACAGAGGAAATTAAACAAGCAAAAAAAACCCCACCAAAGTCAAAAGAGTAGTTGTGGAAAATACAGCAAAAGCCAGGAAGAATTTACAACTGAGAGAATTGGGAAAACTTCAGCATTATATTAAACAAATTGCTTCAGTTTTGCATTCTAAGAGAAGCCACACAAAATACCTTCTTGTTATAAAAACACAAGATGTTCTTGCTACTTTTTTGTATGAACCACCATATATGCATATTAAAATGTTATAAATTAGATAAACTTTATTAACCCAATGGGGAAATTCAAATGCATAAAGCAGCAGAAACTTAAAAAACAAGAATAAAACTCAAAGGACAGATAATAAATACATCCAATCAATCAATCATATTTCTATTTGGTAATAAACAGTGCCCAGATATCCAGTGCTTAAAAATAATTTTCTTAGCCAAAGACTTTTGGACAGTACTTTATGTATACAATACACATGTATATTTTATATTTATCAGCAGAACAGAGCAGTTAGGGTGCCAAATGACATGTACAGATGTAAAAGCAAAGACGAAGCTGCACTATTCCAACCAATGAATGTTTTAAAAGGGCCTAAAGAAGATTAACTACAAACAGAAAATTTGTTCTGCCACAGGTTGATCCCCCTATATATAATCGGTTGACCAGTTAAAATAAGGATGTGATATCACAGCTATAAAAATAATTGAACCGGAGTCTTATAACCTAATTGCATATCCCCAAATAAAACTGGAGAATTTCATCTGGAGTAAGATTATCTTAAACCTGCACAAGATCCTGCACTAATTTAGACAAGACAAGTAGACAAAGCAGCACAACCATTTCGTTTTCTACTTTTCAATGTACATTTTTTCATCTCCATAGAGTTAATCAGTGTTTTTCTGCAACCTGTCATTCTTGTAGTGTTCAAAAAAAGCTTTTAGTACCCTATTCAGTTTATTCAGTTTTATAATTTGCTCCAAAGAGACAGATGTCCCTTTTTCCACATATGTACAGTAAAACAGTCATAATGTTTATCGTCTCATATGCAAGAATAAGAACCTATTAAAGAAAAAGATACTATGTTTGATCGATAAACATAAAATATAAACATTTAATACAAGTTCAGACAAATGACAAGCACATAAAGCACGGTACACAATGACTATAAAAACATGAAAAAAAAGCCCTTTCCAAAATCAATGTAGCTTGTAAACTACTAAACAACTTTTCAACAGGCTCTTATAGGCTAAAGATTACATGAGAGAAAGAAAAAAAAAAAGTGAATATGAAAACTGAAAGTGAATACTAGCATTATTTATTTCTTCCCATAGCACTGATTTAAATATGCGAAAAAAGAATAAATAAGCACAACATTATTTCTATGTCTCTATTCCACATTTTCTAATTTTGAGAGTGCAACTCACTTCATTGATCTTATTTTCAATAATTTGACAGAGGAACTGAAAAAAAATATTTACCAAGACTGTAAAGGCTTAGGGCTCCATAATCAAGAAAGTAACAGATGTGTCGAGCTTCAGGAGACATAGTGCTAAATGTATGTGCACAACTGGAAGTGAAAGGGTACAAGCAGATGACCAGCATGTAGACCAGGAGGGGCCAGGTGTATTGCTCATTGCAGAAGTCAAGTACTGAATACAGTGTAAGAAACCTCCACAGGAAATACCTGACAATACAAAAAAAAATATATAAATTTTGTATGAGGTCATATACAAGAAATTTTGCAAATGATAAAGTTAAGAAACTTAAATTATTTTACTTTTAAATGCATGTTCATATTCTAAAGTGAGAATTTAGTTATATGTGTAATCAATGGTAAATATGTGAATGTGCCTTGGTCACCTTAAATTAGATTAAGTAATTTCAGAGGATACATGCAAAGAGAATTAACTTATTTTTTTATAATAAAAGGGCTTCAGAATACCTCAACAGAATAAAAAGTACTGCATTCCTAAAATAATTACTAACAAATTATTTGCTAACCTGACCCGAAATTTTTGCTTTCAGGAAATGTAAGCCAATAGAAATTCCTCACATGGATAACAAATGGCATGCCTACATATGGCAGAACTAATACAAATATATTTATAAAGCAGGTCAGTTAGGGGAGCATGCACTAGTACAGTGCATTGCCACACCCACCACATGACAAAACAGCTCGGGGTCCTGGTTGGCAACCCCCCCAGAGGCAGACATGCGGTCCAGTCCCACCCTCCGGAAATGAGCACCTATCTGCTACATCCAGGTGTTATGTGGGCAACCCCTTGGCCTGGTCCAGCCAGATCACCCTCAGGGAATCATGCCACATGGCTGTAGTGTCGCAACTGATGCTCCCTCACAATGCAGGTAATGTGCCTCATTCAGGACTCAATAAGCAAGCGCTCATTCAAATACAAAGTCAAAACAGCGGTACCTAAGGATTCTTCAAAGAGACACAGCACTGAAGGAGTCCAGTCTTTGTCTCAGGTCACTGGATAGTGTCCATGTCTCATAACCATATAGCAATACAGGAAACCCCATGGCTCTAAAGACTTGGACCTTTGTCCTTTTGCAAAGATATTGGGAGTGCCACACACCCCTTTCCAGCAACCTCATGACCCCCACCCCATCGCTCAATGCTTTCCCAATCTGTCTACTGAATTCAAAAGAAGTGTCACCAGAGACATGAATGTAGCTGCCGAGGTAATTAAACCTCGCGACAAGGTCGACATTCTCTCTGCAGACAGACACACTGCTAATGCTGAGGTCATTAAAGGCCTGGATCTTGGTTTTTATCCAGGACAATCTCAAGCCCAGACAGTCAGACTCCTCGCTCAGTCTTTCGAACGCCCCGATCAGAGCCTCCATTGACTCCACGAACATCACGGCATCATTGGCAAAGTCAAGATCAGTGAATCTCTCATCACCAACAGATGCCCCAGAGCCGCTAAACCCCAACACCCAGACCATCAAAGCATTGAACAGAGTAGAAGCAAGAACACACCCCTGACAAACACCCAAATCAACTGGGAAAAAAATGCAGAGGTTCTGCCTCCACTCTGCACAGCACTCACAGTACTAGTGTACAGGCCAGCCATGATATCCAGCAATCGAAGGCTTTAAGAAAATTGACAAAGGCTACAAAGAAACTCTGCCGATATTTGTGTTTGCGCTCCATGAGAGCCCTCAATGCCAGGATGCGGTCGATGGTTGACTTCTTAAATGTAAAATCAGACTGCTCTGGTCGCTGGTAGGTGAGCAAGTGACCACAGATCCTATTGAGGATGATCCTGGCAAGGACCTTATCTGGCACAGACAGTAGTGTTATCCCTTTGAAGTTGCCACAATCCAGGGGATCTCCCTTCCCTTTCCAGACAGGGACGGCAAGTTCTGTTTCCCAGTCAGTTGGGATGAAGCCTGTCTCCCATATGGAAGTAAAGATAGCTTGTAATGTTAGGAGGAAAGACGTACCACTAACCTGGAGAAGATCACCCTTAATGCCACATATCCCTGCAGCCTTCCCTAACCTCAGCTCTTTCACCATCTGTGCAATCTCAGTGAGACTGGGTGGTCCACAGCTAATTAGAGGATCAGCCTCAAGAACCGTGGACCCAGAGATATCCAATGTCCTTGCTGTAGGATCAGCTTTAAACAGCTACTCGATGTACCCAGCTCAGCGGGTCACAACTGTAGTGTCATTAGTAAGGACAGTTTCATCAGCCGCTGACTGTAACTCTATGAGGAACACTTTTGGATGTATGTAATGCTTTGATTCCTCTGTAAGCAGGATCTGGATGGCTAGACCATAGATGGTGTGCCACTTGCTCACAGATTCCCTCAGAGCCCTTGCAACTCTCCTGAGTTCCCGGTACAGACCGGAGTTGCCATCAAGCTGTGTGCTGCGAATCCTTTTGATGATATCCAGGGTGCCAGGCGAGACAAAACACTTCCATCTGGGAACACTAGTAACACCAATAGAACCCTCAGCAACCTTCAGAGTCTTGTCACAGAAGGTCTCCCACATCACATTAGGTTTAGCAGTCGCAACCAAGTCTGTAAGTTCCTCACACAAACTGCATGCAAACTCATTAGAAACAGCCTGATCTTGGAGTCTGGCCAGGTCAAGCCTCATTTTCCTAGTAGGTGGTAGCCTACTGGACCTAAACTGGATCTTCAGAATAGCAACAACAAGTCTGTGGTCAGAATTCACAAACTGGGAACTTCTGTAGACCCTGCAGTTATGTACAAGCCTCCAGCATTTTCCCAAGAGGACGTGATCGATCTCCTTCACTGCACCACCAGTAATGGAGTACCAAGTCCAACGATGCGGTTCAGGGCGCTGGAACCAGGATCTAACGATCCGCAGCCCCTGATCTTTTGCAAAGTCAAGGAACATGGAGCCACTTTCACCATAGTCGCTAGACTGATGGGGACCAACACAATCCTTATTGCCAGCCCAGTCAGTGCCAGTGGTCACAGTGAAGTCACCCATGACCTGAGGAGTATCACCTCGCGGGCGCCCATTAACCATCGAGTGAAGTTGCGAATAAAATTTCTAACCTACCGAGACATCACTCAACACGGTCGGAGCATACACTGAGACAACAGACAAGGCACCCAGAGAGTGCCTTAATCCGAGTCTCATAATACGCTCGTTGAAAGGTGTGACATCGGACTCCCTCAGAAGGAGACTATCTGACATAGCAACAGCTACTTCCTTAGTATGACAGCCACTAAATAACAAAGCTAATTAATAATTTGAATAACTAAAATATTAATTGATGAGGAGAAGGAATATAACAAATGACCAGATAGTTGGAGAAATGAACAACTGATTATCCTTTCAACATACTTGTTGGAAATTACTTTTCTCGAGTGCATTATGTTGAAGACTATTATGCTTAAATTTAGATTTTTTTAATATTTTATTTTATTAAAATCAAAAAACATTCCATACATGCAAGTCAAGTTTAACAAAACTGGTTTGAAACAAATTGAGCACCACCCATGAAAAAGAGTAGCACTTTAATAATAGTAAAAATTTGTAAATAGATAGATAGATAGATAGAATAGGAAAAGAGAGAGACTCCACTTTCTCAATTTAAATGCTTGTTCTAAAATGTTATTTATCAGATCCTGCCAGGTTTTGAAACTGTTTTGTACAGACATCTACGTGAGAATTTGATTTTTTCCAATTTTAGATAATATATAACATCATTTATCCACTGACTTAAAAGAGGTGAGTTAGGATTCTTCATTTTGAGCAAGATAAGTCTATGTGCCAATAGTGAAGTAAAGGCAATTACAATTTGTTTGTCCTTCTTCACTTTAAGCCCATCTAGAAGTACACCAAATATAGCTGTTAGTGGATTAGGAGGGATTGTGATGCCCAGGCTGTCTAAGAGAGGCATTTAAAAATGTTTGTCCAAAATGGTGTTAATTTGGTGCAGCTAACCAAATTAACTTAGATAATATTAAAATAGGTATTCTGTTTGAACACCATGTTTTTCTGCAATGGCTATTTTTGCAAAGGTAAAAAATTAACATGGCTAAAATATAATATATTTAACATTAATAGAATGAAGATCTAGAAATCATGTCATCATTTTATCTTGACTATTATAAAATGTTCAATTTTTTAATTACAATATTCAGGACTTTTGCTCATTTAATTGTGATCGTTGACTAGAAAAACATTCCTGTTCCAATGCATCTCTGAATCTAAGAGCATGACAATTTTTCATATATTTTCTTCTTTTATCTAATAATTATAGCTCAAATAATAAGGTTTTCGGTTAGGAATCTTAATATCATGTCTTTTGGGCCAAACATACTTAAACTGCAAAATACTCCTTTAAAAATACCATATATACTTGCAGATAAGTTCTCCCACGGGTAAGTCAGGACTTGATTTTAGCGTATAATTTCTGGTATTTTATAATGTTGGTCGTATAAGTCCAATGCGGAAAACTCACACTATTGGTCCAAGAGGTTATGATATGTTAATGCCCACCTGAGAAAGTAACCATGGAGCACACTGCCTTTTTTTTTTTCTATGTATTGTGCCTACGTGACCACACAGTAATACCCAAACTATTTTTGTATCTCACACCCTCATACACCTTTATCATAAGAGCATCCCTTATCTACGATGGAGCATTCAATCAGAAGAAAATATGAAGCTGGTTTTAAATTAAGAGCTGTTGATGTGGTGAAAGAAATTGGTAACTGTGCTGCTACAACAAAATTCGATGTGTCTGAGAAACTGATGCAAGACTGGAGGAGGCAAGAAGAAAAAAATGTAAGTGTCGCATTTTTAAACGGGTCTGATTTTATGGTCGATTTTTTGAGTTTCAAGACCTGACTTATACACGAGTATATATGGTAGTTGCACAATACTGCCGAAATTCTTCTATTTCTTCAAATAGTAGCACCTGAAAGATTTGTGCATGTTTTATATTTTCATTGTTGAATTACCATAATGCCCGACATGTTTAAAACATTGTTACTTTTGCTTAACTCTGTCCAAGAATTAATAATTACTAAAATAAAGAACACATTTTCACGTTTTAGAAACTGCTTGATAAGTCCACTACAATAATATAATTTACTTGGCAGAGAAATTGTATCCATCTTTGATCCTATGAAACTCTACAGTCTGGCATACACACTCAGAGACCCCTTTCATTACATACACCTGCTCATTAATACATATATGCAGTGCCTCCACACAACCGATCTTGTTGCTGTACCTGAATACATAAGCATACAGACATGATGAAGAGCTTTTGCTGCTGTTCAATGAAACATCTGAATGGGTAAAATATGCCTTATCTAAGTGACCTTGGACTGTTGTATGATTACTGGTGTAAAGTGTGTTATTACCAGCATCTCAGAAACAGCTGCCCTCCTATGTGGCAGTTTGGAGAGCAAAAAAAATATTTTATTTAAAAGAAGTCAGAGGAGAAAAGCTGAGCTCATTCAGGCTAACAGAAATTCTCAAATCACAGCTCTCTACAAAAGTAGTTAACAGGAGGAATATTCTGAATGCCCAACATGTCATTCCTTACACCAGGAGAAGACACTGCTTTTCTTCAGCTAAGAACAAGAAGATGATTTTTGCTGCAATATACAAAAGGCACAGTCAAAATCTGGCATAGATGTGAACAAATTCATCTTATGTTGTGTCAACAGTGCAACCTGGTGGTAATAGTGTAATCTTCATTAGAAATGTTTTCTTAGTGCATAACAGGTCTGTTAAAATCTGCTGAACATCATTTGATTGCCATAGCAAATCTAGCCTTGTTGCAGACCATGTGCAATAATATCTCACTAAAAAGCTATGTACTATTTTTTCAAATGGATAACTCCAAAAGATAATGTCACAAAGCGTGTATTATTTGAAGTTGTCTCCATGAACATGACAATGACTTCAGTTGACTCAGACAGCCTGTACAATTCAATACAGAGATGAGGTGAGATGACAAGTTTGAAGAACGAATTTATGGTCAAAAACTCAGCAAAACTGTGTGACACCTAAACCAACTTGGCCAAAACACCCAAGGAATAGTCCCAGGATCTTGATGAGTGCACACAAAGATTCAGGAAGCTCTGAAGGCAAAAGAGGCTGCTACTGTAAATTATTCTCAGTTCTAGACTGCATACTCTCCAAGTGACCAAAATTGACTCCTATATTACACAATATATCTTTTATTATACTATCAGTATTTGATTATCTTCCTCAATAGTTACTTTCAAACCTGATGTGTGCAGTTTATGGCTATGGCTGTCCTTATATTGATTAAAGCTGTAATTCTAGCAGTAAAATACAGCAAAGCCAATATTTAGTGGGAAGAAATGGAAAAATTACATCTTTTTGAAGCATACAGTATATACTCATTCTTTAATTGTGCTATTGTTTGTGATTGTAATTTGTGCAACAATTAAAAAAAACAAACTAGTATGTCTTGTTGGACAACGAACAATAATAAGAGTGATTTTATTCAAATTCATCAGGTTTTTAGAATTTTACAACAATAACATCTATGCCAAGTTTCATTAAATGATTTGTTTTGGAATTAGTGTCTCCACAGATGTTAACACTCACATAGACATGTCTTAAATGGTTTTATCATGTTCAGAGACTCTCAAAACATGTATAAACATTAAAATTTTTTTATCCTTTCATAAAATGTTCCTTACATGTTAAACATGGTATATATATATATATATATGGATAGTAAAATACTTAAGTATTTTAGCTTCAAGCATTTTTGATAACTTTTTTCATTGATTTTAATATAAACAGTTCTTGGAAACATCTGGAGAAAGACACTAGGTATTACAAACACATATAAGCTGTGCATTATAAGTCATTAAAATTGTTTTTAAAATGTTAGTTTTTACTTATATCTGCTATTTTGCAAAATAAAAAGAACAAAAAAAACCCCTTTCCTATTCACACACCATGTAGGTAGGAAATGGGTCCAGATATTGATGGTCTCATTTGTCATTTGGAAGCTGCTAAGAACACAGTCCAGAGCAGAACTGCGAGGATGCCGATACCCAGAAATAATGCCATCCTCACGGAAAACCTGAAAAACATATTAATGGATTACAAATATGCCAGTCATCATTACCACAGTAATAAACCATAAAAACACATGTAGTAATTCAACGCTAATAAAGATCCTAAATATTCATATATAGCAATATAGATACTGTCTGACTGACTGAGCTACGATATACTGTATACACTATAAAAAATTATGTACTTAAAAAAGACAAAACTGTACTTTTTTCACCAACAGACGAGTAGAATAATAGGATCTATTTTTCATGTTATCGTATTTTAACAAAACTCCCCACTGACTTCATAATGGTACAATTATTTAGGTTACACTAGATTTTCAAATGATAGCATTCTCATGTATAGAAGACTAGAATAAAAAAAAATACATAAGTGTGTAAAATAAGATTTTTTAACTCAATGTCCATATAGCAAAGCTATTTAAACAAAAAAAATATTGCATTTATTAAAAACAAGTAACATTCCATACAAGCAAGTCAAACTTGACAAAACTAAGTTCAAATAAACTCCCACCCAAGAGAAAGAGAGCAAGGCCAAAAGCCAGAGTAAAACTTTAAGAGTAGAAAAAAAAAAAAGGCGGAGAAAATCCTTTTCCCCAATTTAAGTGCTTATTCTAAAATGTTATTGATTGGATCCTGTCAGGTTTTTAAAAAGTTTTTAACAGATCATCTAAGATATAATTTGATTTTTTTCTAATTTCAAATAGTATACAACATCAGTTGGCCAGTGACTTAAAACAGGTGGGTTAGGATTCTTCCAGTTGAGCAAGATAAATCTATGTGGCAATAGTGAAGTAAAGGCAATTACAATTTGTTTGTCCTCCTCCACTTTCAGTCCATCTGGGAGTACATCGAATACAGCTGTAAATGGATTTGGAGAGATTGTGACACCAAGGCTATCTGAAAGGCATTTAACGATTTTGGTCCAGAATGTTGTTAATTTGGTGCAGGTCTGACCCAGTGAGGCTAGAGCTCGACTGCAAGTTTTGCAGGTTGGAACTTGCCCTGGAAACATTGTGGACAATTTTAAACGAGGCAGATGTGTTCAATACAAGATTTTAAGTTGAATAACTGTGTGCGTTACACATAGGAAGCTAGAGTGAATTCTGTGCATGGCTGTCTACCACTCCTTTTCTGAAATGTTGAGTAAGAAATCCTTTTCCCACTGTACTCTGGGATCTCTGAAAGGAAGGGGCTTTAAAATGTTTTTATTTATTACAGAAATGCTGTCCAAGTCAAGCAGACATCAAAATTCATGTATACTTGTGATATTTACCCCTATATATTTAAACTGATCTGTGCTAGAGAGTTCACTGGAAACAGCACAATTTTACTCAAATTATTTTTGAGTCCAGAAATCTTTTGAAATTCTGCTAGTGCTGTTAGGACTGCAGGCACAATATTTTTTGGACCTGATATATATAGTACCATATCATTTGCATATAGTGATATTTTCTGTTCAAGTCCTTCTCTGATAATCTTCTTTATCTCATAAGCATTTCAAAAGTGAACTCCCAGTGGCCCAATGGCGATTGCAAATAACATTGGTGACAGGGGGTATGCTTGTCTAGTACCACGTTCTAGTTTGAAGTAGTATGAAATAATGTTATTAATACAAACTGATGCTTCTGGACTGGTATACAGGAGTTTGATCTATGCACATATGTTCGGACCAAACCCAAATTTCTCCAATGTAGTGAAAAGGTAGTCCCATTCAACCATATCAAATGCTTTTTCTGCATCCAACGATAATATGTCCAAGGTGTTAGACTTTGTGAGTGAATATATTACATTAAAAAGGCGTTGAATATTGGAAGCTAAGTGTCTGATTTTAATAAATCCTTCTAGCTAGAACTTTGGAGAGTATCTTAACATCATTATTCGGAAGTGAAATTGGCCTTTATGATGCACCTTGTAATAAGTCCTTATTTTTCTTAGGAAAGATGGCAATTAATGCCTGACAAACATTTGAGGTAGAATTTTATTGTCTCTGGCTTCTGTAAATGTTCCTGATAAAAAGGGGAGCTAAGTTAATTGAATTATTTTTTTTATAAAATTTGGCAGGGTAGCCATCTGGGCCTGCTGCTTTCCCAGTCTGAAATTAGTTTATAGTATCTAGTAATTCTGAGAGTGCCAGAGGTTTATTCAATTCCACTGCACTGAGAGTATCTAGCTATGGCATTTGTAATGAATCCAAAAACACATTAGGTTGTGTCTTGTCTTCTTTAAACTGAGCAGAGTATAAGTACTTGTAGTAGTCTCTAAATGTGTGCATTGTATTTTTATGGTCAATGATTGCCTCCATCTGTGTTGGTAATTATTGGTATTGCACTGTGAACTTCCTGTTGTGGTTTTGTTGAGCTTCTCTCTGTGTTCATAGTAATGATGTTGTGATTTAAAAATGGGTTGTTCTGTTTCGTTTGTTGTCAAGATGTTGAGTTCTGAATGCAAAGCCTTTTCCTATAAAGTGCCTCATTTGGAAACCTGGCATGTTCTTGATCTAATCTGGTAATTTCACTAATTAACTCTGATGCCTTCTGCGTTTCCAATTTATTTTTGTGGAAAAGATATGAAATAATTTGTAATTTTAAGAAAGCCTTCAGAGTTTCCCCAGAGTATTTCCTGCAGGGACCTCCAAGGACATATTTGTCTCCAAGAAAAAAACTGATTTGCTTGGATAAAAACTGTATAATTCTCGTCTGCTAATAAAAGTGGGTTAAGACGCCAGCTGTGTATGTGGGGCATAATGATTTGAGCTCTAGGATCAAAGGGACGTGGTCGGAGATAACAATAGCAAGATAGCGATATAACAACTTACAAGATCTGATCGTGAGCAAAAAATGGTTAACTATAAAGAAATAATCAATTCTAGAATAACAGTGATATACTAGAGAGAAAAAGGAATATGCTCTTGAGTTTGGGTTTAGAAATCTCCAGGGGTCTGATAAATTGTGATCAATTACAAACTTTCCAGGGTAATAAATATTATAGATTATGCATTATGTTTACTTCTACCATCTGAAATGGAAGACTTTGAAACTTATGCAATTAAAATTAACAAGATAAGGATGAGAAATATTTAAATTAAAAAAATGCTAACATATGATATGCTGGAGTGAAGACCTCTTCTATAAGAATGCTCCTAAAATGGTATTCTTAAACTATCCTCTTTTAATATACATGGCAATATATGATTTAGCAGCTACAGGCTTAGGTGTTCTATTGCAATTTTTTATTTTCGATCACTCTTTCTATTTGGAGGCCTAATGTAATCTCATCCAGGACAGTTTGCAGTTCTACAAATAGAATTTTGGATTAAATATTAATAGCTTAGTCTAAGATTAGTTGGATATATTGAAGGCTTTCCTATAGTGTGCTGGGAAAAAAGAGACTCCTATCCGTATTTCAGTGGATCTCAAGTTAAGTCCTGGAGGCTCCTTATGGCTGCAGGTTTTTGCCTCAACCAAGTTTTTGGTTTAATTAGACTCCTACATTAATTAAGCAAGTTGTTACTATGCAGTTGTGTGTATGTGTGTGTTTTGCATCAATCCAGAAATTATAAACCAAGTATGCTGATGTATGTTGTACTGTGTTAGGCATTATGGATGCAATGAGAAGTCAAGCAAAATGACACCTTTTATTGTGTAACTGAACAGATTACAATATGCAAGCTTTCAAGGCAGCTAAAGCTAAATATTTACTGAATGAAGCAGGAGTATGTGTGATACAGGCATTAGGAATGCATTTTTGCTTTAGATATGTTTTTTTAGCTTTCTGGTTATTAGTAAATAATGACATAAATAAGTGGGTGATACAAAAATAGATGCCCTTTGTTGTCTGCCCCAGAGTATCCTTTGCTTGTCATTATTGTCAGGTTACAGCTTAGAGAGCAAACTGCACAGAAAAAGTCAACTTTAAATAAATTTGCTTAATGAGTTAAGCATCTAAAGATCTGGCAAAAATTAATTTCCAGTGTACTTTTCTCAATGCAAAATAAGAAATAAAAAGGACAGTTAAACAATGAGATCAATTAAAAGTAAAAACGACTGATTGTGAAACTGGGTGGGACAAAAACCTGCAATCACAAGGGGCGTCCAAGACTTAACTTGAGAACCACTGCTGTAATTTATGCTATGCTACACAGCCAATGCAGGTCCACAACAATTACTTTCCAAAACTGGATTCTCTTATTTGCCACTAATTAAACCTGATTACCAAACAGCTCTAACTGTAATATATAAATATGCTGCAGAATCTCAAATACAAACATACTAAGTACTGAAATATACAAGAATTAAAGTGAAAATATGATGAATATAGTGAGCAGCCAGTAAATTTGCTGCATCATAACATGTACATCTGAGCTCAGTTTCTAACAGGGTTGTCTTTATCCTACAATTTGTATGTCCACCTGACAGAACTCCAGCTTCTTCTCACAGTTGAAATATACAGTATAGCAAGAGTATTACTTGCAAGTTTAAACTTGGCCAGCTGTCAATGAGTATAGATGCGTGGTCAAGGCTGCACAATGAATAACTAGTCTAGCTCCGAAGGCTTATTCCTTCCTTACACATGTTGCTTAATAGATTTGCTCCAGAACTTCACGACATTAGGGAGCTGCAGAAAATCAAAGATGGACGAAAAAAAGCAAAAAAAAAATTTCTAAAAAGACTTTAATATTATATTAGAATATTTAAGGGTTTATATTACATTTTACTGTAATTGTACTTCTGTTTGCTCCTATATTTTTATACAGGTATAAGTATAACTTCAGTTGGAATTCAGTTTGCTTATTAGAAAGTTAATGTCCCATGTCATGAACTAATGCAATATGCCTCTGACCTAAGGGTCACTGGCCATCTAGTTGTGAGAAAATCACATTTTTTTTTAACAAACTGATGAAATGTCAGAAGGAATACAAATAAAATGCCTCACTTTATTTACAGACTCACAAATTGTAATGGAAGGCATAATTGATGAAAATTCAGAGACTGACCAAACACATCATAAACTAATGCACCCAAGCAGGCATGTTCACAGTAATTCTGATCAGACTTGATTGATTTCACAATCAAAATAATTCTTGTTTAGGACAGAGAAAATCGATGGAAAGTTTTGGGTTTATATCTATTTTTAACTGCTATGGCACATAGATTTTTGATGCCATCTTTTAAATGTATTATGAAACAGAGGAATGTAATACAAGCTGCTCTATCTTGCCCAATTCACCACAAAAAGAAACCTTTTATATTTAAAAACACTGAAAGAATCCAAGCACTTTCTAAATTTAATATATTAATATACAGTATGTACTGAAATGCTCAAATACTGGAGAAGAAACAGAAAGGGACATCTAGCTGATTGCAAGTATTGGTAATATTTAGCTTGCAGTCCACTTAGTAACAGGCAGAGGTGAAAACAGTACAAAAACATTTTACTGAAATTGAGGTGGTATTACGTCGAAAAAAAATATACTTATGCATATGACATGAAAAATTCTCAGATACAGAAAGCAGACTTACTTATGTAAAAGTGCAATTTAATTACTTTAGAAAATATCCTCAACATATTACTGCTGTGTACTGTATTAGAAAGCATAAGCACCACAATACAACAGGTTTATTTATCAAAAGGCATATTAATGACATATATTCATACAGACACACTCTGAAAGAAAAACAGTGTGCTATACAGTTAGGTCCATAAATATTTGGACAGAGACGTTTTTCTAATTTTGGTTCTGTACATTACCACAATGAATTTTAAATGAAACAACTCGGATGCAGTTGAAGTGCAGACTTTCCGCTTTAATTCAGTGGGTTGTACAAAACGATTGCATAAAAATGTAAGGCAACTAAAGCATTTTTTTAACACAATCCCTTCATTTCAGGGGCTCAAAAGTAATTGGACAATTGACTCAAAAGCTATTTCATGGGCAGGTGTGGGCAAGTCCGTCGTTATGTCATTATCAATTAAGCAGATAAAGGCCTGGAGTTGATTTGAGGTGTGATGCTTGAATGTGGAAGATTTTGCTGTGAACAGACAACATGCGGTCAAAGGGGCTCTCCATGCAGGTGAAAGAAGCCATCCTTAAGCTGCAAAAACAGAAAAAACCCATCCGAGAATTTGCTACTATATTACGAGTGGCAAAATCTACAGTTTGGTACATCCTGAGAAAGAAAGCAAGCACTGGTGAACTCAGCAATGCAAAAAGACCTGGACATCCACAGAAGACAACAGTGGTGGATGATTGCAGAATCATTTCCATGGTGTAGAGAAACCCCTTCACAACAGCCAACCAAGTGAACAACACTCTCCAGGGGGTAGGCATATTGATATCCAAGTCTACCATAAAGAGAAAACTGCATGAAAGTAAATACAGAGGGTGCACTGCAAGGTGCAAGCCACTCATAAGCCTCAAAAATAGAAAGGCTAGATTGGACTTTGTTAAAGAATATCTAAAAAAGCCAGCACAGTTCTGGAAAAACATTCTTTGGACAGATGAAACCAAGATCAACCTCTACCAGAATGATGGCAAGAAAAAAGTATGAAGAAGGCGTGCAACAGCTCATTATCCAAAGCATACCATATCATCTGTAAAACACGGTGGAGGCAGTGTGATGGCTTGGGCGTGCATGGCTGCCAGTGGCACTGGGACACTAGTGTTTATTGATGATGTGACATAGGACAGAAGCAGCTGAATGAATTCTGAGGTGCTCAGAGACATATTGTCTGCTCAAATCCAGCTAAATGCAGTCAAATTGATTGGGCGGCATTTCATGATACAGATGGACAATGACCCAAAACATACAGCCAAAGCAACCTATGAGTTTATTAAAGCAAAGAAGTGGAAAATTTTTGAAGGCCGCTGCAGTAAAGGCCTGGCAGAGCATTAAAAAGGAGGAAACCCAGCATCTGGTGATGTCCATGAGTTCAAGACCTCAGGCTGTCATTGCCAGCAAAGGGTTTTCAACCAAATATTAGAAATGAACATTTTATTTCCAGTTTTTTAATTTGTCTTAATTAATTCTGAGCCCATGAAATGAAGGGATTGTGTTAAAAAAAATGCTTTATTGCCTCACATTTTTATGCAATCTTTTTGTTCAACCCACTGAATTAAAGCTGAAATTCTGCACTTCAACTGCATCTGAGTTGTTTCATTTAAAATTCACTGTGGTAATGTACGGAACCAAAATTAGAAAAAAGTTGTCTCTGTCGAAATATTTATGGACCTAAATGTATATGGCAATTAAATGCAGTTAAACTTCAAACAGATTCCTTCATGATTTCAAACTGTCATTATTATTGTACACTTCTAGCAAATGCAAGGTAAGCAAGTAATCAAAATTATCTCTAAATATTAAAACAGCAACATCTTCAGTGAAGACAGAAAGGAAAGGCTAACAACTTTGCAAATACAGTGTAGCAGAAGAGAAGATAAATGAAAACAATACTGACATTTAAACTGTAAAAGGCTTTGGAATCATTTTGACCTTCAGCAAATACATAGCAAAATTCATGCGGCTGTGTTAACACTTTCTCAAATACATGAAACTGTTCAAAGAAAAAATAAAAACATTCAGGTGGTGCCCGAGAAAAGCCAGAGGTAATGTCATCATTAATTAGAAATATTTTGTTAATTCATACTTAGATTAGGTGCTTATACAGCACTGTGCCACATCATGTGTCAATATAATGTTGCTTATTTGAGGTGCTTTTATTTATTTATTTTTGCTAAGAGTACACTAAGCCTTCCTTGTAACAAATTCTTACCGACTGCATGAGGATGACACACAGGGACTATACACTTAATATCACAATTGTCAGTGATGAGCTTTTTGATGTAGACAAGGAAACAAATGCATTGCTCAAAAGGTGAAGCCAAAAATTCTGCAAGCACCCATATTCCTATACAGTTTATTGGTAAATAGTCTAAACTCACCATTGTAAATTAATAAAATGTACACACATTTAGGAAACAATGTATGTGCTATATATATTATGTACTGAAGGGAACATCTTTTTATAAATGATGTAGCCTGTTATACTTGCTTATCCATTTTGACAATTGAGCACTGCTTTGGTGCTCAATACCATCAATTGTGACTTTTATCGTGTGTGTGTGTGTTTTTTAACACCCTAATAATTTAAAAAAATCTACTTGAGTATCCTTCTATTGGTGATAACCTGCTATTTTCTTTATTAGATCTTTACAATTATAATACAATACAATTTATTTTTTGCATAGCCCAAAATCACACAAGAAGTGCCACAATGGGCTTTAACACAGCATTTTGACAGCCCCCCAGCCTCGTCTCTCTAAGAAGACAAGGAAAAACTCTCCAAAAAAAAAAAAAAAAAAGAAAAAAACATTGTAGGGGAAAAAAATATGGAAGAAACCTTGGGAAAGGCAGTTCAAAGAGAGACCACTTTCCAGGTAGGTGGGGCGTGCAGTGGGTGTCAAAAAAAGGGGGTAAATACAATACAATAAACATAACAGAACATAAGTAATAGTAAGTAAGATCTTTAAATTGTAAGGCCACTGTAAACTCTCACCATGCAACTCTAATTTTCTAGTCTATAATTGTAAGTTATATCAGTTAAAAAGGAAACTAAAGACTTAATTCACTTCAGCATAATACCTGCATGAACATTCTGAAAATCACTCAAAGCATGCAAGGAAGAACTAAAATACTGCATCTTACAACAAAAGTTATAGCAAGCCAAAAGGAAAGACTGGCTGATCAAAAAGCATTTAATTTAATTAATTTAAACTTCAAAATCCTATTGCAAGATGCAACAGACCACTGCTATCCCTTTCTCCATCCTGTGCCAATCAACTGAGGTCTCCTTTGTTGTGTAGCAGATACGAAAGTGGTACAAACAGCCCGCAACAAGCTTCTGAATGCACAATGGTATGTGGAAGAAACTGACAGAAAACATAATGAGCTGGTGGGGAACCAACCCATAAGCATTTACAAGGACCAACCTGCTATGTGGAGATCCGACTTGCCCTGGGCTGTCTAGATTTGTTCAGAAAATCATGGCCGAGTGTTCCACACAGCCATGGTAATGTGGGATGCTGCCTCCTGTCCACTGGTGTTAATATAGTTGTTTGCCAGGAGATAGTTAGTCATACGTTTTCCCTACCACTAAGAAGATGATCTTTCCTTCAACATTTAGTAAAGCGATTCCTCTAAATTGATGGATATTGTGGGAATCTTTCTCCTTTGGGATAAAGGTGGTGACTGCTCAGCTCCAAGCTGATGGGATAGACTGTTTTCTTCAGGAAACCACCATCAGCCTCCACAAAAGCTTCAAGGGAATAGGGCAGTTCTTATACACCTTCTAAGGTATGCCATTTGGTCCGGGTTCAGATAGAGCTCTCGCACGTTCTACCACCTGTTTTACTTCAGACCATTTGGAAGAAGTATCTAACTACAAAGTAGGCTTTGGTGGATGAGGTACACACCTTGGTAATCCAAGGGGATTCTTCTTCTGTCTATCCATGAATTGATCCTTAGCAAATTCCTCCAACTCCTATCCACTGATTAAGTCAGTATTTGTGTTGCAATTACTTAGTACGTTTTCTTTAATTTATCACTTAAACTGGCACTTCAAGAATGATTTAAGATATGAAGAGGTAGGGGAAGTGACGGCGAAGGTGACAGGGATGAGAACTACTGGCAGCTGTCAAGAGTTGATTCTACAATAAAATAAAATAAAAATAAAAAGAGGAATAACCTTAGAGGTCAATCATCACTCCAAAAGCGGACAGTTGACATCACATAATATATGTGTACCAAATTTCAGGTCAATAGGTCAAATGGTTTGCAAGCTACAGGTGATTTAAAATCCTGGACAGACAAACGAACAGCAATGGTAGCATATCATATATAAAGATGTGATTAAATACAATTTACAAAGAAATAAAAACATTAAGATCCAGTAAAATAGCACATGGTACAAGATTAATATTATCATCAAATGCTAAAACTAAATCTGCAGTATGAAAATGCTAAGTTGTATGACCATTAACCTGCTTCACAAAGGTAACAGCTTTGATAATATTTTAAAGGTCCAGTAAGTGTTACTGTCATAGATGATCCGTTGGATGCATTGTTTCTCAACCACTGCATCCAAAAGTGTGTAATGGGCTGCAATCATTGGCGGAAAACGTGTGTTGCAGTGTGTCATTTAAGCAATTGGCAGCATTGCATAATATTTACTCCTATTTATTTCTGCAGACTTTTTAGGACAAGGACTGTAATCCTGCTCACATTTTCATACCAAGGGGGTCAGCTCTTACATTACTGCTTGTTTTATTGCCCACTCTGCTTATGGGTCGTCAATAAATTCAAATAGTTAAATCTGGGTCATGAGATAGTAAAAGCTGAGAAACAACGGTCTATATTTGTATTAAAATCACCAAAATTTAAGATACTACATTTTTTATTACCAAAAGGAAACTCAGAAATTAAATTATCACCAGATTTTGAAGGATACTAAGCTACCTCAGAAAATAAAGGGATATTTAAAACAGACCGCAGGAAAGTATAATATATGTATAATATAATGTCTATGCGCTATTCTATCCCGTCATCCCACTGTGATCCTTGAATTATTTAAACAAAATAGGACAAATTTTAATTAGTGCACTAAATTCATCAGATTTCAAGTTTGATTAGGTTATCTTTATAAAATCCAAGTCCTGTGAAGAAATAAAAACAGTAATAATAAACCTATTGTACTGCCAACATCTAACATTAAGAAAGACACATTTGGATACATTCTAGTAAGTAATATCAACAGAAATTGAAGACATACAAGGTATTTTTTTTACAAGTTATAACAAGTGCACAATAAACTTTAGCCTTTCTTTTACAACACATCTCTCTATTATATAAAAAAAACTTGGGACGAGATGAGACTTTTTGTGCGACGAGACGTGATCTTTTGAAGAGAGACAGAGAGACACTTGAAAAAGACAATTTCCTGTCCCGCAACAACACATTTCAGAAAGACACATTCACGTCCCGCAACATGGTCAAATCATGTTATACTGACATCCACGTCAGACAGATTTGAAGAGAGACAGAGAAATACTTTCACGTCCTGCGAGCATCTTAAAAAAAATGACAAGTTAAAGATGACCTGTCCACAACTAAGTGAAGCAGAAAGAATGGTGCAACGAAAAGAAATACAAAAGAGATGGAGAGAAAAGAATGCAAATTCAGAAAAAAGGAATGTAAGCAAAGACTTAGCGAAGTAACAAAGAGCAGCTTTAAAAAAAAAAAAAAAAAAGGTAAAGAAGACACAACCACAACTAAGTGAAGCAGTAAGAGAGGTGCAACGAAAAAAGACACAAAAGTGCTGGAGAAAAAAGAATGCAAATTTAAAAAAAAAGAAATGCAAGCAAAAACTTAGCAAAGAAGAAAGAGCTGCGCATCGAAAAGACACCAAAAAGCAATGGAGAGAAAAAAATGTACAAAAAAAAGCAATAAAGAAAAATAATAATCTATGTGCAAATTCAGAAAATAAGGAAAGTAATAATCAGTCCGGACCAAGTAAATTTGAAAAGCGAGTAGGTCCAAATGGGTCACAAATAAAAGACAATTATTAAAAGAGAAAATTGAACTTCATAAATGACTAAGCGAAGAAAAAAGAGGAGTCTGGGTCAGAAATAAAAGACAAAGAGAAAAAGACAAAGTAGAACTACAAAAACGAATAAGCGAAGAAGAGCAACCAAATGGGGTCAGAAATAAAAGACAAAGAGTAAAAGACAAAGTACAATTTCATAAACAACAAAGCAAAGAAGAAAGCTGCGCGGCGAAAACAGACACAAAAGCATTGGAGACAAAAGAATGCTAAAAAGAAGGAAAAAAAGAACAATAAGAATCTATGTGCAAATTCAGAAAATAAGGAAAGTAATAATCAGCCGGAACAAGTGGAATAGAAAGGTCCAATCTTGGTCAGAAATAAAAGACAAAGTAGAACTTCATAAAGAAACTTTTGAAATGCCAATTAACAAATCCCAAGGACAAACATTCGAAAACGTCAGTGTATTTAAAAGAGAGAAGGAAACAATATTCACTCACGGCCAGTTATACGTTGCATTATAACGGTGTAAGACCAAACAAGGAATCAAAATTCAATGCAATCTTGAAGAAAAGTTAATTCCAAATATTGTTTTAACTGAAGTTTTAAAGTAAAAGTGAACATAATGCATATGTAACAATTACCAAGAAAAAAAAAATCTATTTAAAATGTATTTCGGGGGATGGCGAGCGAAGCAAGCAGGGGCGGAGCCCCCTAGTTACAATTATAGTTATGACAAAAGTGAAACTGGGATTAAATCAAGTTACTGCCAACTTCACTTTACTTAATGTTTTGCTAATGTTACCAAATAATTATACAAGCTTGGTCGGCCCCAAATACAGTAAATACCAGTTCTCAACAAAGGCAGCGTGGCACAGGTGTTCTACCAAAATTTGAAAGCCAATAGCTCGCTAAATAGTTTGGTTTTACTTCTCAAAAACAGCAAAGGATCGAAATTATGAACTTTGAAACAGAAAGATCTCGTAAGTGACAGATACAGATATCATGGAATCCAAAATGTAGTTCTGTGGAAAGAAGTTTTTTTATATCTTCAAAAGCAGTTTATATTTCATTTATAGTATCTGTGTCTGCAGTAGGTTTCGCAGTAGCCTGTTGTAACACAAAGTGATCCATTTTATAAGCAAGAATTATCTATACAGTAGAGCAGGCCAAGGCGGGAGGAGTTTAAGTGGTACAAAGTACAATATTAGATGGAACTGTTCTGTTAAAGATATGTTTTATTGGAACAGTTAGTGTTGTACATGTAAAATTATTAGTAATATGATGAGTACGTAAGCAATACCTGAAAGCAAGATGTTACTCTTAAGTGCATTCTTAAATACATTTTACACCATCCCTTAAGTATGAATTATTTTAAATATTGAATGTTGCTGATACTGAGATTTTCAGAGACTTGCATACTGATAGTTGCATTCTTTTAACAACTTTCCCTCAATTATAACAATCCATTAAAATACAGCAGCTACTACGTGTAAGTCAGAGATTGAGCATACAGAAACCCGACTTACTTTCCTAATAATGCCCAACTATCTGCAGCACAAATTTTATCCTCTTTAAAACACAGCTATAAAATAATGGAATCTTAATACAATCTGAAAAACATTAGAAAAAATCTTTTTATTTAATTTTACAATAATGAATTGTAATTGACTTCAAATATATTCTACCTCAGTTGTGATTGATCACACCATGCTGTTAGCATGCCATTATTTCTTGTTATATTAGAAGATGCCTAACCTGATTATCCCAATAAAATGTGAAAATGTCATACCATGTCATTTTAGGAAAACTTAAATACACCTTACCAAGAACAACTCATTTGGTATGCATTTTGCCTATGTTATATATAGTGTGCTAAACTTTTGCTAGACTGCTGGTTCTTTTAGCATTTGTGAACAAGTCCCTCATGTCAATTGACTCATGTTAGATAGGGATAGGAGTACCTTAACTGTTTTTTCAATTGTAACATTGCTTTTACATGTAACAGATGTATTGTATGGAAATTTTAAAGCACTAAAGATAAAACAATTGAAAGAAAGACGGGTATAACTAATACATTTTTGATTAATAATTGTAATGCTTTAAGTTGTAAGGAACTATTGCATTAACCAGGTGTCACATCTTGAAAAATGCTAATGTGAGAAACCTACAGTATGATCAAAAACCTAAGAGTTTATAAATTATTCTGCACGTAGCTACCTTGAGTATGGGAAAGGTACTACATAAATAAAATGTATTGCTATTATACTATTCTGATTATTTGACTATGTTAATTGCATAATTCTAGATACTACATTAATAAGTATAAAGAGAAAAGTGTATACAGTACTTTAACTTTTTATTATATTAGCTTATTTATTTACTACCTTTATAATATTAATAGAAATCTGTTAATGTAAATATTTGATATTAACAGAGTTAATTATTCACTATTTATTGTATTTTTAAATTCTTCTAAATGGATAGACTTGGAGTTCAACAGTTAAGTATTTCATGTATATTGTACTGTGCAAAATTGTATGTGTCAAATAAAATTTTATTTGGACAGCACCTAACCTTTTTCTCAAACCAGGTCACAGGTAAAAATGAAACTTAGTTCACAAAAAGCAAAGGTTAATAAAACAGAAATGTGTTTCAACTGAATTACCAGAAAGTTTAAAATGTTTAAAATAATGCAGCCAACAAACACTATTATATTACACAATACTTGTGGTGCCAAATAATACACAATTACAAATAAGGAAAAATAACTTTTTGCAACCTGAAATACTTACATGGGGTACTTGATGAAAGTCAAATACTTGGGGAAGTTTGATTGTGAGCATCATGTATCTTTTTCTTTACTTCCTAATAGAACTAAAGATAGCAGTTACTACAGTTCACTATACTTCCATCCAACAAAAAATAATTCCTAGAAATCTGCTGTCACCGATGTCCTCCAGCTCCCATTGTGGCACTTTACTCAACCTGGTTTCAGAGCACAGTTTCTATACCTGTAAGATAAAAAATAATGAAAAACAAATTAACTGTAGAACGTTAACCACAATTATTGAAAACGATCAGATGTTACTTATTTAGACAATATTTGGCATCTTCTCAATACTATGTTGATTTATTCAATGTTGCACTCTTGACAGAATATAAAAATAGCATTAATGTGAAATAAACAGTTTTCACAGTAATTAAGAAGAACCAAATAAAAACAACAAAATTTGTCTACACAAATAAGAAGCAACCTTTAAAATAAAAACTATTTTTAAAACAGGGAATCAAGACTAAAAAGTATTGTGGCCACCAGGGGGCCCACTGCTCCCCAAACATAACACAGACAGATGCCAGGTACACGTTGAAGCACAACACACATTTACTTAAGTGGAAGGAAAACACTTCCCAAATCGTTTCCCCCAGCACAGTCCCAGCACACCATACAATGCACAAGAGTACAACACTTTCTTCTTTTCTCGGTCTCCCTCTTCCACCTCCACTCCTCCTTTAGCAAGCACATCCTCTTCCTCCTGACTCTGGCTCTCCAAATGAAGGTAGGCAGCTCTGTTCATGCAGCAGCTGGGAGTACTCCAGGTGGCTTGTTAGCAAGGCCTGGGATCACTCCTAGGTGTGGCGAGAGCCCAACAAAGTAGGGCTCTGCAGCTCCCCTGGTGGCTCCCACAGAACCCAACAGGGCTGTGCCAGACTCCACCTTCCATGGAACCCTGCGGGTATATGAGGTGCCACAGCAACCCAGGGGGGCTACCATCTAGCACCTTGAGGAAGGCACTGCCCTGTGTACATCTGTTCCCCTGGTCCTTCTATTAAAATGGCGCCTGGCTGGGAAAGGCCCCAGCCATCCATCACAGAAATTACATAAAACAAATATAACATACTCTAACACTCTTAATTAAATTTATGCGTGTGCTGGAGCCTGTCAAAGCAGTGCTGGGCACAAGGCAGGAAACAATACTGGACTGGGAGTAACTCCAGCACACACAATTCTATAGGGAAGATTACAGTGGGCAATCAAACAAACCTAAATATCTTGGGATTTAAGGAGGAAAACTGGAGTACCTGCAGAAAAACCCACTAACACACAAGTAGTATGTTCAAACTGCACACAGATAACAAATAAGCAAGGGATTTGAACCTAGGACAATGGATCCAATAAGCAGCAGCGCTAACCATTACCATACTGCTCCATATTGCATAACATTCTAACGATTTTTATTATCCTGTTATGCTAAAAGCTCTTCCATCACATAGTAAAAAATGAGAATATGCAAGTGCCATATTTCAGCCAAGAAGGAAAATAAATGAACACACCACCGTGCAGTTTTGGTTGATGTTCTAATACACTCTTTTATAGCGTTTTAGTATAAGCTTTAAATTTTAAAGTTTTCTTTCTTAAATTTTTTTTTTGCAATGCAAAATAATTTACTTAGACTTATAAAAGACTAGCAAGCCTAATATTCAATGACAGCTTTATGAGAAATGTGAAAGCTGATCCCAAAAATCTGCCTTTAAAATTATGTTACTTTGCATTAGAAAGTTGTAAACTGTTTCCTTCATTTATGACCCCCTTCTTTCAACTTATTTATATTTCAACATACAGTAAGTTTCTCAAAGCTATTTAATTCATTTTGCATTGCCCTTTTGTCAGTCAGTCAGTCATTATCCAACCCGCTATATCCTAACACAGGGTCATGGGGGTCTGCTGGAGCCAATCCCAGCCAGCACAAGCACAATGCAGGAACAAATCCCCGGGCAGGGTGCCAGCCCACCGCAGGGCACACACACACACACAACTCCACACACCAAGCACACACTAGGGAAATGGGAATACAATGCTACTTCGTTAACAAAGGCATTTAATAACCTTGACAATGGAGAGAAAAATAAAATCAATCACATTGATTAACTAATGGCTGTTACTCATTACTCCTTCATCAGCTGCATCACTTCAATAATATAGAAAAACAAACATAAGCATAAACTGCTCATTACAGCACTCGCAACTATACTTTTATATTTGGAACTGCCCCAAACATTGAATTTATTTCCTTCTTACATTGCAGACATGTTTATATGTTTTTCATGCTTCAGTATATCCTAAAACTTTCTCGAGAACTATCAGATGCAGCATTACTATACACACATCACACCACTCTTAACTATCACTCTTCAAAAAAAAAAAAAAATAAATAATTATTGATCACACTCAAGAACCAAACACTCTATACCTATTTTCACAGTTCCTGCACTGTATATCATACTTTCTTTCCTAATGTTCTTTTTCTTTCTTCTATTGTATGATCTTTCTGTTCTTCAGTAAAGACCACTAGACTGGCAGATAAAACACTGAATAAATAACTTTTTAATTCTATGTGTTGCTCTTGTGAAAAAAAAAACATATAAAAAAACAATGTAAACCTATTTTTAGTCTATGGCTTAGAACTACAGTCTGCCAAAAAAATAATAGTTTTGGGACAGGTGTAAAAATAGTTATGCAGCGGGTATGCTATAATGATTTAAATAAAATGGAAACTTTGCTCATTCATTTGTAAGGTTAATTGATGACCTAAATTCACTTCTTCAAAAAAAAAAAAAAAAAAAAAAAAAATTTTCCCCTACCTTGCTCTGGCTCATTTCAAAGATGGTGGCCATCACAATTTTTAAGATTTAGAAGCCTTTGCGAGAGGTTTCCTGAAACTAGTAAAAACATTTGAATGATTTAAAACATGCTTTATTACACTTTCTGTACATTTTGATTCTCCTTTACTATTCCTAATGTACTTGACCTCCTCCTTGACTGTCCTTCTACTACTAAGATACAAAAAGAATCTCTTTAGGTCATCTTTCAGCTGTTTTTTCTTTGCAGCTTCTTTTACAACTCTTTATTAACCCACTGCAGAGTTGTTTTTAATTCCTTACTAATTCCAAATTTAAGTATATAATATAATATAATATAATATGGGTGGCACGGTGGCGCAGTGGCAGTGCCGCTGCCTCGCAGTTAGGAGACCCGGCTTCGCTTCCCAGGTCCTCCCTGCGTGGAGTTTGCATGTTCTCCCCGTGTCTGAGTGGGTTTCCTCCGGGCGCTCCAGTTTCCTCCCACAGTCCAAAGACATGCAGGTTAGGTGGACTGGCCCTAGTGTGTGCTTGGTGTGTGGGTGTGTTTGTGTGTGTCCTGCGGTGGGTTGGCACCCTGCCCGGGATTGGTTCCTGCCTTGTGCCCTGTGTTGGCTGGGATTGGCTCCAGCAGACCCCCGTGACCCTGTGTTCGGATTCAGTGGGTTGGAAAATGGATGGATGGAGAATATAATATACAACCCCAATTCCAATGAAGTTGGGACATTGTGTAAAACGTACATAAAAATAGAATACAATGATTTGCAAATACTTTTCAACCTATATTTAATTGAATACACTACAAAGACAAGATATCGAATGCTCAAACTGATAAACTTTATTGTTGTTTTGCAAATTTTCACTCGTTTTGAATTTGATGCCTGCAACACGTTCCAAAAAAGCTGGGACAGGGGCATGTTAACCACTGTGTTATATCACCTTTCCTTTTAACAACAATCAATAAGTGTTTGGGAACTGAGGACACTAACTGTTGAAGCTGTGTAGGTGGAATTATTTCCCATTCTTGCTTAATGTACAAATTCAGTTGCTCAACAGTCCGGGGTCTCCGTTGTCGTATTTTGTGCTTAATAATGCGCCACACATTTTCAATGGGAGACAGGTCTGGACTGCAGGCAGGCCAGTCTAGTACCCGCACTCTTTTACTACGAAGCCACGCTGTTGTAACACATGCAGAATGTGGCTTCGCATTTTCCTGCTGAAATAAGCAGGGATGTCCCTGAAAAAGACGTCGCTTGGATGGCAGCATATGTTGCTCCAAAACCTGTATGTACCTTTCAGCATTAATGGTGCCTTCACAGATGTGCAAGTTACCCATGCCATGGGCACTAACACACCCCCATACCATCGCAGATGCTGGCTTTTGAACTTTGCGCTGATAACAATCCGGATGGTCCTTTTCCTCTGTGGCCCAGAGGACACAACGTCCATGATTTCCAAAAACAATTTGAAATGTGGACTCGTCAGACCACAGCACACTTTTCTACTTTGCCTCAGTCCATCTCAAAAAGCCAGCACCGTTTCTGGATGTTGTGGATATATGGCTTTCGCTTTGCATGGTTAGAGTTTTAACTTGCACTTGTAGATGTAGCGACGAACTGTGTTAACTTACAATTGTTTTCTGAAGTATTCCTGAGCCTAAGTGGCAATATCCTTTACAGAATGATGTCAGTTTTTAATGCAGTGCCACCTGAGGGATCGAAGGTCACGGGCATCCAGTGTTGGTATTCGGCCTTGCCGCTTACGTGCAGAGATTTCTCCAGATTCTCTGAATCTTTTGATATTATGGACATTAGATGATGAAATCCCTAGATTCCTTGCAATTGTATGTTGTTCATTATATGTCAATACTAACTGCCTAATAGTTTACGAAATAAATGTACTGTAATAGCTTTGGAAACATATAATGGATTCAGAAACTATTTAGAATCTTTCACCTTTCTGCGCTCTTTACTGTGTTGTAGGTTTAATTTTAAATGGATAAATCTGCCATTTTTACTAATTTTTTGGGCAGGTTATCCTATTCTTCCTTGCAGATCCTCTAAAGTTTCACTAGGTTAAAAGGGACGGGCTTTGGCTGGGTCACTCAATGTCATTCAGGTCATTGTCTTGCTAAAAGATAAACTATCCCCCCATTCCAAGGTCACATGCACCCTGGAGCAGGTTTTCTTCAGGGACCTCTCTGTATTTGGCTGCATTCATTCTTCTCTTAATTCTGACTCTGCGCTGAGAAGCACTCTAGTGTCATCACCTTATGGCTAGTATTAGGCAGGTGATAAGCAATACTTAGCCTTTGATAGAGTTCAATTGTTTTGTCTTATCAAACCAGAGAATCTTTTTCCTCCCCTTCTCAAAGTCCTTTAAATTCCATATGGCAAACTCTAAACAGGCTGTTATATGCCTTTCATTCAAGAGTAGTTTCAGTCTAGTCACTCTACCATAAACATCTGACTGACAGAGTTCTTCTGAGATGTTCATCCTTTCAAAGGGTTCTCCAATTTCAGTGGAGTACTTCTGAAGCTCTGTTTGAATGACCATCAAGTTCTTTGTCACCTCCCTGACCAAAGAGTCCTGGTGGCTCTAAACTTCTTCCATTTTAACAGTTATTGAGGTCACTATGCGCCTTGGAACACTTAGAGCTTCGGAAATGGCTTTATACCCTTGCCTTAATTTATGCCTTACCAAAGTTTGATCAGAGGTCTACAAAGAATTCCTTATACGTCAGGGCTTGGTTTGTGTCCTGACATGTAGTGTACACAGATATGTGCCTTTCTAAATAATGTCTGATCAATTCACTTTAGATAGATAGATAGATAGATAGATAGATAGATAGATAGATAGATAG